>NADL03000504.1:0-439129 GCA_002205965.3 Kappaphycus alvarezii | reverse complement strand
CGATATGACCGAGTAATTGATAGACGTTTTCGCAAAGAAAGCATTTGCTTAACTTAATTTCAGGCTGTACGCAGCTATTTTCTCCCCACAGTCTTGACATGCGATATGTGCTGATCCAAGGTTTTTGAGAATATCACTACATCATCGATATAAACTCTTGCAAATGGAAGTCCTTTCAAAACCTCGTTCATCATTCTTTGGAATGTAGCTGGGGCATTCATGAGACCAAAAGGCATCACTTCGAACCTGAATGTACCGGCTTTGCTGGTAAAAGTTGTTTTTTCCTTGCATTTTTCATCCAATGGAATCTGCCAATAACCAGTGTAAAGATCAATTGAGGTGAAGTATCTCCCGTCCTTCAAGTCCTCGAGGATTTCCTCCATATTCGGAATCGGAAATCGATCGGGTATCATTCTCTGGTTCAGTTGTCGGTAATCGACGCAAAAACGCAGCTTTCCATCCTTCTTTGGTGCGACCACAACTGGAAATGACCATGGGGATGAAACTGGCCGAATGATATCATTTTCCAGCATACTTGTAACATTCTCTGAGATAAATTGGTCATATTTTGGCGGTTGACGTCTAGGCCTGTGGTAAATTGGTTTAGTATCGGTAAGTTCAAATGAGTGAGTGACCGGTACACTTGCTTGTCTTAAATCGGAAACGCTCCATGCAATTACTTCGGAAGATGTTAACATGTCGGATATTATCATTGAGGCGGGGGCTGGAAGGTGCTGTACTTTTTCTTGAATTTCTCCAATTTGGCGCTGGTCCTTTTCTTGATCCTCACCCTCCAAATTTTGAAGGACCTCTTCCGGCGTGCTCACATCTTCAGATATGGAATTCGATATATTCTTGTTTTCCGTGCAATTGTAATCTTCTTTCATGCCCCGAATTCCGTCCTTTGATTCGATATTATCGCAAAAAGAAACACATTCAGGTGTCAAACCTACCCTAGAATTCCATTCTTCATCTGTTTCAAACCCAGAATCATAATCGTCCCATGTCATGTTCATTGTCCCCCGAGCGTACCCTTTCTCACTTCCGAAAGTGTTAGTTGGTTCGGAATCTTCGCTGTCATAGCTAGAAGTGAAATCTTCACTGTCCGGTCTCTCTTAGATCTTCCGGATGTGTGCTTTTGTCGAAATCCAGGGGCATCTTCACGTTTCTGCCGTCAACATTAACTGAAACGATTTGGTTGCCCAAGTCAATGCAGGTCCCTAGTCTTTCCATGGTAGGACAGCCAATGATTGCATCGAAAGGGAGCTCCGGCATGACGAGAAAGTCTACATCAACTTTAGAGTCCCCAAAGAACACGGAAACCTTGTTAACAGTGCCCATGCATTTTGAGACGGTTCCATCCGCCACAGTTATTCTTCGAGTAGTTGGAATAATTTCGAGACCTAAATCTGTCACCAAAGTTTCTGAGATAAGGTTTGGAACAGCGCCCGAATCGAAAAGAGCTTGGGTTTTCATTCCCAATACTTTGACTGGTACTAGTTTAAGACGTCTTGGTGCTGTCGAGGCCGATTGAAGAAACAGTTTCTTACTCTTAGCGGACTTATTAGATCTGATAATTTTTTTGAGTTCTTTTCTCGCATCCTCTGCGTCGCCCCTCAAAAGTTGACCAAACGTTATCCCAGTTGGGGCCGATGCAAGCTCAGCCACCAAATTGTACCTCTTCACATACTCTAGTACGTCCTTAGAGATACTCTTAAATTTCTTACTCTTTTTCGTCTTCTTGGCCGGAGTGACTCCCACTCCTGGAACAACTTGATCAGACCTCTTGGTTCGAGGAGGTACAGGTGCTGGGATATGCTCCAGCATTCCATAATCTAGCCTAGGTTTCTTCGATAAAATGTTCCCTTCCCCATCCCTTTTTGTCACATTGAATTGACTGATTCTTCAGCGATGGATACATTACCGGCATCCGCCAACCTTTGATCCTTCCTGTTTTGTAAGATTTTCATCTCTGGTCCTGACTCACTCCTTGCGTCCGATAAATTTGCTTTTCTGTTGTCTTTAGACCAGCAGTTACTTTCATGATGCCCATATCGCCGCACTTTCCACAACGAGTGTTTCTATGTGGATTATCAGGACACCTATTTGCAAAGTGTCCAGGTTTGTGACAGTAGGAACAGACTTCTGCGGCCTTGGGGGCCCCAGACTGGTTCTTCTTAATGGTAAGAGTAAGGCTTTCCAACTGCGAGGTTATCATGTCAAGTCGATTATCGAATCGGGTTTCCAACCTTTCTTCCAAGTTTTTGACATCGCTCCTGACTGATTCCAATGCTGCTGCGCTAGTCGCTGGCCTTTGATAATTCTTTTCAGGATGTACGATAGACACCGATGTGCGGGTTTCCCTCGGTACCTCACTCAGTGACTGAAACGTCTCCGAATTTTTGACAAATTCTACTATGGTACCCTTCAGTTCATTAAAAGTGTGAGGGCCCTTGATGAGGAGGAAATCGGAGAGCCGCTTATCCCCCATCGCCGCCTTACGCAGCATTCCGTACTTGGCTTGGGCGTTGAACCCAGCCTTTTCATAGAGATCACACAAGTATACCAATGAGCTTAACAAATCGTCGAAGTTGAGCCGGGCCTCTATGGCGGTACGAATCATCTCATCTGGTTCTACCTGCTTAGCATATTCTTTCACAAGCCACTCACATACGTCACGGAAGTTACGCCCATTCCCGTTAAGAGACCACCCGTCGATAAACTTGGACTTATATTTGTGCTTTGCGTCACCATGAAGATAGGCCAAGATACTTGCGGCCTTCTCTTCATCGCCCTTCTCACGCATCACAACGTTGACATATGTATAGAGAAACTCCTCAACGTCTTCATTCTTGCCCCCTGTGAACGTTATACGAGCAGCGTTGAGATCCATGATTACAGAAAAGAAATCCTCTCGAACGGTTCCCTAAGACTGCTCAACTCGAATACCTCTGGTGCAACCCCCTCCACAAGAGTACCAAATGATAGGGGTAAATCGTCGGGAGAAGAGATACTTAGAACCAACTACCCCAAGACGGAGGTGTTGCGAGCGACAAAAGTGCTACCGTGGTATAGTTGAACAAATAAAAAGGAGTGTATATGGGAGAGAGTTGAGAGGGCTACAAGCAAGTATAAAAGGGGCAGGGTCTACCACTGATGCTCTGCGACCAGCTTAGGAAAAAGTTTTCTAGGGTCTGAAGTTGACTCTCAACTTCCTACTACTCGGAGCTTGACCTGAAGTTGTCTGCCAACTTGCTTGACCTCTCAAGGAGGAAGCACTTTACTCAGCTTATATAGACCTTTCGGCTAATCCTAAAGTCTCAATCAAACATACTAAATACCATAAAATGCATTCACGGGAATCGTGTGAACCAGAGAGACCATTAGAAGATATTTCCTCAAGGTAAATATCTAGGTGCCATACCCATGCCAGCCACCCATCGGCCAGGGGTGGGAATTGATGTGGCCATTATATAGACCTTTCAGAGTCACTCGTAGTATCACCCACAACCTAGAACTGTACTGACATCCACTATGACAGCGTGTCCTAAAATAAAAAATCAACCGATGAATTTGCCACACTCACCCAAATTAAAAATATCTTGCAAATTCAAAAACTGTAAAAATATCTTCCCAGTTCCAATACTGTATACAATTATGGTCCTCATCTAAATTTTTTCGTGTGCGAATTTGCGCACATCAGATACATTGCAGAAAGTCACGGATTCGCGGCAAGGCTTGTCGGGCCAGAAACGCCCTGTCACCCGGTATCGGTGACCGGAGAGGGCGGCGGAATGTTGTGTGGTGTACGATGCCGATCTCTCAGCTGCCGGAAGCGCGTCGATGATACTAGCTGCGACCGAGCCGTGTAGGAACGGGGAGATGAGGGTAAATCCCTGACCTCCCTAACGAATCGGTAGCGTGACTTGGTCCCATGCAGTGTCTGTCAGGGCGATCCCGTGTAGCTCCGAGTAAGACGACCTCTGCAGTGCGTCAAAGGCTTGTGCAGCGGGGACCGAGTGTTGTGGGTCGGCGAGCCGGAACGCGTGTGTGACGAGGCATGCCGACGCGCACAGCCGGTGCATGTGGAAACGGGCGCGGGAGTCACGAACGTGGGTCAACAGTCGGAGGGTGCGGCGGCACCCCTCGACCTTGCCCCGTAGGTAATCATCGGTGAAGGCCCGGTTGCCAATCGGCGCTGCTAGGAGCTCGAAGCCGTCGCGCGAGCTCTCGGACAGAGGAAATTCGCGGAGGAAGTCCGTGCGGTCCGGCAGGAGCGTGTTCGGCCAGTATATGCGCGCCTTCCTCGCTTTGAAATAGAGACCTACAGCCGGACCATCTGCTTGCAGGAGGCGGAAATCACGGCGCAGACCCTGGAGTGTCCCTAGGAGGGTCCCGTCGTCCGCGCTCCATTGATTCAGCACAATGTTGCTGTCCTCGGCGATTTCCCGGATTAGTGGTTGGATCGTGAGGGAAAACAGCAACATACTGGCCGGGTCGCCCTGCTGGGTGCCCTGAGCACTCAAGATGACCGTGTTCTGGCGATTCGGTATAAGCAACGGTGGTTGAGTACGACCGTATATCATATTCACGAAGCGGGCCAGAGAAGGAGCGATTGCTGGAAGATGAGACAGCGTTGACTGCGTTGGGAATATCAATTCAAATGTTCCTTGTGGTCGTCTAACATTTTTTTCGGTATGAAATATTTGGATCCATCCTATTGCAGGAAGTGATGTACTTGACCACATCAATTACCTGTGTGTTGAATTTTGTTACATTTCTCCTTGGAAAGATGGTTGCAGGTATTTTGAACGACGTTTTGATTGCAAGTATATCAGAAGAACAAGTCAGTTTGCAACCATAGTCGCTTGTGTTGTGAAGTTTGAGAGTGATTGTGTCGTGTTATCCGCTTCCACTGGCTGCTGTTGTAGGACTGTACGATCAGTCCTATAACTCAACTGCAATGTAGAGGATAGGGTAAATAAAATTTTATTGAAAGAGAAGGGCCGACGCTGAGGCGTGGGCAGGGCTACGGATTCTTGGAATCAAACGTAGCAAATACTTCTCTTGTCCTGATCATCTTGCTCCGACAAGGGAGAGTGAGCTCGGCGATATTTAAGGTGCAAAGGTGTGTAACACTGCACTTGAGGTGTAGTGTGAATCGAGCATTACACTGTAAACGGGACAATCCCTCCGAATGTCAAACACACTCTTTGCATGACCTGTAAAAATTTCAAGATATAAATTGCTGGGTGGCGGAGTAGTGACTCCACTCCCTCCATTCCACGATCGGCGGCTTATCTTCAGGGGGATGCCAGTCCGATCGTACTGAACTTCTCGTTCCTCTCTTGTTGCTGCAATATCTAACATCGTGCGCTTCTCCAAAGTACGCGATCCTTTCGATATAAAATCAAAAGGCTCTTGCTGTCCGTGAATAATTGGACTGGGACGAGCTTACCTAAGACGCTCTTGAGTTCCTGCGACAGAGAAACTGCAACATCGAACATATCACTGAAAGCAATGACTTCACCTGACATTGCTGACCGTGTCACACGTCTCGATTTGTATGACTTAAAAGAAAATGGTGCAACCTTCCCTGTTCCATCCCCAAGAAACACGATGTATCCCAACTGCGATGAAAAGTCAACATTATTCGCAAATGATGAGTCTGAAAAACCGGCGATCTTGAGAGTGTTTCTGTCGAGCTTACGCATCTTAAGCTGGACCCTATGATCGATTGCATACTTAATAGCCTTGTTTATCCGACGAATAAAAACGCCTTTCTGCGCGTCGAACATGCTCTCGGTGACTTGCGCAAGTTGCGATATTTCGAAAACGCAGTCCGGACGCGAGTTCGATAACCAAGCAAGCTCCATGCGCATTGACCGAAAGTGTTTGAATGACGCTTCTGCTGTCAAGCACTCCAACTTTCTTAAATATGCATTTTGGTCTACAATGAAGTCACCGTTCTTATCCTGGTTTAAGATGAATCCTGTGAACTCTGTCGGTAGCTCTATTTCGTCCGACATTTCGAAGCGCTCATTTGTTCTCTTCGAAACTTCTTTGAACTCCTCGTCACCGCATCTAAGTAGATCGTCAACATAGTTGCCACTAAGACCCTTGAGAAGTCCTTCTGCGAGAAGGTAGTACAACGCTGGGTCTGTCTTGAATGGCTTCATGCCAAGTTCATGGCGGTGGTGCTTATCTAAAGTGGTATGCCATAAATCACCAGCATCGCACAGACCGTAAAGGGGAAGGAGGAGCTGAAGGCATTGACCTGGATCCAGTTCGAATTCCGGCACTGGCCTTTCGATAAATATCTGACGCGCGAGCGGCTCGGCTGATTGCAAGTAAGCTTGGGTGATATCCGCTGTCCAGAAATCCAACCAAAAGCAGCCGCTAGGGTAAGGAGCAATCGAACGGATTGCGGTTGCAGAGTAGCTGAGGAGTGAACCATTAAATCCTTCAGCTTGTCCCTATGCCCTCCAATAACGTACCGGGCCTTATACTTCACTTTCCCATCAACGGCTGACTTTATCGCGAGTACAAAACGTCCTGGGAGTACATTCCCATCTGGGGGGATCTCCTCTTTGAGAATGACTTTGAAAGTCCCTCGTTCCAGAAGTCCGCGAATTTCCTTTTCTTGGCCTCCTTCATCTCAGGACTGGTAGCACGCTCGTCGTGCTCCTCAATTATCTCCGTTGCATAATATCAAAGGCATCTGGAGACCGAATTGGGACAGACCCTCATCGAGATCCATCATAAAGGCATGCGAAAGATGCTCTGGAGCGAAATATGGCTTAACTTGTGCGACATTAAAAGGACGAGCAGGGCTACTCGGTTGGTCTCGGATGAAGACTAGTTTTCTTTGATAGTCGATGCCTTCTACTTCGAAGGGACCTAGCCATTCACCTATACGGTTATTCACTTGCTTCTCTCGCCACACCAGCACCTTGTCCCCGGGTTGATAACTTCGATCGCTGGACGGAGGTACTGCATGGCGTAGAGCGCGTCGAAGTTTTAGACCGGCGATCTGCCTCTCCATCACTTTGCGAGCAATCTGGGCAATCTCTGCTCGTTTGGCAAGACTTGGACGACTAAGGCGCGGTTCAGTGGAAAATGATATTTGGGGGAATTCACCAAACACAAGGGCAGATGGGACGAGACCTTCTGGTCCCAGAGTGTCATTCATCGCTTTCACAGCGCAAGCTAGTGCGAGCGTCTTGTCTACATCTGGTTGCGATACCCTAATTTTCCGAAAGGTGGTTCGGAGCGGTTCGTGATACCTTTCTCCCAATCCTAAACTCGAATGGGCTTCCACACCAGTCTGACGTACAGCAACGTCAGACACTCTTGCCAAGGCAGGAATTTCTCCCCAAATTGAGAACCTTGGTCTGTAAGAATCTTGTTCGGTAGTCCTGTGTAGACAGCAGCCCAGCACTCACTAATGGTAGTCCATATATCCTCAGTGGAGACGCTTGGTAGGAAGCGCGCAGCACTAAATCTTGTCCCTTCATCAACAATGTGAAGCACTGGCTCGTTGTCAATGTACATGATGTCAATAATGACACATTCATTAAATTTGACATCCTCAGCCCCTAGGGTGACTCGGAACCTTACCGGGGCATGGGAAATTCTTTGACAGGGGTCACAGCGCTTTGATATTTCTTGTAGTGTCCGAAGCGTCTCTGGTGTTGCTTCCTCATGCCGAGATCTCTTAATAAGGTCGTACAACTTCTGTGCTGTTGGATGGAAGAACTGCCGATGCAGTTTAGATAACTGCGACTGAGTGAAGTACATATCATTGCAGGCTCTGATAGGGACATAGAGATGCGAGCTACGGGATCGGATCATGGGTATAGACCATTCGTCATAGTATACTGTGTTTCCTCCATCAGTAACGTGCGGGACTCTTTTCACTAGCCTGTTCGAAACAGTACAAGGGGTGACGGACTCCCCATCCATGGTATCCAGCCCAAGTAGTGCTGGGATGTTAGCCTCGACAATGTCCAGCGTTACAGAGATTCTTGAGACACCGAGAGGTGTATCGATGGGAAGCACAGTTTGCCAAGAGACGTGTACGATGCTTCTGCAAAACGGAATCGGTTTTGTGAAGGCGAAATACACTTACGATGAATTCCAAGCATGTTACATATCCTGTTAAACTCTTTGCGACCCACCAGAGATGAGGGAGCTCCAGTATCACAGAGAATCCCCAGAGGCCGTCCACTATGCGCTTCATCCTTTAGCCTGCTAACAAATACATCTGTCATCCAGACGTCTTTCCACTTCTTCCGATTGCGGTCTTTGGTCTTATGCTTCTGGCGACGCGGGCGCGTAAAACACGATTTTTGTTTTACTGTTAAGCCCGCCGCCTACGTGAAAATCCTCCAAGCAGCTGCTAATATCCGTTTCACGTGAAGCCATTGAGGACGACAACTGTGTGAGGAAGATAGATTTTTCTGCAAATTCAATAGCGTCCTGTTCGGAACCTTCAGTACCCTCAAAATGCGTATTGAATTCCTGGAGCTCACTGGGCTGTTCTTCTAGACCATCAGTGTCAGAGTTGCTGCTGTTACTATTCTCGCTTCTCTCCTGATTTTTCACGATATCTGCTAGGATATGAACAGAATAATCTCCTTTCTCCAGACGGCGACGAGTATGAGCGGCGAGATCTTCTCTTGTGCAACGGTGTTTTGGATTCCACGGCGCGCCACACTTGACACATTCATTGCGCCTTCGGGCCTCCTCAAAATCCTTGGAGGAGCGCCTGCTATTACGGTTGTCTGCAAACTTTCGCCTGTTAAATGCGCCGTAGTCAAGGCGAGAACGGCGGAAATCGCGACCGTACCTCATGATATGCGTACCCTCTTCCTCTGCTTCTGCTACTCCAGTCTCGAAACTGCCGCTATCGCCGATAAGCTGCTTAATCTGTCGAAGGTTTTGTATGGACTCGTGTAGAGTAGTGACGAATTTGTTGAAGGAGTAGCTCTGAGATGTGATGCTTTGTATAGGGATCCTGGACCACTCCTGGAACTCTGTCACTGCCTTCCGCAAGAAATCAATCTTATGTGCATCAGTTCGAAAATCAGGAGGACACTGCGGAATAAGCTCGTTTATGTGTTCCACAAGCTTCGTGAGTCCATCGGAAACATGTCTAATTTCCTTGTCGTGCATGAATGACCTAAGACGAAGCGTCTCGAGCGAGCCTTTCACTTGAATCTGCCTTGCGTCACTGAGATACTCATTGGTCATAACCTTGACCATTTCGGCGTAGTTCATTGTGCTGTTACAATTCTCTAAGAAGAACCGACGAGCTGAACCGTCTAGAATGTGCACGAAAAAGTCTGCCTTCTGAGAAGGCGACAACTTGTATTGCCTAGCACAGATTCCGTACATCTGAAGCGTTTCGTTGATGTCCTGTGATATATTTCCAGTGAATCTGTTCTCCTTAAACATCTGTTGCACGTAATTCACTTTACGGAGTCATCAGATCCGTTCTGCTGACGTCCATTACCATCGGTCGGCATTTGATTAGAGAGAGAATCACTAATATTGGCTCCTTCATTCGTGCCGCGGTTGTCAATCTGATCCCCAGACGGACCTCCCAAGTACGGTATGCCTCTGCCGATAGGAGGAGTACCGAAAGAGCGACGATTACCATCGTGATTGACATCAGAAGTACGGCCAGGCACACGATTAGGATCTATCGGTGTTTGGCTGTCATGTTGTTGACGATTTTCAACGCCTTGAAAGCGGTCATTGGTACCACGTGATCTTTGTAGCTCATATTAACGGCCTGCGTGAAATCGGGGCTGCAATGGAGCGGAAAACAAAGCCATACGTTAGTCCTGATAGATTTGTCATTCTTATCCGAGTCAGAAATCCTCAAGCTTTCAAGAAAAGCGGTCGGAATTTCTTGAAAGCCATACAATTCTGCAACTTTAACCATAATCTTGATGGGCAGCAATGGCATGGCAAAGAATTCGTCGACGAAGATACTCTGTGGCGACGGAAGAAGGTCTGCATGTACTCGGCAATGTCACCTGCGTCTGGTAATGCCGAAGACGCTTCTGACGCTGACCAGGAGTGCGGATCGGGAACAGTAAAGAACTCAATCGTCGCCTTGGCGGCATTCATCAACTTCAAAGGCAGTTCACCACTTAACGACGAGGTCGATATCATCTTCAGTATCTGATCACACTTCTGTTTGAACTGATTACGTGAAAGCGGAGGCATGGTGGCTTGGTTTCTCGTGAATAGTTTCCTGTTACCAAAAGTGGGGTTTTCACGGCGATGGGAGCGTAGAGTTTCGAGGCCCCAGAAAGAGATCGGCACAGTAGAGAGCGGTTAACGAATCCGGATTGTCGTGTTATCCGCTTCCACTGGATGCTGTTGTAGGACTGTACGATCAGTCCTATAACTCAACTGCAATGTAAAGGATAGGGTAAATAAAATTTTATTGAAAGAGAAGGGCGGACGCTGAGGCGTGGGCAGGGCTACGGATTCTTGGAATCAAACGTAGCAAATACTTCTCTTGTCCTGATCATCTTGCTCCGACAAGGGAGAGTGAGCTCGGCGATATTTAAGGTGCAAAGGTGTGTAACACTGCACTTGAGGTGTAGTGTGAATCGAGCATTACACTGTAAACGGGACAGATTGCGAGAGCTAGTTCCTACGATTGAGAAGCTGGTTCGGCGAGCTCACCTGGGGGCTCATGATCGTGCCGACGTGAGGCTCAGTTTGGTGGGTAGTCAGTATTGTTTATGTTGTGTGGCTACGAGAAAGTCCCCTACTGTTTGTGGCTGTCTGTAGCTTTATTGTTTTCACCGTTTTGGGTGCGTTAGCCGAGCTGTCGCGTACAAAAGGGCTTTGTGAGTTGTGAAAAATAAAAGTAGCAGGCATCTGATAGACTTCGATTTGTTGAAAAGTCAGTGGTCATCAACCCTATTTCGCAACGGACTGGCAATCAACGTGGATGAAAGCGTTGTGCGCGTCAATGAGCACCGTGGCAACATCCGGAGCACCAGTGAAACGGCGAAGCAGGGTGCGGGTGTCATGGATGACCGCGTCCATCCCGGCGTTGATACCGTTGGCCGTTTGGAATGGCGCGAGGAAGTCTCGGGAGTCATCGATGGCGCTCGGCAGCAGCGTCTTTGTGACGATGCGGCGGAGGACCGATCCCACAGCGATGGGACGGATTTTGTCCGGTTTCGGCCGTAGCGGGAGTAATGTTGCGGCTGCGAGAAGGGGCAGGACCGAGTCCGGCAGTTCCCGACGCGCGATCCGCGTCACCAACTTCGTAAGCACACTTTTCCCTGTCACCTCGGCGCCCGGGTTGACCGATGTTTTAAGTAGCAAGTGGAACCTGCGTGCCGGCGTGCGGTCCGGTCCCGCGGTTGTATCACGAGAAATACCTCGTACAGCCAGCTCCACGGAGTCTGCCGAGATTGATGGTGGAGGAGGAAGGCTTTCTTCAGGAATGGCGGTGATCGGGCGCGGGGGCGCGGGGTGAAGATCACGCAGCGCTTCAATGCTGTGCGGGTCATTCACATCGGCTAGCGGAGCGTTGTGCTGGGACCACATGGCCTTGCCGTAGCGGACGTCTGCACAGAGCGCTTCAGCGCGACGGGCGCGCCGTGCGTCAATGCAGCTTGAGCCGTAAGCGGGGCGGTGCTGCTGTATCCACTCAGAGCGTGTTTCATGGGCGCGAAGGGCTTCAAACCACAGCGTGTTCCATTCAGCCCCAGTATGGGCGCGTCGGATTCGGGCACCTAGTGCGGCCCTTTGACGTTTGTGATGCTGCCAGCCATTCTCCCCGCGCAAGCTGCGGCGGGGGACAGCGGTTGGCAGCATGTGGAGGTGCAGGAAGGCACGGTATGTGGCCTCGTTCCCCCTTGCATCGGCGGCGGCTTGTACCAGCTTGATGAATAGGAGCGTGAAGGGCTTGAGGCATGGGAATGGGATATCCTGGAAGATGTCCATTTCCCGGTATGGGATGCGTAGGATGTCTTCGGGGCTTGGTAAGGGAGAGGCAGCGGAGGAGGGAGGAGGGGGTGGGGTGGAGGTGTCATTGAGGAGGATGGTTAGGCGGAGGAGCCGTCACCCGACCGCACTCCTTTCATTGCGGACGCGCTGACAGCTGGAGGGAGGGGGCAGCGGGGGTCTTGTGCGGGTCCCTGGGCCGGAGGTGGGACATCTTGCATGCCTGCGGACGAAGCCGGCATGGAAGCGGGTGTGGCGGACTCCCGACCCTGTGGCGCCGAGGAGGCGACAGCGGGGGGAAGAACGGCGGGGGGCGTCGGGGTTGCAGTGGGCACCATAAGGAACTCCGCCGCGAGGGTCTCATCGGTTCCCGCGCAGCGGCGTTTGGTCGCCGAGGGGAAAGAGCCCGGGGATTGCAGGGTGAGGTCGGGGGATTGTTGAGGGGCGGGCCCGGGGGCGGGAGGGGCGGAGGAGGTGGCCGGAAGCGCGTTGGGGCGCTTGTTGCGGGCGGAGCCGGGAGAGGTGGCGGCGGTGCGGCGGCACCCATTTGATGAGTTGAAACTTTACTTCATTGAGTATCTATCGTTCCGTCCTCATTACTGTGTCAGTATACTCTTTTTGAGTTGATTGCGGTTGTCTGGAAAACCATGGGATAGATCGGATATATCTTCCAAGAGTAAAACACCCAAACCTTTCTCCTCCCGTATCTATCGTGTACACTGCAGGACTGACTATACGGCTAAGAACTAACCGGATGTTCCACGTCAGGCACGTGCAGTGGGGCTTGATGTGCGCAAATTCGCACACGAAAAAATTTAGATGAGGACCATAATTGTATACAGTATTGGAACTGGGAAGATATTTTTTACAGTTTTTGAATTTGCAAGATATTTTTAATTTGGGTGAGTGTGGCAAATTCATCGGTTGATTTTTTATTTTAGGACACGCTGTCATAGTGGATGTCAGTACAGTTCTAGGTTGTGGGTGATACTACGAGTGACTCTGAAAGGTCTATATAATGGCCACATCAATTCCCACCCTGGCCGATGGGTGGCTGGCATGGGTATGGCACCTAGATATTTACCTTGAGGAAATATCTTCTAATGGTCTCTCTGGTTCACACGATTCCCGTGAATGCGTTTTATGGTATTTAGTATGTTTGATTGAGACTTTAGGATTAGCCGAAAGGTCTATATAAGCTGAGTAAAGTGCTTCCTCCTTGAGAGGTCAAGCAAGTTGGCAGACAACTTCAGGTCAAGCTCCGAGTAGTAGGAAGTTGAGAGTCAACTTCAGACCCTAGAAAACTTTTTCCTAAGCTGGTCGCAGAGCATCAGTGGTAGACCCTGCCCCTTTATACTTGCTTGTAGCCCTCTCAACTCTCTCCATATACACTCCTTTTTATTTGTTTCAACTATACCACGGTTAGCACTTTTGTCGCTCGCAACACCTCCGGTCTTGGGGTAGTTGGTTCTAAGTATCTCTTCTCCCGACGAATTACCCCTATCATTTGGTACTCTTGTGGAGGGGGTTGCACCCGAGTATTCGAGTTGAGCAGTCTTAGGGAACCATTCGAGGGATCTCTTTTCTGTAATCATGGATCTCAACGCTGCTCGTATAACGTTCACAGGGGGCAAGAATGAAGACGTTGAGGAGTTTCTTATACATATGCAACGTTGTGATGCGTGAGAAGAGCGATGAAGAGAAGGCCGAAAGTATCTTGGCCTATCTTCATGGTGACGCAAAGCACAAATATAAGGCCAAGTTTCAACGGGTGGTCTCTTAACGGGAATGGGCGTAACTTCGGTGAGGTATGTGAGTGGCTTGTGAAAGAATATGCTAAGCAGGTAGAACCAGATGAGATGATTCGTACCGCCATAGAGGCCCGGCTCAACTTCGACGATTTGTTAAGCTCATTGGTATACTTGTGTGATCTCTATGAAAAGGCTGGGTTCAACGCCCAAGCCAAGTACGGAATGCTGCGTAAGGCGGCGATGGGGGATAAGCGGCTCTCCGATTTCCTCCTCATCAAGGGCCCTCACACTTTTAATGAACTGAAGGGTACCATAGTAGAATTTGTCAAAAATTCGGAGACGTTTCAGTCACTAAGTGAAATACCGAGGGAAACCCGAATGCTGCGTAAGGCGGCGATGGGGGATAAGCGGCTCTCTCCGATTTCCTCCTCATCAAGGGCCCTCACACTTTTAATGAACTGAAGGGTACCATAGTAGAATTTGTCAAAAATTCGGAGACGTTTCAGTCACTGAAGTGAAATACCGAGGGAAACCCGTACATCTATGTCTATCGTACATCCTGAAAAGAATTATCAAAGGCCAGCTACTAGCGCAGCAGCATTGGAATCAGTCAGGAGCGATGTCAAAAACTTGGAAGAAAGGTTGGAAACCCGATTCGATAATCGACTTGACATGATAACCTCGCAGTTGGAAAGCCTTACTCTTACCATTAAGAAGAACCAGTCTGGGGCCCCAAGGCCGCAGAAGTCTGTTCCTACTGTCACAAGCCTGGACACTTTGCAAATAGGTGTCCTGATAATCCACATAGAAACACTCGTTGTGGAAAGTGCGGTCGTTACGGGCATCATGAAAGTAACTGCTGGTCTAAAGACAACAGAAGAGCAAATTTATCGGACGCGAGGAGTGAGTCAGGACCAGAGATGAAAATCTTACAAAACAGGAAGGATCAAAGGTTGGCGGATGCCGGTAATGTATCCATCGCTGAAGAAATCAGTCAAGTTAATGTGACAAAAAGGGATGGGGAAGGGAACGTTTTGTCGAAAAAACCTAGGCTAGATTATGGAATGCTGGAGCATATCCCAGCACCTGTACCTCCTCGAACCAAGAGGCTTGATCAAGTTGTTCCAGGGGTGGGAAACACTTCGGCCAAGAAGACGAGAAAGAGTAAGAAATTTAAGAGTATCCCGAAGGACGTACTAGAATATGTGAAGAAGTACAATTTGGTGGCTGAGCTTGCATCGGCCCCAACTGGGATAACGTTTGGTCAACTTTTGAGGGGCGACGCAGAGGATGCGAGAAAGAACTCAAAAAAATTATCAGGTCTAATAAGTCCGCTAAGGGTAAGAAACTGTTTCTTCAATCGGCCTCGACAGCACCAAGACGTCTTAAACTAGTACCAGTCAAAGTATTGGGAATGCAAACCCAAGCTCTTTTCGATTCGGGCGCTGTTCCAAACCTTATTCAGAAACTTTGGTGACAGATCTAGGTCTCGAAATTATTCCAACTACTCGAAGAATAACTGTGGCGGATGGAACCGTCTCAAAATGCATGGGCACTGTTGACAAGGTTTCCGTGTTCTTTGGGGACTCTAAAGTTGATGTAGACTTTCTGTCATGCCTGAGCTCCCTTTCGATGCAATCATTGGCTGTCCTACCATGGAAAGACTAGGGACCTGCATTGACTTGGGCAACCAAATCGTTTCAGTTAATGTTGACGGCAGAAACGTGAAGATGCCCCTGGATTTCGACAAAAGCACACATCCGGAAGATCTAAGAGAGACGGACAGTGAAGATTTCACTTCTAGCTATGACAGCGAAGATTCCGAACCAACTAACACTTTCGGAAGTGAGAAAGGGTACGCTCGGGGACAATGAACATGACATGGGACGATTATGATTCTGGGTTTGAAACAGATGAAGAATGGAATTCTAGGGTAGGTTTGACACCTGAATGTGTTTCTTTTTGCGATAATATCGAATCAAAGGACGGAATTCGGGCATGAAAGAAGATTACAATTGCACGGAAAACAAGAATATATCGAATTCCATATCTGAAGATGTGAGCACGCCGGAAGAGGTCCTTCAAAATTTGGAGGGTGAGGATCAAGAAAAGGACCAGCGCCAAATTGGAGAAATTCAAGAAAAAGTACAGCACCTTCCAGCCCCCGCCTCAATGATAATATCCGACATGTTAACATCTTCCGAAGTAATTGCATGGAGTGTTCGATTTAAGACAAGCAAGTGTACCGGTCACTCACTCATTTGAACTTACCGATACTCAACCAATTTACCACAGGCCTAGACGTCAACCGCCAAAATATGACCAATTTATCTCAGAGAATGTTACAAGTATGCTGGAAAATGATATCATTCGGCCAGTTTCATCCCCATGGTCATTTCCAGTTGTGGTCGCACCAAAGAAGGATGGAAAGCTGCGTTTTTGCGTCGATTACCGACAACTGAACCAGAGAATGATACCCGATCGATTTCCGATTCCGAATATGGAGGAAATCCTCGAGGACTTGAAGGACGGGAGATACTTCACCTCAATTGATCTTTACACTGGTTATTGGCAGATTCCATTGGATGAAAAATGCAAGGAAAAAACAACTTTTACCAGCAAAGCCGGTACATTCAGGTTCGAAGTGATGCCTTTTGGTCTCATGAATGCCCCAGCTACATTCCAAAGAATGATGAACGAGGTTTTGAAAGGACTTCCATTTGCAAGAGTTTATATCGATGATGTAGTGATATTCTCAAAAACCTTGGATCAGCACATATCGCATGTCAAGACTGTGGTGGAGAAAATAGCTGCGTACAGCCTGAAAATTAAGTTAAGCAAATGCTTCTTTGCGAAAACGTCTATCCAATTACTCGGTCATATCGTCGATCAAGAGGGAATTAAAGTGGATCCAGAGAAAACGAAAAAAATCAAGTTGGCACCAAGGCCCGCTTCAAAGACGGAGGTTCGAAGCTTCTTAGGACTGGCCTCATATTACAGGAGATTTATCAAAGATTTCGCCAAGACTGCAGCACCGTTACATGCCAGCACAACAAAGAACGGAAAATTTTTATGGAACAAGGAAATGCAAACCGCATTTGAAGAGCTTAAAGATAAGCTATGTGTCCCCCAGTGCTCATGTATCCAGATTTCAAGAGACCATTTGTTGTGGAGACAGATGCCTCAGAACGGTCTTTGGGTGCCGTTTTGTCCCAAAAAGATGAAAACGGAAGACTACACCCGGTTCAATTCGCAAGTCGCACTCTGAATGATGCGGAAAGGAGATACTCAGTCTGCGAAAAAGAAGCGCTCGCTGTTGTCTTCGCACTGAAAAAGTTTCGCGTATACCTTTTATCACTCGAGAAATTTGTCTTGATAACTGATCACCAGGCACTTAAGACAGCATTCCAAAAGAAAGATGTACATCACCGCTTGGCCCGATGGCTCGACATTTTCGCAGAATATCGGTTTGAAATTGTGTATAGGCCCGGACGCAATAATCAGCCTGCCGACTACCTATCCCGCTTGAGGGATCCACTGATTCCAAATGAAAAAGCTTCCGAGAACATCGTCGGAGTTGCCGAGGTGCAAGTGCCGAACAATAACGAGTACGAAGCTAATATTGACGGACTAATTAAATTCCTGGATGGACTAGAAATGAGAAAGGTTGATATTGAACACAGAAATTGGGTACGCAGGAATCAAAAGGCTTTTACACTATGGAATGGGAAACTCTTCCGACACACGAAAGCCGGTCCTCGACTAGTGGCCCCTTTGAAAGAAAGAATGAAGATCTTGAGGACTTTTCATGATGAGTTAGGGCATTGGGATCTCGAAACAACCAAGAAATTCGTTACTGAGAGATTCTGGTGGCCCAGTATCCATAAGGACGTCTATAACTTCGTGAAAAGCTGCGACAACTGTCAAAAATTCACGCCAATACGAAAGTATAAGACAACTCTAGGCTTTCCAGTTTCCGGTCTCTTTGAAACCTTTTCAATTGACTTTGCCGGCCCATTCAAGGAAACCTCTTCCGGAAACAAATATCTCCTTATAGGGGTGGAACATCTTACTGGATGGCCAATAGCAGTTGCAGTTGAGGAGGCCAATGCTGAAGTGGTCCTGAGATTCATCGAAAAAGAAATAATTGAACCGTTTGGTCTTCCAAAAAGGATCATCTCGGATAACGCACTTTGTTTTACTGCAACTTCACTGCTTCGTTTCTTGGAAGAAAAAGGTATTCAGCTAAAGACAGTTCTCGCATATGCTCCTATGTCAAACGGGAAAGCGGAGAGGATGGTTGGAACCATCAAACGATCAATATCGAAAACTATGTCCGAGAATGAAATCCAGTGGGAAGATGCCTTACCAAAAGTGTTATACGGCTATCGGCGAAGAAGAGGAAGAAGTGGACGGTCACCGTTTGAGCTAATGTACGGAAGAGCTCCTAGAATGTTACAGAGAGATATGGAAACAAATGTTATCGATGAAGAGAGTAGAGAGGTCGAACTATTGGCCACCGAAAGCTGGAGATCACACCGCGCGCTAACACAGACAAGAAATAAGGATGAAGAGCCTCCAGTCCAAACTTTCTCAGTCGGCTCTAAAGTACTTGTAGCACACGGAAAAGCAATGCAACAGGCTGTGAAGTGGCCGGCTTTCCAAACAAAGTACTCGAACCCTTGCATCGTCACGGAGGAAAGACACCCGCATTATAAGCTCTGTTCAAGCTCAGGGAAGAGATCAAGGAGGGCAATCCATGCACGTCGTCTGGTCCCTTACCATCAGAGGCCTGAAGAATTCCTTCTCACACAGGACTATGCGCAACCACGAGCATACTCATCTTTAACTATAGAATGATTCCTATGGGAGGAAAAAGGGCCTGGGAATGGATCATCTCGATTACGCGTGACTACTACGAACTCCACGTAATCATCCATTTCTACATTAATATATGCCTATGTTTTCGTACGTTGAACGGACCATTGCTACCTCAAGAAGATTTCCGACTATTGATCAGAGTTCTATTCTCATTCCAAAACGGAAGGTTCACGGAAGCAGGTCCAGAGTTTGTGGAAGTCATATATCATTACTCTATAGGGAGGTATGGAATGGTAGCTATCGGAGACTTGTCGCAAACATATCTGAACATTATCCGTCCAGTTTACGTATTTCTCAAGAACAACCAAGATGTGCGACTGAGAGGTTACAGCTTGCCCCCTGATATGGAATATCGACTGGTCCCATATCCTCTATGGGAACCTTACGTTGCTCCGCTCAGAAATACAACCTCAGCCGAAGACCAGGATCCTCCCGAGGCCGTGATGATGATACGAGCTGGACCATCAAGTGATCGGGCGGATCATCGAAGAGGGCAAGGCGTCGGGAGCAGCGAGGAAGATCGCCAAGAAGATCGCCTCAAACACCGCCTAGTCTCCCAGGGGGAAACTATGCATCCTTAATTATTGGACGGCTACCAATTAGACGTTGGCTTCGCGAAATGACAGAGGACCCACGAGAAGCAGAAGTAATTTCCTTTTTTGCATTAGTATTTGCATGTGCTTCCAGACCATTCACGGGGCGCACCTTACTCGTGAGGACTCAGTCCTTATGTTGCGAGTTTTTTTCTCCTTCAGATACCCGTTTCTGGACCCGTTGCCAGAAAAGTTTGCATACTACGTTTACTACCTCACATTTGGAAGGTTTGGAGAAGTGAAACGGGAGGAGCTCATTAGAGAACACTATGAAACCATACGCCGAATCTACGAAACTCTTGACCAAGGAGATGAGCCGGTCATCGCACGGTACACACTCTCTCATCATATTGGAAATGAGCTACTACCATATCCTTATAGTGAACCCTATACTCTCCCTGATGAATGGATAGAACTCCCACAAGAACAACAAGAGCAGTGACGAGCCGGGACGTTCGTCTTGAGCGGGAGGGCGTGATGTGCGCAAATTCGCACACGAAAAAATTTAGATGAGGACCATAATTGTATACAGTATTGGAACTGGGAAGATATTTTTACAGTTTTTGAATTTGCAAGATATTTTTAATTTGGGTGAGTGTGGCAAATTCATCGGTTGATTTTTTATTTTAGGACACGCTGTCATAGTGGATGTCAGTACAGTTCTAGGTTGTGGGTGATACTACGAGTGACTCTGAAAGGTCTATATAATGGCCACATCAATTCCCACCCCTGGCCGATGGGTGGCTGGCATGGGTATGGCACCTAGATATTTACCTTGAGGAAATATCTTCTAATGGTCTCTCTGGTTCACACGATTCCCGTGAATGCGTTTTATGGTATTTAGTATGTTTGATTGAGACTTTAGGATTAGCCGAAAGGTCTATATAAGCTGAGTAAAGTGCTTCCTCCTTGAGAGGTCAAGCAAGTTGGCAGACAACTTCAGGTCAAGCTCCGAGTAGTAGGAAGTTGAGAGTCAACTTCAGACCCTAGAAAACTTTTTCCTAAGCTGGTCGCAGAGCATCAGTGGTAGACCCTGCCCCTTTTATACTTGCTTGTAGCCCTCTCAACTCTCTCCCATATACACTCCTTTTTATTTGTTCAACTATACCACGGTAGCACTTTTGTCGCTCGCAACACCTCCGTCTTGGGGTAGTTGGTTCTAAGTATCTCTTCTCCCGACGATTTACCCCTATCAGGGCTCGCGATAGAATCGCCATTGCAACAGAAGACCACAGTGTGCAACTAATGCGCTGGTAAATACGTCTGCGGATCACAGCTTGGTTGTGTTGAGCTTCTCTGCGATGCGCGGATGAAGTCTTCGAGGAACAGAATGGAGGCGGGGATGGGCACCCAGGGAGTCGAAAGCCAGGGCTGAAACTTGAAGTTCGGTTCCCGGAGGGTGTTGTGCGAAGGGGGGGTATGCGGCGTACCAGTTTGCGCTCCAGGTCTTTGACTTTGTCTCGGTGGCAATGTCGGCGGCGCCGCCGTGCATCTAGGAAGAAGTTAATGCGTTCAGTATCTACTGGTGACTGCGCACGTCCTAACTATACGGTAAGATCTAACCGGGTGTGCTTCGTCGTCCATGCGCATCGGGGCTCGCACAGATAGCTTCAGCGATGGATGACCAGAGGTGCAACTCAGTCGCTGGTTAGATACGGCGGCGGATAACGCCAACTGTCGAGTGACACATTGGACGCGATCGCGGAACTAACTCCTCGATAAATGCAATAGTTCCAGGGGAAGGGCACCTAGGGAATCAAACGCCAGAGGTCGAAACGTGAAGTTCGGCGTGTAAGGCGCAGAAGATAGACCAGTTGAGGGAGCGGGGAGGCGTCGGGCGATGTTGCGTTCCAGGGTTGTGACCTTATCGCGGGCCGCCAGTTCAGCAGCGCCCCGGCGACCTGGTCGCCTTGGTGCGAACTGCGGCCTTAAACGGTGAGACGACAGTATGTCACAGCCAATGGGCGCAACGTTGTGCCTTCCGGGGTTGGGGCGGTTGTACAAGGATATCGGCGGGCCGGAGCTCAGTGCCCGGACGAGGAACGGAACCTCGTGCCGAGTATCCAGACCCGCGGCGCGGTAACGTGTGTCGCAATCGCATACAGAGCGAGTTATGGCGGTGACGACGGCCGAAACCAGGGCCAGCAGGTCGCGGCGTATCCCCGAGGTGCCAAGGGTGGTCACAGTGGTGGCAGTTGAGGGGCATGGAGTCATCATACACTGGCAGTCCGAGGTGACGGCGAGTATGGTCTGCCAGTGTGGTGTGGACCTTCGTAGCTCGTGGGTGAGCGAAGAGAAACGCCACAGCGGGCCTGCGGCGGAACGCTAAGCCACGGATCGATGTCGAATGTCGCGTCGCTGTGCGGTCGGGTTGGGGCATTCGCCCATGAGAGGTCGTGCCAAGTACTCTTTCCCGCGCCTCTTGCTGCACCCGTTTGAGATAGGGTTAGAGTGTTGGGTGAAGCACTAGAGTTGGAGGGTCAAGGGTGAAAGGTCGACTATCCCGGGATGGAGGGCGAAACGGCGAAGAAGGCCCAGCCTGACGGAGGAGGAAGGACCGTCGCCGCGGTAGCGGCCAGAAGCAAGTGCACAAGCACGCGGCGTGGCGTATGCGGAAGTTCGCTGCCGTGCGGCGCAGCATCAATGATGCTGGCGCGGCAGCGCCGTGGAGGCACGAGCGATGCTTTCGAAGCCCTGACCTCCGAGTGGGAGAAGAAACTTTACTTCATTGAGTATCTATCGTGAACTGCAGGACTGACTATACGGAAGAACTAACCGGATTTCCACGTCAGGCACGTGCAGTGGGGCTCGCGATAGAATCGCCATTGCAACAGAAAACCACAGTGTGCAACTAATCGCTGATAAATACGTCTGCCGATCACTGCTGTGGTTGTGTTGAGCTTCTCTCGATGCGCGGATGAGGTCTTCGAGGAACAGAATGGATGGGTATGGGCACCCAGGAGTCGAAAGCCAGGGGCTGAAACTTGAAGTTCGGTTCCCGGAGGGTGTTTGCGAAGGGGGGGATGCGGCTACCAGTTTGCGCTCCAGGTCTTGACTTGTCTCGGTGGGCAATGTCGCGGCGCCGCCGTGGCATCTAAGCTTGTACATTTTATAATGATGAAGTAGACATAATCATATAAAGGTGGCGAATACGAGGTCTGTAGCTCAATTGGTAGAGTGCTCCTTAGCATGGGAGAGGTACGGGATCGAAGCCCCGCAGATCCACTTTTTGCTATCAGTGGCAATCGGTGGCGGCAATGTGTGAAGTGGCGCTGTGTGTGCTTTGCCCCGATGAATGTGAGCACTGAGTGCCTCTGGGGAAAAAGTTGGCCCCAGATGATAACATGTTTTAATGGCCCTTTAAAGTATTGAAGAAAATTAATGAGTAACCACGAAAGCATCACCTTTAATGATCAATACTCAGGAGACCGCTAGCGCCATACAGCGCAGGGCCTGGGACTACACAGTCAGGCTAAAGCGTGGTCTGGTCAAGACCCGCCGATTAATGGACTAGCAACGATTGGACAATCAGCATACGAATCTAACGAGGAGCGAATGTTCTCGGCGCAACAGAGGTACCACGCTTGCTGGCGAGAAAGTGGGTGATTTGTTGCACAGCTTGATCAAACCCGGGTCCAATGCAACCGTAAAATCAGCAACCATGGTGAAGGCCCAGTCCGTATTCGCATTAAAGTAGGTAATGTGGCGTTTCTCTGACTCTTTCTTGAGATATGGCCATGGAGACAAGAACGAAACAGGATGATGCGACTGATGACAGAGACATCAAAGGCCTGCGGGCTGGCAGCGAACTCGATCATTAATAAAAACATCTATGCGGAGCTGGGTCGCGGAAGAAGCAGAAGGATAAATGCGGTCAATTCGAGCCTGCCGTTCCTCTCTGGTCAGTTGGGAGGCCGCAAGGAAGCCAGAGGAATTATGTGAGATCTGGAAAGCGCTGCCTCCCGAGAAACGCGAACACCTGGAGTAGAGCAGTAAACCACCAATACATGTTTTGTCGCCAACTTTTCTTCCTGTGCACTCCACATGACGTCCCCGATATACTGTACAGGGGTAAATGGGTTTAGTTTTCTACAAGTGGTTCGAAGCTGTGGTGTGCATTACATGTACCGATAAACAGTTCAGGGGAAAGGTATCAGTATTTTACTCTTGGAAGATATACTCGATCTATCCTAAAGTTTTCCAGACAACCACAATGGACACAAAAAGTATGCCGAAACAGTCATGGGGGAGGAACCACGCTCCCTAAGGGCCAATTTAAGGCCAGCCACCAGGCAGGAACATAGGGTGACATAGGGTGAAATCCCATTAGCCTGTGCAGTGTGGCGGCGGCGGAGAAAACAGTACGGTAAAATGGGCGTGCTATGGAACGGTGAATTAAAAGTCGCCGCTGCTGCACAGATTAATGGGAATTCACGCTATGATTCACTCGCAGTAAACCAACCCAAACATTTCAAACCACCCCTTCACCCAATCACCAAACCACCCCTTTTCCATCGGTCTCCCCTAAACCCTTTCCCCTTCCCTCTTAGACTGCCTTTCTCCAGCCTTCATTCTGCCACGCTCGGCGCCTGCGCCGCATTAGGCGCGGCCGCCGGGCACTCCTGCCTTCGCGCGTCTTGCGGATCGCGCACTTACGTCTCGGTGCCAGAACTGGCGCCATCTGTTCCCAAAAGAACAGGCCCTCTACTATCCCGGTGCAACAACCGAAAACCCCAAGCTCCCCACCTTGTGTGGCGAGCCAGCTCCAATCTTCCGAATCTTCGGAAGCCGCTGTTATTTCAAACATACCCCAAGGCGTCTATGGGTCGGCGTCAACTTGGCGAGAGAGTGGGGCCAGTACGAGCACCGAGAAGGGAACGGGATTGGAACTTTGGGACCGTGCGGAACCGAGCGGTTGTGGGTGCCGGTAAGTTGGATGCATAGGAACGATTTGAACTCTGAAGAAGGTAATGACATCGATGATGACATTGCTGACGCAGAGGGAGAGGAGGGATGTGAGAAGGAGAACGGTGACGAGTAAGCGTAGGATCGAGTAGGATTGGATTTACCAAGGTTATTGCGGTACCCTTGTTTTAGGCATTCTAAGCATAGACCCCTTTACCCCCTTTGCCACCCCTTTACCACCCAAACATTTCGTATGTCTATTCCAGAGGACCTCCGTTCTCAAGGTATGTAAGTGGCTACCCAAATTAGGCCTCGTCTGCGATTGCTGTTGTCAGGAAAATTAAGTAAACCACCCTATTTAACCCAAACATTTCCCCGCTGAGACTTGCAGCCCTGCGTGATGTGGTTTTTTCCACGGCTATACTCAAGTTTGCTGATGGATAGTCTATATATGCGAACGGATCGATCAGCCTGGTGCTCAACAGGTAACCAGATTGCTCTGCAGGGGATATATGCAATGTGGAAATATTGAGTGCTTTGAACGATGCAAATGCTGGTGTATTGCGTTACTGTACATTCAAGAAAACGGTTGTTGAGAGGTGTTCGATGTCACTGTTTTGTCAGCTAGTGACGGCATATTTTGTTGCACATGTGTACCATTAAACTAACCTCAAAATTTCCCCTGTGTACCTGAATGTTGGCAATATTTGAAACCCAAAACAATTGCACCGGCAGATACTTACGCTGAGCGCAAAAACTTTAGAGCACCACCTGTTTTTTTAGTATATTTTGAAAGAAATGGCAAATTAAAAAACAAAAGTGGTAAAAAACCTTTTTTGACGGATCATTTAAAGGAGCGAAGTTGCAACGTGCAACAAATATTATTTAAAAATTTTATTGCACAAGGGCTACCTGGGAGAATGCAATAACTATAGAGCACTTCAAATCAAATTGCATTTATCGGGATGAAAAAGGGTTTAGTGGTCAGTCTTACGACCTTGGAATTGAATAACGTCCAAGCAGCGCTTTTGCATGCCTCGAATGAGTCCGTAGAGGTACTGCCGGTCGAGTTTCTGCCACCCTTCCACGATTGCCTCCTTCAGCTCCTCAACATTCCCAATTGCCTCAAATCTTTACAAACGGCCCTCACTAACCCGCCCCATAGATTAACAATACGGTTTAGATCGGACTCATAGCAGGCCATGGCATAACATCGATGTTATGATTCGAATGCCACGATCTAGTAACACCTGCAGCGTGAATGGGCGCATTGTCCTGCTGAAAAACAGCCACGGTAGGATGATGGGTGCTGATAAATGGTAGTAGAAACTCTTCCAGTGTCTTCACGTACTTCGCTGCGTTCTGTTTTCCTGTCAATAAAGCAATAGTGATCTGTTTCACTGAATGATCCCCAAATCATTACTGAACCACCCCCATCTGACGCCGAGATAACACATGCTCTTTCTTTCGTAGGTCGTTCCAATAGTTCTGAATACCATCACGGCCGTCTAAAGTAAGTTTTTTCATCCAAAAAGATAATACGGCCCTATTCACGCATGGTCCAAGTTGCCATTTGGCGGTCCCAGTGGAACCGGGTTTGGCAGTGAATTAGAGTCGATTGAGGGGCGCGGTAAACCTTTCTATACTGCAAGTTTGGCTGCGCCGAAATAATTTGTTGAGTACTACGCTTTGGTATCGGAAAAGAGAGCTCGCTTTGCATGTCGCCTGCGGATTTTCCGCTGTTTGAAGCAGCACGGACTAGTCGGCGTGTGTCCGTGGGAGTTATTTTTGGAAAACGGCCTTCCTTGTTCTTTCCTTTGTAGGTCCCAGGGGATCTTAAGAAGGTTTTCAGTGCTTTTCGAAACTTCCCTAGATGGTGAGCTATCTCAGATTGAGACAATTTCTCCTCTTGCCAGGCCAAAGTCATTCCCTGCTCGAATTCGGTCAGGTTTTTGCCAAGAGGCATTGGGGATTGGTTTGGACAGTCTGGAGCAGTTGCAGACTCCTTGAAGGAGGCAAGTTTTCATTTATTTTCGAAAATGTGCCTTGCTTTTGGCCATGTGCTCTATGAGTTTTCTCCTTACCAGGTAGAAGTTTTACATTTTTTTTAAAAATAATATTCGTTACGCCTTGCAACTTCCCTCCTCTAAATGATATGTCTAAGCAAGGTTTTTGGTCACTTTTTCTTTTTAGTTTGCCATTTCTTTCAAATATATTTAAAAAACAGGGATACTCTAAAGTTTTTCGCGTACTGTATATTCTGCGTTCCTACTGCGTGGGCGACGACAGCAAGGGTTTTTTCCGTCGCCTTTCTTCCTTCGCTGCTTCCCGTCGTGGTTCTTCCCGCAACAGGAGCTCCGCGACTTCGTTACCCGTTTTGCATTTAGTCTCTAAATAATGCAGGCACAACAGGTTTCTACCGGCCGCACGCATCCGTAGTTAATTTATGAATACCTCCGCACGCTTCTGTGCAACATTTTACAACCCATAAAGATTTACCACCACCATTGCGTGATATCATGGCTCTCTCAATCGCTGATGAAAATGCACAACCACTGCTGCTTTCTACAATCCTCCGAACTCGAGGCAACATACACCAAAGTCATCTTGCCCGCCTCCGTTGTTTCTACCAAATTCCAAATCTTCCAACAATACTGCTTTATCACTCCCATCCCTTCAACCACCAAACTCCGCCAGCTGAGCACTATCCTCACATCCTCCGTCGCCATCTAGCCGTTCGATCCCTCCAGCACCTCTCCAACTTCGGGTCTGGTATATTTTCCACCATCCCATGACCGGACCACCTGGCCGACTTACTTACGTCAATCCTGGAGGCCCCATCCTTGTTCCCTCCCACTCCAACCTACTTCCCGTCACCCGTCGCCCATATCTACCATCGAAAACTCCCCACCTTCTTAATATCTCATTTGCTTCATGGCCACTGATAGAGATCGTCGGAGAAGCGATACTCAGAACCAATTACCCCAAGAAGGGGTTTTTGCAAGCGAAAAAAGTGCTACCGTGGTATAATTGAATGAACAAAAAGGATTGGATAAGGAAGAAAGTTGAGGGGGCTACAAGCAAGTATAGAAGCGGCAGGTCTACCACTGATGCTCTGCGACCAGCGTAAGAAAAATGTTTCTTGGGTCTGAAGTTGACTCTCAACTTCGTACTACTCAGGACTTGACTTGAAGTTGTCTGCCAACTTGCTTGACCTCTCCTGAGGAAGTAGTTTACTCAGCCAATATAGACTTTTGGCTGCCAATAAAGACCGAACAAAACTACAGAAGATACCATTAAATGCATAAAGACACTTTGTGTGGATGATATACTCTAAACAAAAGATAGTTAAGAAACGAACAATCGATCTGGTCCTCTAATTTCCCATTCTCTAGACCAGACCCAAACAACTCCTCCAAAATATCCATGCTGCCCAAGCAGTCCCCACAAATATCTGCGAACGGCCCATTCCTCTCTATTTACTCCTGGGAGATATCTAAACCACTCAAGATGCCCCATCTGGTTCAAGCGTCGGGACCACTTGGTCCATACTGTACAGCCCAGTCCCCACCATTCCAGCACTTTCCATGTCTCCCTCCCCCTCATCCTCCTCGTCCTCCTCTTCATCCTCCTTCTCATAGACCAATTCCGGGGCTGCCCACTCCTCGAAGGTCTCCCCAGCTCCATCCTCGACTTCCCACTTCTGCCTCTCACCTACCTCCTCCGCCTCATCCTCGACGAGCAAGCGACGCAAGAATTCGATCACCTTCTTTTTGGTTTGTCTGCGTAGATAGTCATCACGGCTAGTAGGTCCGAAAGGGAGTAGGGGATGGAGTTTAGGGGCGAAAGTGGGGATTTTGGAAATGGCTTTGGAGGGGCATAGGTTGTCCATTTGGTGGAATTTGGGGAGTGGTAGGCAATTGAGGGTGTTTTGAATGAGTAGGGGAGAGGGGTGGTGAGTGCAATGATCGGCGACGTTTGCAACTTGGAATAAAGGATTTTAAATAGGCTCCCGAGGGCGCATTCTATAGACTTGGAATAGGTAAAATAAATCTTCAAGGGAATTTGTAGTAGTACATCTGCGCCCTTTTTCTCAAAAAGAATGAATTTGGAGGAGGAGTTAAGCGGAAAGAGAAACAGAACTTGATTCGGGATCGATTTAGAGCGGTATATACAGTATAAAAATATCTAGATAAAATGGAAGCGAATTTGAAGAGGACCACGGTAAGGATAAGCAAGGGTCAGGAAGGGCGAGAAGGACCAGAACTATAAGCAATTTTGGACAAGGGGTGGTAGTACAGTAAATTAAAAGTCGGTAGATGACGGCGACAAAGAAAATCCGTTCCGATCCGCGCGCGCCTAGCAGCCACCGTAGAAGGTTCCTTCTTCGCTGGCTGCTGCACTGGTTCCCTTTCTATCACCGCCGCACCTGCACCACATAAGGAAGCGTAGTTCCTTACCTATTACTGTGTCGGTATACGCAAACTTAGTCGATTGTGGTTGTCTGGAAAACCATGTACTAGATCGGATATATCTTCCAAGAGTAAAATACTCAAACATTTCCCCCCACAAGGGGACCCCCTGTCCGAGATGTTCGAGAGAGGAACTTCACTTTTCCACGTGTGGGAACTCGAAAAGTGTACATGTGGCCAAATTAGAACCTTGGTCAAATTAGAACTTTGGTCAAATTAGAACCTACAGTTAGTGCTTGGTCACACTTGACGTTGCATACTTGCACTGCCTTAACTGACAGCGTTGCATACTTGCACTGCCTTAACTGACAGCGCAGTGCACTTTCAATATAAAGACAGGGGATGAAGGACTGGAAATGACCAGGCTGCTCCTCCCCAAGGAAGTTCATCATCTTTTTCCTTCAAGATGGTAGCATCGCTTTGCATCTAAGCTACGGTACTCAGTTCTACTCATTGCATCTAAGCTACGGTACGCAGTTCTACCTCCTCAAGTTTTACTCAGGGACCTTATTCAACTCTTTGCAATGGAAGAATCCGACAAGGTCAAGATTCGGCCCCTGGACTCCAAATCAGACTACACTCTATGGCGCATTCGCGTCGAGTCTGCGTGTGATGCAAAGAATCTTACTGATGTTCTGGAGAACGAGCAAAATCCCGCCGAGAACAGATCCGAGGAACACGCTAGAGACTTTAAGAAGAAGCAAAGGTTGGCCAGCAACATCATTATAAGTGCACTCACTGACAAACCGTTACGTGTAGTGAGGTCAGTGGTTGGAAATCCGTGTAAGATGCTAGCAAAGCTAGATCAACGATACGATTCTAAGTCCACCGCTTCAAGAATTTCATGCATGAGTGAGCTGTTAACACTACGATACAGTGATGTCTCACACGATTTGTCAGGGCACATAGATAAAATGGGTGGTCTCCTGGAAAAACTAAAGACAATGGGCTCAACTATCGATGAAGTTATGGCCGTTGGAATTCTGATTGCGTCCATTGAGGCGGATCAGCTGCAGCCAGTTACGGCCGCAATTAAAACTCTCGCAGAAGAAAAGGTCAACTGGGAGAGCGTCAGTGCCCGAATTATTGAAGAGCAACAAACTCTCACTGCTGGAAAGAAAAGCAACGATCGTGCAAATGTTGGACTAACCAACGAGCGCGAGCGGAAATGTCACATTTGTGAAAAGACGAATCACACGACAGAACGCTGTTTTCTCAATCCTCTCAACCCCAGAAATAAGCTCAATCTGTCTGGCGAGTTCATGAAAGTGCTTAAAGGTAAAGCCTCAGGTGGCTCGAGTGGAAAGGAATCTGCTGACCAAAAGGAAGAGCATGGGATAGTTGATGAGGAGGATAAGAGGGCGAACAAATGTGTCAAGTGCAAGAACCGTGCAGCAACTGCACGTGCTATGTCCGGAAATTTAAGTGTGATTACAAAAACTAATTCGGCACGTCAACCAATGAGTCACTCATGCTAGACTCAGGGACAACATCTCATATGAGCCCAATACAGATGTCGTTGATGAAGCTGAGAAATGCAAAGTTCCCATCTTTCTTGGAGACGACTCCAAGGTAGTCGCAGATCGTCGGGGCACCCGTAAGGTATCATGGTCAGGAGAAGAAGGGGTTTAATGTGTCCTTGAGCAACACACTAGTTGCTCCTAGGCTCTCAATGAGTCTTCTATCGATCCCTGCCTTGGCATCTAAGGGCATTTGCACCCTATTTGGTCCGCAAAGGGCATTACTCATCGATATAGTTGATGACTTTCGCATGATTGGGTATGCACTGAGACAGGCTGACGGACTGTACTACATTGAGACCGTCAAGCCAACAAATGCAATGTAGCTGTTAATGATGATACCACCTGCACTGAACGTGCAATGATGGCTATTGCGAGGTCTGCTCTCTCTGGACAACTTAATGAAACAAATGGTCCTACCATTGAGCTTGACCAGGATACATCGACTGAAACTAGCATAGATGATGACACATATTAAAGCAGTCTTTCTATTTCTACAGAAGATTCAACGAAAGATATCAGTGCAAGCATTGGGTCACGTAATGAAAATCGAGAGAACGGACAGTATTGACGATTCAACCAAGGAACTGACTCAGACACCGACTCGGAGTATGAGCATACGACGAAGAACATGAAGAAAAAGGACACGATACTGACTTTAAAAGTTCTACTTCGTTGTGTACCAACACTAAGAAGAAGGTACCCGAGAACTATCTAAAAATATGCCATAATCGTCTTGCCCATGTCGGAACCCGAGACAATATTCACCAACTAATTGTATCCGGTGATTTGCCCAAGCCCACCTGCACTAAACCATCATGTGAATATTGCCTAACCGGAAAGTATAGGAAGAGGTTCAGCGGTTCTCTCACCAAAGCCTTGCTGCCTGACCACCTACATGTTGATGTCAAAGGTCAGTCAATCCAATGTCACACTCAGGGCATCTTTATTTTGCTGCTATAACAGATGAGCGCTTCGTCTCATCTTGGCTTCACCATTGAAGACCAAAGGGAATGCCAGTACATTTGTACTTGAATCTGTGCGCAAACTTGAGCGGCAATCTGGACACGTCGTAAGATCATGCCACTTTGATGGTGGTGGTGAGTTCCATAAGGCTGCACACTCACTTGAAGCTGAGGGTGTGAACATATCAATCACTACCCGCATACACCCTCCTCCAATGGATTGGCGGAACGCACTAATGGGATAATTCTATCACTTGCTCGCACTGTACTCGCCCAAGCGAAAATTCCTCTGCGGTACTGGCCTGAGGCAGTTGCGCATGTCGTGCAAGCTAAAACATTGTTCCCCATTCAGTCACTAAGGAAATACCATATCATGTCATGTATGGAGAGCAATCTCCCCATGTTAAGTACATTCGTCCTTTCGGTTGCCTTGCAAGGTACGTACCCAATGTCAAGCGTTTGCCAGCCTTGAGAAACGACTACAAGATGGAATTTTACTCTGTCATATTCAAGGTGGAGTTTACAAGATCGTTACTGATAACGGCAATATTATTCGCACAAAACATGTCAAGTTTGATGAATCATCCTTCCCAGGTTATAGTGCAGTTGTCGGCCGCAGTGCAGCTACAGATCAAGATGATTCAGACTTAAACAATTCCACTGATACAATGGACTCTGTAGAGATTAATCTTTCATCTTTCAATCACCTTGATACGTCGATTACCGTCTCACAGGGAACAAGTGATGTGCATCCCACCAGTCCCACATTTAATGATCCTCTTACATATGTTCCTGCTCAGCCAAGTACACCTGGCCCGGTCAGTGATTCTGATGATTCAACGCAAGCCGAGAACACCAGCAGCCAAACAGTCTCCCGTGATACTTCCCACTATAATCTACGGCAGTTGAGCCCTGTCAACTATTCGCTCACTGCACTTCCGCCTGCCGTCACAACATCTGACGAACCCGCGGTTAGGAAGCACTCAGGTCACCAGAAGCCCGTTACTAGCTTGATGCTATGAGTGAGGAGTTTGCTACTTTGAAAGAGGCTTCTACCTATACTTATGACCCACACATTCCTCCCAATGCTGAGGTAATACCGTCTGGTATGATACTACGCTTGAAGCGTGACCAGCACGTCAAGCCTGCCAGATTCAAAGGACGACTAGTTGCTCGCGGAAATTTCCAGAGTCGACGTCACATATCTACAGCTGACTTGTATGCTCCTGTGGCTTGCATAGAAATAATTCGTCTACTGCTTATTCTATCCCTTGCCTTTAACTGGAGTCAAAAGCACTTGGATATTAAGGGTGCCTTCTTACATGCTACTTTGCCCCCATCTATGCGTCTACGGGTCAAACTTCCCAAAATACCAGGGGTTCCAGATGCTGATAGCAGCCTTGTTCGTTTACTGAAGTCTCTTTATGGGTTGCTATAAGCGCCCAAGCTTTGGTTTAAACTGTTCAGCGAGTACCTGAAGTCGCTTGGTTTTACCCTTCTAAAGTCAACAGAATGTGTCTTTGTTAAGCACTCAAAAGGAGGTGTCGTATACCTACTTTCATATGTGGATGACATTTTGCTATTCGGAACGCGGCACAGGATTGAGCGAGTCCAAGCTCATTTCGAAAAGAAGTTTCAAGTTACAGACCTTGGTTTGCCAGCCTTTTTCTTAGGAGTCATAGTAGACCACACTTCTCATGGGATATTTCTATCTCAATCTGCCTTTACTGGTGAAATCATCTCTAGGAGCAACGTGGAAAGTGCAAAGCCTAACCCCTGCCCCCTTCCTCTAAGACATACGCTTTGTGATAGGCCTAGTCAATTGACTCCCAATGATATTGAGACAATGAAATCTGTTTCCTACGCAAACCTGGTTGGCTCTCTTATCTATCTTTGCACGAGAACCCGACCTGACCTGAAAAAAGCAGTGTCGATGCTTGGAAAATTCATGGCTGAACCTGCCCCACAACATTGGACAGCGCTCAAGTATGTCGTTAAATACCTTCGGGGAACTCAAGATATGGGGATACTTTTAAAGAAGCCCGAAGCTGACGGCCCTAAAATCAAATTGGAAGTCTGGTGTGACGCAGACTGGGGACAAGATAAGTAAACGTCGTTCGCGTTCTGCCCTTATCGTGATGGTCAACAAGAGCCCAGTAATTTGGAGTTCCAAGCTGCAGACATGCGTAGCACTTTCCTCTGCCGAAGCGGAATTTATTGCCCTCTCAATCTGCATTAAGGATGTAGCATGGATTAGAAATGTACTTGAGGAACTTGGATAAAAGCAGGACCAGCCTACAGTTTTATTTCAGGATAATCTTGGATCAATTAGTTGGTCTGATGGAGCTTATAACCTCAGACGCATTCGTCACGTGGATATGAAGTATTGGCATGTTCATGATGCTGTTGAGAATGGCACTGTTTCAATTGAATATATGCCATCGGAGAGGAACAAAGCTGACTCATTTACTAAGGTTCTCACAGGCAGCGACTTCACCCAGCACCGCCTTTGGGTTGGCTGTACTATCCTTGCCTAGTGCTCTTAGATTCCTGGGATTTCGGCCGAAGGGGGGTTTCCGAGATGTTCGAGAGAGGAACTTCACTTTTCCACGTGTGGGAACTCGAAAAGTGTACATGTGGCCAAATTAGAACCTTGGTCAAATTAGAACCTTGGTCAAATTAGAACCTACAGTTAGTGCTTGGTCACACTTGACGTTGCATACTTGCACTGCCTTAACTGACAGCGTTGCATACTTGCACTGCCTTAACTGACAGCGCAGTGCACTTTCAATATAAAGACAGGGGATGAAGGACTGGCAATGACCAGGCTGCTCCTTCCCAAGGAAGTTCATCATCTTTTTCCTTCAAGACCCCCATCAACTACACAACGCCCTCCCGTCGACAACTCTAAACGCCGTACACCGACCTCACTCCCTTCGTTCCATATTAGCAACTTAGTCGCTTAACCCTTAGGGGCACCCCCCAACGCAGTGGTCTACGTCGGCCCCTCGCTGGGGGTTCCTTCTTCAATAAACGTTCAACCCGCCGGCCGTGATCCGCTCATATTTATTTTACATCCCTTTTCGAACGTTCAAGTCTGCTGCATCGTTAATCGAACGTCCAGGAGGCAGAAAATGTACTGCAAGAACTGAGCTTTGGTTGTCTGGAAAACTATGGGATAGATCGGATATATATTCTAAAAGTAAAACACCCAAACATTCCCCTAGCACTGAATTACCAGCAAGTAACGGCTCGATAGCTGCAACACGTATATTTGGACCCTTTCCTGGTACTTCTTACATTCTGATCCTCTGTCGACTCACACACGTCTCAGGATATGTTGTCATCGGTAACACGTCCACAGTTCCGATTGAGACCGTTGAAATACTCTGAACGGTACAGTACCGCATTATCGCACAATGGGCATATCGCCTTCCGTCACCCACCCAGCCCCTCAATGTCGCTAATGCCACACTCTAGTAAATCGAAAATTTGCGGTTGTCTCGAAAACCATGGGATAGACCGGATATATCTTCCAAGAGTAAAACACCCATACCTTCTCCCTCTAGTAAATCCCACCTCATGCGCCACCGAGCCGCACGAGCCAAAAATCACCAAATTCCAGAAACTGTCCCTCCATAGGACCAACTGCAGATCCCAACCCTCGCTCCGTCCGAACCCGACGGTCAGTTCATGGGCCCGCCCTTCCCTGATCACATCACCCAAACTGGAACCCAAAACACACTGTTTCCAAGCATTTTACTACCGCTTCGCAGCCCCACCAAACCCTATCTAAATCTCGACCAACTGTCCCGCCGACCCGCCACCACCTTCGGCCCCACCCAAGCACCTCAGATTAGCCATCATTCATCCTTCGCCCAACCAAAAAACACCCCGACGCCCCTTGTTTCACTCTGCTCCTTTCCCACATTATCTTTCTCACTCCTCCTGTCCTGCGCCCATCACATTCGCAACAGTATCCCTTCCTCTCTCGATATTTCGCTTTTCTTCGCCTTCCTCCGGAAAAAAGTCCCAATCGGAACAAGCCACGCAACGGAAACAATGGATCACGAAATTGAGAAATTGATCCGGGAGAACGAGGAAAGCTTGCGATGCATGGTCGCGTCGGAACAGAACCCTGCCGCATGGAGCTTGTTACTTGAGCTGGAATCTGTCAAGACCGAGTACAAGGCTATCCGGAAACAGGAGAGGAAGGATACCAGGCGCGCAATCAGAAAGGAGCGCAGACGGCACATGAAGAGGAGTTTTAAGCAAATTATACACACGGGTATTCGGAAGGATCCTGTCGCCGATACGTCCAGCTTTTTGCAATATTTGCACCTTTGACCTTCACAAGCAGGGTCCCCTTGCATTCGTTTATCTAAATCCATGAACTTGAAATTGACCAATTAACCCTCCCAGTTTTCTGGTAAAGTATTGAGGACAAAATAGTAAGTTTTACCACTTCGAGGTTCCCGAGCAGGAACAAGTTGACGTTTCTGATCTTAACTAAATTCTATCCCACTCGTTAACTACTTAGAGAAAAGTAAATGCCCCGGTACCGTAGCTTCCACCCTATCCGCACGGACTAACTACTGCTGATGCAGTGGTGGCATCACAGGGCTAGACCACCACATACCTTTCGGATAAATGAAACATGAAAAAAAAGCACATAGACGAATTTCCGTACCGGGTGTTTGTTGCCTCTTTGCAATTCCCACACGGTCAAATAAAACAAACATAAAAAACGCATATGCCCATCCTATCGAGGTTCCTTTTCCCGTTCTCGGTATTAGAAATTGAATGACTCAACACTGAGTCATTCTGACATAAAGGACGGCAGTTGGCAATAATCACGTGCAGTTTGGCAGCCTACTCATCTCGTCTGCCACAGCCGACCGGTAAAATACTTTCAATGCGCCTACTGCAACAGTTCATGTACATGCACACTGCCATACAAGTTGACTGGGTTTCAGCCAACTTACAGTATCTGTTACAATACAGTAAATGAACCACCCTATTGATAGAATACCCTACGCTAAGTACCGCCTTGCTTCCTTCGCTGCTTCCCGTCGCGGTTCCTCCCCTCAACAGGAGCTCCGCGACTTCGTTGCCCGTTTTGCATTTAGTCTCCAAATAATGCAGGCGCGACAGGTTTCTACCCGCCGCCCGCATCCGTGGTTAATTTATGAATACCCTCCGCACGCTTCTGTGCGACATTGTACAACCAATAAAGATTTACCACCACGCGAAGTAGGCCTCCTTTCTGCAATCTCTAGCTGAACCCCACCTACTGTACCACTGATCCTTGACAAGAAAAACCATCCGCTTGTACAGTTCTGTACCAGCGGGATAATATGCTGTACAGTAATACGCGTTCTCCTCGTAAGGCGCCGCCCCTGCGCGGCACTAGTCGAAAAGCACGGCTATCGGTAAGGCAGAAAATTGAAAGATGAACTGCGGACAAGTCCTCTCCGGGAATCGAATCCCGTGGTTATGGCAGATTACAGCTCCTTGACAAAATAAATATCGACGACAAACCAAACGAAATCGCCAGGGTATGGTCTTCGATTGCAATCCTAAATAAATTGTATGTTAACATGTCAAACAGTGAAACGTGTACCAAGTGTACAGTATGTGGCAGGAAGGGATATTTTTGAAACAGCAGAAACAAAACAAGGAATGGTGATAGAGAAATGACACACAGACCTTCGAAGAAACGGGAGGCAAACTAGGTTTGAATCATTCTCCGTTGCGTACACAAACCATGACTTTGAAATTATTGTACATTTAGGGCACTGATTGACAGATACACCTGGAAGCTAGGTGTCATTTCCCGGAGTGATCCCAGTAGCTCCATATGCGATCAGGCCTAATGGATGTAAGCTCACACACTGAGAGATCATCAACGGGCTCAGGTCACCGTACAGCACAAGGCTGAAGACCAGCACTCAGGCACGCAGCACTAATGAAGTTTAGTAGACATATGTGAGCGATATTGTGTGATTGCAGCTGTTACAGTCTGGCATCATGACATTAGTTCGGTAGCTTCCTCAAAAGCAAGACTTGGGTAATTTTTCAGTTTCCATGAAAGTTGTGGTAAACACTGTTCTGGTACGCACAAAAATGTTTAACCAAGGAAGAAATGAGATGACAGAGGAAGAGAATGACCGAGAGACTAAGCGCGACGGGGTAAATGAAAGAGGACCTGATTTGAGTACAGAATGGATCAATTATATTTTTCACGAGGGAAGCACCTAAACCTTTAACCGCGTGGCGGGAATCAGTCGACGCGAATGAAACTACCATCTCATGACTTGGGAAAGCAAATTCGTTGGAAGCGACAAAAGGGAAAAGCAAGGGAGTCATTTACCGTAGGAGATATGCTGGCAGACGCCCAGTCAACTCGTTTGGAAGTGCAAATTTACCTAAAGTGCCCAACCAGGCCCAGAGTGCATTGCGCTCGGTCGGAGAGTAGAGGGGTGCCACTGTGTTATAGTTGTGGTAAAAGGGGAAGGGTAGTTGTGAAGAGACATTACGATTACGACATTATGACTAAAGGGTACGTAATGCTTTACATTTACTTAGCAACAGGCACTTCTTACTTATGCAGTGATGAAAGCTTCGTCGGTACTCAAATTCGTACTGGAAATTGTCCCCCAATCTGCCCTACCTCTTTCGAAGGAAGCACTTCAACCATAATTCAATACTTTTTTGCTATTCCTAAATTCCTAACTACGCGAACCTATAACTGAAACACGAATTCAAGTGAGCCTTATCTAGAAGAAGGACTGGCGAAGAATCCGATACGAATGTCAGCAATCATAATCAATTTGATTGTGCTGTGCGGAGACTCTACAATTTGCTGTCAGGTGCAAATAAGCTCACGCCGACTATTTCCACCATTCGTAGTTAATTTCTGAATTCCCTCGGCATGTTTCTGTGCAACATTGTACAACTTATAAAGATTTACCATCACACTTATTTCCACAACACAATAAAAAACGATGCGGAATTACTGTGATTAAGCACTGACCGACACGGGGCGTTTGCATTCTTCTTCTGGCATGAATTCATTAGGAATTAGGCCGTCTTCTTCCGTTTCGGAGTAAGAGAACATTTTGCCAGCTTTGACAAAATGTTTCGCAGTATTCGGATGGTGATGAACCTCATAGAGATCAACGTGGTATTATGATCACCCGTAGGCCGATTAGACTTTATAAGGTTGAAAATGAAGATGCTTACAGGTTGTTGTCCAGTGTTGGCGTACTGCTCAACGGCATACTGAAGTAAGGATCAGGAAGACTGGGGAAGATAGCTGGAAATGGAATACACAGAGTGCGAAAGAGTCGCAAGAAACGAAGGCGATGGGTACACTCACTGATAGTTGCCTCTCTCGTTAGTGGCCACCCGAGAAGTCGGATGGCCTTTATAAGCACCCTTGGCGTGTCAGTTGGCAGCTGGCTCGGCAAAAGAGATTGCGTGCGCAACCTGACTTAGACTACTACTTGTAAAACATACCGCTGTCAATATCAGTCGCACAACCAATAATACAATGCATTGTATGCAATATCGTAGTGCCGCACGCATTTGCGCAAACGATATCGACGTGGAGCATTTGCAACACATCACGCGGACAACGAGCCATTGATGACGGTAGAATACAACACAGGTAAAACGAGCAGCAATACATGGACATAATGCGTTCTACTTTATAAGCAAAATAAATATTGCGGTTGGGTCTTATACGCCATTAGAAGTATCAACGTCAACAGGTTATGGGCCCAAAATTTCACGTTTAACTCTGCTTCAGCCTTTTATAATCTCTGAATTTTATTCAATTACTTTCTTTGAATTCAAGTTCTTTCTACTGTTCACGGATTGTTGGCGTACAGTATCTGATCTACTGAATCAAGATACCCGACGCCTATGCCAAAGTCAGGATCAAACCGCTCGAAAGAAAGTCTGACTACTCCGATGAAATATTGGGATTCGGGTGAACAGGGAACCACAACTTGAGAATGGAACAAATAAAAACAAAAGAACGAGCAACAGAACCGTGACAAACAGGTAGAACTTTAGTTGATCGATAGAAAAAAGAACAACAAAATGGATAACCGTAGACCTGAGAACAGTAGAACTGAGAACAACAGAACAGAGAACAGTAGATGTGAGAAAAGAAGTACAAAGAAAAAAATAAAAGAGAACCGTATATCGAAGAAAAGAGAGCTACAAAACGAAGAGGAGTAGATCAGGGAAGTGCTTGAGAGCAGGAGAACTTGTTGAAACGGCAGCTCTTGAGAACAGTATAGGGTCTCGGGTGTTCGGTGCAGAGCAGAGAGCTTCGCTTCAGTAGACAAGATTGGAATAGCAGGATCCATGCAAAATTATGTGCGACCCGTCTGCATGTGATGTGGCATTTCCTTGGTGTACTTTAATTCGACAGATCATCAGCGATTCAAATATGCAATCGGTCGCAATTATACATTACAGTTCACAGTACAGTACACTGCGTCTCAGCCGACATAAATTGCAGTGCAATGTATTGTATCGATCACATAGCAACCAATGGTTAATTTCCATAACTCCCTCTAGTAAATTCGTGTGCAAGCGGTAATCAGTGCCAAGGTATCGAGGAAACCTTGACCGTTCGGAGTGGCCATCGCGATTCCAGCAAGGAAGCAGAGCAAGACCGTCAGGCAAGCCTCATCATTGTATCCGCATTGTATGATCAACCGCACCGGGTCGTTAGGTCCGTTATCGGAAAGCCGGAGGGAATTATTGCTAAGCTCGACGCAAGGTATAGTTCAAAGTCTACCGCGTCTAAGATATCAAAGATGTCGAAGCTTGTCTCGCTTCGGTACTCAATCCTCCGGTTGGATATTTCCAAGCACATCGATATGATAGCAACGTTGGTTCAGCAACTCCGCGCCATGCGTATCACGCCTAATGAAACACTGGCTATCGATATACTTGTGGCGTCTAGTGACGACATACAGTTTTAACCCGTAACGGAAGCAAATACCGAACTGTTACATCTTGGGAAGATGTAACAGTTCGGTCGAATGAAGATTGAAAGTCACACAAGGAGGGTATTGAGAACCATAATCGGGCAAACAGCGCCAAGAACGCATGTGTATTTTGGAGAGGGACGAGCCATAAGACAGCGGACTGCTGGCTCAACCCGACAAAACCTCGCATCCGTCTCTCCTTGCTGAATGGTACTGTCGATGCTTCCAAATGGACCAAGACAAACTGAAATCGGACAAGAAGAAAAAGAAGAGCAAGAGAAGAATGAAGACAGGCCGAAGTCGGAATCGCGACCCGCCATTGCAAATGTAAAGAACTGTAACCGCCGACCGGACATGATGATGTTGGATATAGTAACTTCTTCGTACATAACATCCAAGTCCAAACGGGCTAGAGTCAGGGAATCATGCAACGTATCCATTTCGTTGGCTGACGACTCAACCGTTACGGCAACCGAAAAGAGAATAAGTTCGGTGAACTGGAAGCCCAAAAACGGAACAATGCAATTGAATTTGTCGGAGACGTTGATTGCACCCGAAATGGTTATCATTCAGCATCCCGTCCCGGCACTGGTGAAGAACATAAATGGTTTTTTCATGCCAGTAAAAGCGCTCCTCATCGATCTCAAAAGAAAGTTTACCATAATTGGGTATGCATATCAGGACAATGACGGATTTTTTTACATTTCCGAAAGTCAAGAGTCTATTCCAATGCACCGATCGGCTCGCGCAGACAAGAATGAGCAGACCCTGATGGTTATTTTGCGCAACCACTTTGCCACATCTACGATGGCAAAGACCGATTCGGATAACTCAAGCAGCTCAAGCGGCAGTAATGATCCGACTGAGACTGAAACTGAATTGGAAGATGAAGAAGAATATTCAACAAGCGAGACTCAGATCACTTCAAGTGATGAAAAATCATCCTAGTCGGACTCAGAACTGTCAAATGATTCCAAAAATGGTTCTTTTATCGAAAGCTCATTTAATTCGTCAAGGGGCGAGCAAAAAGAAGAAGAATCCGACATAAGTATCGTTCCAGGAAAGAACAAGGAAGAATGACAGGATTTTTTGTCTCACTTTGGCAAGTCCGACTCGGAATTACACACCGCTAAAGGCAATAAGGAGGCATCTTCGCATCGTTACACTTCCAAAAGTCAGGTGTGCCTCTACAGATTGCGATGATTTCACAAAAAGCAAGTATCGAGAGCGGTTCCCTGGAAGTTTTACCAAGAGCACCGAAATGGGAAGTTTATATGCGGACGTCAAGCGAGCTGTGGAGATCCTATCCGTGAGCTGGAATAAGAAATTCCTCGCTGTGGTCGATGAGAATTCTAAAATAGTGTTTTTCTAGCCGCTTTGGTCAAAGTGCGTGGCCTCACCGTCACTGCTTCGCTTTATTAGGATCTTCGAGAATCAGTCAGGCCATACTGTAAGATCGGTTCATACCGATAGAGGAGTATAGTTTCACCATGCCAGGACGACCTTGGGGGCAGGAGGAGGGAAAGTTACAATGAATACTGCGTATGCGCCACAGTCAAATTGGTTCGCCGAGCAGTATCACGGAATAATTCTCTCCTTAGCACGCACCTGTCTCAAGGAAGCCAAGCTACCGATTAGGTATTGATATTCTTCCCTCAAACATGTCGCTGATTGCATGAATTTTTTTGACAAATTCCGTTACGGTGAAGGCTCCATTCGAGACTACATTCGAGCGTGCACCTTCCGATATCAACCATGTCAAGCCTTTCGGTTGCTGAATGATTTTTCGACCAGTAGCAAAGAAGTTGGGCACGTTTTCACTACGTCTCATGGAAGATGTGTGTCTATTACACGAAGGTGGTGAAAATAATCCTGTGCTGGCAGACTAGGGAATAGTTCGAACCAAGCACATAAGGGCACTCTTGTACAAACCATTTGGGAGTGCTCTGTTCGGGTTTAGACTCGAAAAATGGCGCAACAAGTGATCAGGAGTGGTCCGTTTCATCAGCCGACAGCGGTGATTCCGATGGGAGGAACGATGAGGAATAAAAAAATTAACGCAGCAGCCCTCCTCTAATACCGACGATAAGGATCCCAATATCGGTGAAACGAATCAGGACTAAGAAGATAAAGATGCCCTAACAAACACACCGGCACAGCCAAGTGCGTTTGAAGAGATTGATGAAGAAGACCCAGACGGAGATGATTATAGTCAACCATCCGAGGACGAAAAAGATGCTAAAGTAACCGGTACGGAAACCAGCCAGCCAAGTGCGAGGGGTTTCGCTTCGAATTACAACTTGAAACCGTCACGGAATTCAAATATACACATATTGCATTAACGATTGCGGTCCCAACCAGTGAATCGCCCATGCTCAAATTCGCCCTCAAGTCCTAAGAATGGAATCTATGGCTTAAAATCATCAAAGAGGAGGCTGATATTCTCAAGGTGGCGAAAATTGCACAGCCTTTCGGGATGTTCCGCAAAATGATCGACCTTTTCCGTCCGGAATAGTGCTTCGCCTCAAGAGATATTCAAGAGGAAAACTGTCACGAATCAAGGCCTTTCTTTTCGCTCGAGGTAGCTTTCGTGCCGACGCGGTGGATTATAGCAAAATATATGCACCGTTAGCCTGTATTGAGCGGGTGCGGATTTTCCTTGCCGTCACAGCTGCTTTGGAATTGGAGATCGGACACTGTGATATTAAGGGCGCATTTTTTGAACGCCCTCTTACCGAAATAGGAACTACTTTACATCAAGCTTCCCAAGACATAAGGGGTTTCTTCCGCGTCATGGCAAGTTACCATGCTCAGGAAGTCTTTTTGCAGACTCTGTGAAGCCCCAAAGCTTTGGTACCAATGCCTTAGCCAAGCTTTGAACCGTACCGGAATGACGCCATTAACTACAAGTGACTGTCTGTCCATTTTTTCGACGTCAACGAAAACTTTATTCTTGGTCATTTATGTTGTTAACCTACTAATTTTCGGAACCGATGACTGTGTGAGGGAAGCTAAGCAAGAACTCGATCAGTTTTTTACAATCACCGGTCTCGGAAAGTGCAACTTCTTTCTCGGCATCAAGATTTATCACCTACCGAACGTCTTATTTCTCTCACAGAACCCGTACACGGCGAAGATCGTGGAGCTAGCTGGCATGATTTATTCCAAGCCTGAGAGTGCCCTATTGCCGATAACAAATCCTTTGTGGGACGAAAAATCCAAGCCAGCCGATTTGGAGAAGCAAGAAATGGAAGGAGCTCCCTGCCGCGAAGTTCTGGGTTCTCTTCTTTATATGTAAGCACAAAACAGTCCCACAATTCCACTGCAGTTTCCATGCTCGGTAAGTTCCAGACCGAACCGTTGTGGGAGCATTGGAAGATGGTGATATAACTCATCAGGTACATCACCGGTATAACCGACTACGGAATCTTCTTACCTGCCAGAACGGGAGTAGTCAAGTTCAATGCAGGAAGATATGCTGATTGGGCGTGTGCTTAATGCAAGCGACGTTTCAGTACCGTTTATCTACTCTGCATCAGCGACAATCCTTTTATTTGGACGTCGAAGCTGCAAACCGCTATGGAATTTTCTACGGTTGAGGTGGAATATTTTGTACTCTCAGCATTTGTTCGAGAAGTCATTTTAGTACGGCCGGTTCTAAGCGGACTGTCACTAAATGTTACGGAACCAATTCTTATTCTTCAGAACAACCTCAGTGCTATTTTGTGGGCTGAACAAGTGCAAAGCTTACGTAAGTTTAAGCATGTAGGAATCAAATACCACTATGCACGATCGTAATTTGAGAATAAATCGGTTACAGTAGTGTACACCATTTCTGCAACAAACTATGCGGACTTTCTCACCAAGGCATTGATCGGGGACGTTTTTGAATCACGCCGCAACTCGATTGGTGTTGTCCCCACCGAAAAGCTCAATACGCTTCGATGGGGCGTGCCGGACAACCGGATACGAACGTGAGCAATCATAATCACTTTGATTGTGCTGTGTGGAGGTTCTATAATTTGCGGTCGAAACCAAATAAGCTCACGCTGCTTATTTCCACAACGCAATCAATAACCGATGCAGAATTATTGTGAATAAGCATTGGCCAAGATTGGGAATTGGCATTCTTCTTCTGGATGAACTCGTTAGGAATTCAGCCGTCTTCTTCCCGTTACGGGGTAAGAGAATATTTCGCCAGCTTGGACAAAATTTTTCACGGTAATCAGATGATGTTTAACCTAACACAGGCCAACGTGGGATTGTGTTTACCCATAGACGGATTAGCCTTTATAAGATAGCAAATAAAGACGCTGAGAGGTAAAACGGACAGCAATACATAGACATAATCCGCTTTACTTTACGAGCAAATTAAATATTCCGGCTCGGTCCTATACGCCATCAGAAGCAGCAACTTCAATAAAGACAACTAGCAAAAAAAAATTCATAAACATTTATCTTTTTGCACTCCTTACGGCCACCTCCCTAAAATAGGACCCATGTTGACCCTCGAAAATATCCGTTCTGACCGTACAGTCCCTGCCAAATCCCGTGAGCAAATCATCACCATAGATTACTACTTTACAACTTTTAGATCTCTCATTTTTTCCTCCTGTCTCGTATTTTCCATTTCTTCTGCCCTAAGAGGAGCCCGGGATGAATTCTTCGTGACTTTCATAGCTTTCTCCACAGATGGGGCCCTGGTCACTGAGAAAGCCTCTCTAATACTTTAAAATCAAAAAAATACACGGATCAACCGAATAGTTCCCGTACTTCAACCTCCCATTCTCGTCATCCGTCAAAGGAAAAATCTCTTTGCAGTATTTTACGTGAAAATCCGAGCTATGTTTCGTAAGCAGTATAATATTTGGGCGGAAAATATTAGAACGTAATTAAAAGTACGCAGTAGATTAAGGCGTAAACAATTTTTCAAAAACGGGATTACCAAAATATTCAAACCCAGAATAAAGATGAACGTACACGGTCAGCTTGAAATTGTAAAGAAAAAATAGGCTAGTCAAATACTATGCAGGCGTGGTAAAATATGTCCAATTCTGAAGAAGAGAACTAATGTAATTAAAAAAGAACAGACGTATTTGGGAACCATTTTTCCAACAGTAGTATTTTCGTTTTTTCATAACTTTTTTCCCGCTATGTAAGCAAAAACTAAGACAACTCTGACAACAGGACAACCGTACAAACGATCGAAACAGATTCTGTTAGTTTTTGGCAGTCCTGAGATCTGGTAACAATACCATTATTTTCAGTTGTAAAGTATCTTATTTCTAACCATGCTTACCCACAGGAATCACTTGCATGCATTTTGTGATGAATGGGTTGCGTAATTGAGTCAGCGTAAAGTAAGATGAAATTTGGGTAAATTTCTTACGCCCAAAGTTTTCATTCAAGTTTAAAAAAAAAGAGTGCAGAATTGAGTAGATCCTAATTTGCTTTGAAAATTAAGATTTCAAAAATGTCAGCCTTCGAGTAAAACTGGAGGACCTTTCCCGATGAAGTCATATTTCTATAAACTTTCTATCTCGTCATATTTACCTCTCCCTTGTTCCACAAGAATTACTCGGTATCAATTCTTCGATGGTGACTACTTTTTTTGGGATAGCAAACGCTGAATTCTCATCTCTTTTGGCCTAATCTTATCTTCGATACTCTTACGTATCAAAGATAATCTTTATCCGCTAGAGATATACAAATTCTGTGATATCAGGGGAATATGCTATTCGGTTTCTTCTGAGCTGACCCTGAAACAGAGGATGTTCACGGCGTTCCTTTATCGTGTGTTTCTTTCCAGTCAGGTCAATGTCACACTTTACGCGAACTTGGTCAAGACTGATCACAATATTTTTTGCATAGCTTTGTTTTCATATACTTATATCATTTATATTTGGTTTGTATCGCCTTGATTTATTCTACTGTAGATTATCATACTTGGCACATCTAGGTTCAATTTGTTAGATTTAGTTCTTGAATGACAGCCGCAACTTGTGCGGTTGAGTTGAACACAACATAAGTAGTGGAATTTTCTGATGGGAATGTACTTTTATGAGAGTAACGACTACATAAAACATTTTGCGGATTCTCGGTTTAAAATTTTGCATAGAATAGAATGCCGTAACCGCCCTGCTAGTTACCTATCGAGCTAAATGAATTCGTTGAAGCGGATTGAACTCTCCCGAGAATTTTAATATAGCTACCGGAGCGCAAACATCTCATGAAAGTTTGTCTGAAGTTATCCTTCAGGGTATTTTTCCGTCGACGACTGAGAAATTAAAAACAGAAGTGCAGCACACAGAATGGGTAATAATGAGCCATAAAGACTTTGATTTGATCTAATTAAAAACTTTTTAGATACACGGAAGTACCTACTCGATTAATGACTCCATTTTCAAATAAATGAATATCCCGAAAAGATTCAAAATTAGTCAGTTCATTGGGATCTCGAAAAAATATAAAACTTATCACAGAAAAAAATTATGGTGGAATACCAACAGGTATAATTGAGATTTTTGGAAATATTACGATTATATCGAAGTTCACTTCGATTCAAGAATATAAACCTCCTGGGAAGATTCTCGTCTCAGGTCTTTTTGAAAATTTTCCAATCTGATTTTCCATTCAACTTTGACAAAACTCCAATAAAAACATTATATAATTAAAGGAGTAAACTTCGGAATTGTACTTGAAGTTAGTAAAGCAAAATATGTTAAAATCGTTTGGACTCCTAGAAATGAGCCATTATAAAGGATCATTTGGGATGACGGGCTAAGATTCAATGCAAATTCTCTTCTACGTTTTCTGAAAGAGGAAAGGACTATATTGAAAAATATTTCTTATGATCTTATATAAATTTTAAAATCATAGAGAGTGGTCGGAACAATAAAGAAAGGAATATGTAACAGTATGGTAGAAAATCAAATAGGGTAAAAAGATGCTGCATCAAAAGTTTTATACAGTTGTCGCCAAAAAAGAGACGGAAACTGCCGCCCAGAATCTTAGCTCGTGCATGGGAGAGATACAAGAATATTATCAGAAGACGCGGCGATAAGAAAAATCAATGTGAAAAGTTGAGAAATGGAACATTTGGTAGCAGAAAATAGATATAAATATGTTCAGTACAATATAAATAAAGGCTAAAATGAGCAAGGCCAAATATTTAGAGTCAGATCTTAAGTAATTTTGAACATAAAAAATATCTACGAAAGTTTGTGAAATTGCTTTAATTCCGGATCAAGCATTTTCGAAAAGAAAATGTCACCACATTCCAAGCTCCAAATAATCTCTAAAAATGACAAAAGTAGGGCTATTGTCGCACGGCGTCTCCATTTATCATTGAATGAGTGAAGAAAATTCTCTGATAAAACGTTATTTTCGAATCTAGAAGTTTATTTAGTAAACCGACAGTTGTTGCCAAAATCAAGTTTTTAATTCTCAATCTAAGTTGGAAGATTGCCAAAAATATTCCATAATTAAGTTTGCTTTTTAAAAAAATTATGTTTTCGTACCTTTCACACCATATATTTCCCGGGAAAAATCAGGTATTATTGAGACTGATATTCTGATTCCTAAACATAGTTTCACGGGAGTAGGCTCAAACTTTGTAGAGTCATCTACCGCCACTGTATCAGAAAGTACGCATAAATTGCTGGTATAAAACTTTAGAAATCTTATAAGAACTTTGTAATTTCTGTCTTTCATCTTTCCTAGGAAAGATAATACAAGTATCTTAGGAGGTAAACTTTTCCTCACATGATATACAGTACAGTACTGTAAATCAACAGGCCCAACGGGTTTGAAGGGAACATGTTGGTGGAGCCTTTACTGTTATTCTCTAGGGTACATTCGCAACTTACTCAAGCCAGTTTTGATGCAAATAGCCCTCTTTCTGAAATGCCTATGTGATTCCCATGAGAAACAAGCACAGATTAATTCTGTAACTTTCAGATTTGCTTATGTAGATCTGCTCAGCAAAGATGTGATCTTCGAACTCCCTATTCTCCTCTACAGTCTCCACTTACGGTACATCACTTATGTATGACTCTGTTTCTTTGAGGTAACGATAAAGAGGAGATAACGATTATCGTATTTAATCACCAAAAATTTCAATACATGTGGTGTTGATTTGTTTGGTTACATGCAGTTAATACACCATGCTCACATTCTCGAATTATTTATCGTCTGCGTCGTTCAGCGTGACGACCGAGGTCACTTTTAGCGCTGGAATTTCTTGGTCTGCTTCAATCATATGGACTGAACAGAGGATCAACTCTGGGTTCTTGTATGTCTCTGGGGATATAATGCTCCTCATTATCCCTCTTTTTACAGTTAAGGCGCCGCTCAGCAACCAGCGAGCTTCGTAAGAACTCCAATGCGGATTTGCGAATGCCGTCGGAAATTGAAATACGAGGATTCCAATCTTTGTCGTAGCTTAATAATCAACAGTTGTTGACTTTTATGATGTAATGAACGGCATTAAGCTACGCTTCAGCAATCTTGCGACCACATTATCCAGAACATTTTTTGAAACGGATGGACTCATGATCGATTGCCGACAAATTCTTCCCTTTCGTCCCGAATGGTCGCGTGGTCAATTGCACGCTTACTTCAACAGGTCCAAGGCATGATTACGCTATTGCTAAGTTCTTTAATGATTAATGGAAGTTATAGGCTTCGTGTACGTGATTTGGGGTCGCTGCATTGTTTACTCAAACTTGTATAACAGCAAATGCCATTTTTTCAATACCTCTGCCCAAGACCATTTGACTAGAGCTACCACCCATGTGGAGCTTATTCATTCAAAGCAAACCAAATAAGATCGAAAGGCATCACAGCGGGGTATGAGAACATTTTAAATGAAACTGATTGCTTCTTAATGATTATTTACCTAAGAGAAACTGCAATAAAGGCTTTAACTGGTGCGGGTGCTGTTGATATCAGAGAAAATTTGGCGACTCAAACTGTATTGTGTCTCTGGTGCCTTCGTCGGGCCAATGCGGTCCGTAGCGGCACGCTTCAATAGAAATTTCTGCAGCCTAGTCTACAGTCTAGTTCTATGCTAGACAAGATGGTTCAGCCATTCCAGCATGGTTCCAGTGATGTAGGTGCATCTTACAGTTTCGGCTTATCCTACAGTAAGAGTAACTTGATCACATCTGTCGAGTAGACACTAGCTTGTTCTAGCTGTTCATAGCATCGGGCTAAATATTGCATGTAAACAGTCGTGCAGTCTTCTGAGCTTGTACAAGCGAATATAAAAGTAGATAAAGGCTCAAGTTCCATATCCCTAGTAATTCTATGGTTCTGTATATAGAACCACAGATTATTTTTGAGAAATCAAAAAACCAATGAAGTTTCCATAAATGGAACCTAAATGCCTGAAAATGGCCATATTTTGAAGCTTTATAGAATTTTAAACATCATCTTTACAGTAATTTGAACACTGTCAGGGTCTTCTAGCCACCATCCTTGGTTCACTGAATTTTTAAAGCCGAAAATGCTCAACAACAGCCGGAACTACCACAAACACGCTATCAACGTCTCCATTCGCCCACGCTCCCTGTATTAATTCACGCTAAGAGCTAACCAAACTCTACTCGGAAAGACTTAAGTAGTTGGCCGAACACGAAACTCAGATTCTACAAACATTGCGCCATGGCAGCCGTCAGAAACGAGAGTTTGCCGGATCTACAGCGTGGGACCGCGCGTGGAGGACGCGGTAGTGGTAGGAGTAGATCCCAAAGGAGCGGCGGAAGAGGAATACGGCGCGGACAAGCGAACAAATTGACAAGAAATGTTAACGACGATCCTATAAAGGGATAGAGAACAAATTGTGCTGTATATGTAATAAATATATATACCGTACATGAAGAAAATGTGCTGCTGGAAGAAGACTTTATCACGAACTTTATTGGAGAGCGAGCACGATTGTTTTTTTCCTCTGCAATGGAACGCTTGGAGGTTGAAAGAAGCGCTCGTTAGCTCCAAAATACAAGAGCGGGCGTTGTAGTGTTGTTCATGCACTAAATGCTAACAGCAACTCTTGTATGACTAAATTAGTATATAATCTTGAAGCAACAAGGGCTATGAACTCTTAAAATGCATGAAAAGTATCAGTTTGTCTCGATACTTTTGTTCTCGCACTGTACCGGTTTCAGTTTTAAGAACAAAATTTCAATAGCGCACCCGTTAGGATGTCCTACTCCTGAACTTTCCCGCATGAGGTTCATAGTCAATAATATTCTTGCATTATGACCTAAAGGCCGCGGTGATAGCTGGGGACGAACATGGATGGCACAGAGAGACCAAAAACCACAGCTTACACAGTTTTAGAGGACAGCCTTTCGTCTAACTTGCAAGGTTTTTATTTCACCCACGCATACATTAGCTAACATTGACGACGATCTTTATGGCACCAGAGCGGCAAATAATCAGTTAAAAATGCTCAGTAGTCGTAAGGCAGATCACGGAGGCCATACAGCGGATGCAATAGCTGATGCTCTCTTTCAGGTTACGTTAATGATTCGTTTTCGTCGGCGAGGTGTTTTACAGGCGCATAATGTATCAAATTTAGTTTCAGCGATTTTGGAAGGAAGAGCTGAGCAGAGTGTACATGGTATCACTCTGACTGCCGACCGGTGTTACGGTAAGATGTCATTGCTTCTTGAACTGATTCGTTATCACATTGGATCCATTATGGTTATGGTAGAACACATTCTGAAGTGCCATCCATTAGTGGGCAAATCATTCCTACGCGCTACTAGAAGCGATGGAGAGTATGATTCGGGTGAAGATACTGCTGACACCTGCAGTGACAGTGAAACAGAGTCCGGGCGGTATGCTGAGATCAGCATATTGATACCAAACTTGCAGCATTCCGGGACGCAAAACAACAATTCCGTTGTTGACAGACGCCGACACTTTCGTCATTAACGATAGACCACATGAAGGGACCGGCTCTTTGTGGGCTGTGAAAAATGTCAAGGCAAGTGGGCCCTCCTTAAACACGCCGTCACCTGGAGCAAAAGTTTCTGCAGTAGCTGTCCGTGAACGCAGAACAGAAAAGTTCAGCAACTTTATTCGATTCTTTTACTGTGTACCAACTTGCGTTTCAAAAAAACTCGAAATATGGATTGCGGCTCCAAAAGACGCCACTTTGAGGAAAAAACTGTTCATCAAAAGAACGGATAGCTGAAGAATTCTGGTTCCAGCTTCCGACTCCACGTCTCTACGGGAGGTTATTGAGCGCCGCATTGTAACCAATTGCATCACCCTTCCCATTGATCCGCGATGTGCGGATTGGATCGTACTGCGACAGTTCCGAGTAACCGGCACGTCTACAGGGAAGATATTCTGCTCCAACACTAATATTAGACAGGTTATTGGGATGTTATCAGCCCACATACAGGCGATCAGTCAATAAAGCACTGTCTCAATAGTTTTGACCAATCTTGGTTCAGCTCATCGCTTTCTACAGAACCATTGATGTGTGGGACAGCTAACGAAGGCGCTGTGATATCTTCTTTGTAAAAAAGGCCGTTGTTAATGCCCTCTACGAATGCTGGATGTATGGTAAGAAGAATGAGTCATGGCTTGCATGCCATTCTGGCGGGGTGGCTCTGATCGATGGTTGTATATTGGAGTCTTTTGGTGCTTCAGAAGGTGATGGGGATGTAGAGGTACGACTTGTATGTGCTTCCGTAGAAATTAAGCCGAGCGTGGCTCAGTATAGCTTGGATCGAGCTCTGAGTCTCGCTACAGCAGAAACAATAACATGCGATGTTGGGGAACCTTCATTCCTTAAAAACGTCCCTTATGAACATTTTGGGCAAGTCTTACATCAAATGGTCGTACAGGGTGTTAGGCGCAGATTTTTTTTGTCGCCGTCATCTACAGACCTTCAGTTTACTGTACTACCTATCCTTGTCCAAATTTGCTTATAGTTCCGGTCCTCCCTCGTCCTCCCTGAACCTCGCTTATCATTACCGCGGTCCTCTCCAAATTTACTTCCATTTTATCTAGATATTTTTACACTGTATCCACCCCTCTGAATCGATCCCGAATTAAGTTCTTTTTCCCTTTTTGCTTACCTCCTCCTCCAAAATCTTTTTTTTTGAGACAAAGGGCGCAAATGCACTACTACAAAAATCCCTTGCAGATTTATTTTACCTATTTCTAATCTATAGAACCTGCCCCGGGAGCCTATTTGAACACCTTTATTCCAAGTCTTAAACGCTCCCGATCATTTTGCTCAGCACTCCTGTCCCCCTACACACCCCGCTCACCCCTTTTACAGAAACATGACGTCAAATCGCCCCTCTGTCCCTATCTCCAAAAACCGCCCTTCCCGTCCCATCAATGGCCTTCGTCTCGCCGCCTACGGGCCAACCGATGCCGACGACTACATCCGGCGTCAAACAAAGAAGAAAATCATCGAGTTCGTTCGCCGCCTCTTCATAGAAGAAGAGGCGAGGGAGGTAAGTGAGAATGAGACTGAGAAAGTCGAGGAGGAGAGCGGGGAGTCCTTCGAGGAATGGTTAGCCCCTGAGCTAGTGTACGAGACTCAGGGGAAAGAGGATGAGGTTAAAGAGGAGGATGAGGATGAGGATGAGGATGAGGATGAGGATGAGGATGAGGATGAGGATGAGGATGAAGAGGAGGAAGAAAAGGATGACGAGGACGAGGACGAGTTGGAGGAGGGAAATGGGGGCATGGAAAGTGTTTTACTGGTGGGGCCTGGACTGGAGAGTATGGATCAAGTGGTGCCGACGCTGGAACCGGATGGAGATATCTTTAGTAGTTTAGATATCTCCCAGGAGGGAATAGAGAGCTGTGAGCCATTCGCAGATATTTGTGGGGACTGCTTGGACAGCATGGATATTTTAGAGGAGTTGTTTGGATCTGATTTAGAGAATGGGAAATAAGAGGACCTCATTGATTGTTAGTTTCTTAAGTATCTTTTGTTTAGAGTATATCATCCACACAAATTGTTTGTATGCATTTCCTGGTACCTTCTGTAGTTTTGTTCGGACTTTAGGGGTAGCCAAAAGTCTATATAAGCTGAGTAAACCGCTTCCTCATGGAGAGGTCAAGCAAGTTGGCAGACAACTTCAGGTCAAGCTCCGAGTAGTAGGAGGTTGAGAGTCAACTTCAGACCCTAGAAAACTTTTTCCTAAGCTGGTCGCAGAGCATCAGTGGTAGACCCTGCCCCTTTTATACTTGCTTGTAGCCCTCTCAACTCTCTCCCATATACACTCCTTTTTATTTGTTCAACTATACCACGGTAGCACTTTTGTCGCTCGCAACACCTCCGTCTTGGGGTAGTTGGTTCTAAGTATCTCTTCTCCCGACGATTTACCCCTATCATTTGGTACTCTTGTGGAGGGGTTGCACCCGAGGTATTCGAGTTGAGCAGTCTTAGGGAACCATTCGAGGGGATTCTTTTCTGTAATCATGGATCTCAACGCTGCTCGTATAACGTTCACAGGGGGCAAGAATGAAGACGTTGAGGAGTTTCTCTATACATATGTCAACGTTGTGATGCGTGAGAAGAGCGATGAAGAGAAGGCCGAAAGTATCTTCGCCTATCTTCATGGTGACGCAAAGCACAAATATAAGGCCAAGTTTATCAACGGGTGGTCTCTTAACGGGAATGGGCGTAACTTCGGTGAGGTATGTGAGTGGCTTGTGAAAGAATATGCTAAGCAGGTAGAACCAGATGAGATGATTCGTACCGCCATAGAGGCCCGGCTCAACTTCGACGATTTGTTAAGCTCATTGGTATACTTGTGTGATCTCTATGAAAAGGCTGGGTTCAACGCCCAAGCCAAGTACGGAATGCTGCGTAAGGCGGCGATGGGGGATAAGCGGCTCTCCGATTTCCTCCTCATCAAGGGCCCTCACACTTTTAATGAACTGAAGGGTACCATAGTAGAATTTGTCAAAAATTCGGAGACGTTTCAGTCACTAAGTGAAATACCGAGGGAAACCCGTACATCTATGCCGATCGTGCATCCTGAAAAGAATTATCAAAGGCCAGCTACTAGCGCAGCAGCATTGGAATCAGTCAGGAGCGATGTCAAAAACTTGGAAGAAAGGTTGGAAACCCGATTCGATAATCGACTTGACATGATAACCTCGCAGTTGGAAAGCCTTACTCTTACCATTAAGAAGAACCAGTCTGGGGCCCCAAGGCCGCAGAAGTCTGTTCCTACTGTCACAAGCCTGGACACTTTGCAAATAGGTGTCCTGATAATCCACATAGAAACACTCGTTGTGGAAAGTGCGGTCGTTACGGGCATCATGAAAGTAACTGCTGGTCTAAAGACAACAGAAAAGCAAATTTATCGGACGCGAGGAGTGAGTCAGGACCAGAGATGAAAATCTTACAAAACAGGAAGGATCAAAGGTTGGCGGATGCCGGTAATGTATCCATCGCTGAAGAAATCAGTCAAGTTAATGTGACAAAAAGGGATGGGGAAGGGAACGTTTTGTCGAAAAAACCTAGGCTAGATTATGGAATGCTGGAGCATATCCCAGCACCTGTACCTCCTCGAACCAAGAGGCTTGATCAAGTTGTTCCAGGGTGGGAAACACTTCGGCCAAGAAGACGAGAAAGAGTAAGAAATTTAAGAGTATCCCGAAGGACGTACTAGAATATGTGAAGAAGTACAATTTGGTGGCTGAGCTTGCATCAGCCCCAACTGGGATAACGTTTGGTCAACTTTTGAGGGGCGACGCAGAGGATGCGAGAAAAGAACTCAAAAAAATTATCAGGTCTAAAAAGTCCGCTAAGGGTAAGAAACTGTTTCTTCAATCGGCCTCGACAGCACCAAGACGTCTTAAACTAGTACCAGTCAAAGTATTGGGAATGAAACCCAAGCTCTTTTCGATTCGGGCGCTGTTCCAAACCTTATCTCAGAAACTTTGGTGACAGATTTAGGTCTCGAAATTATTCCAACTACTCGAAGAATAACTGTGGCGGATGGAACCGTCTCAAAATGCATGGGCACTGTTGACAAGGTTTCCGTGTTCTTTGGGGACTCTAAAGTTGATTTAGACTTTCTGTCATGCCTGATCTCCCTTTCGATGCAATCATTGGCTGTCCTACCATGGAAAGACTAGGGACCTGCATTGACTTGGGCAACCAAATCGTTTCAGTTAATGTTGACGGCAGAAACGTGAAGATGCCCCTGGATTTCGACAAAAGCACACATCCGGAAGATCTAAGAGAGACGGACAGTGAAGATTTCACTTCTAGCTATGACAGCGAAGATTCCGAACCAACTAACACTTTCGGAAGTGAGAAAGGGTACGCTCGGGGGACAATGAACATGACATGGGACGATTATGATTCTGGGTTTGAAACAGATGAAGAATGGAATTCTAGGGTAGGTTTGACACCTGAATGTGTTTCTTTTTGCGATAATATCGAATCAAAGGACGGAATTCGGGCATGAAAGAAGATTACAATTGCACGGAAAACAAGAATATATCGAATTCCATATCTGAAGATGTGAGCACGCCGGAAGAGGTCCTTCAAAATTTGGAGGGTGAGGATCAAGAAAAGGACCAGCGCCAAATTGGAGAAATTCAAGAAAAAGTACAGCACCTTCCAGCCCCCGCCTCAATGATAATATCCGACATGTTAACATCTTCCGAAGTAATTGCATGGAGCGTTTCCGATCTAAGACAAGCAAGTGTACCGGTCACTCACTCATTTGAACTTACCGATACTAAACCAATTTACCACAGGCCTAGACGTCAACCGCCAAAATATGACCAATTTATCTCAAAATGTTACAAGTATGCTGGAAAATGATATTATTCGGCCAGTTTCATCCCCATGGTCATTTCCAGTTGTGGTAGCACCAAAGAAGGATGGAAAACTTCGCTTTTGCGTCGATTACCGACAACTGAACCAGAGAATGATACCCGATCGATTTCCGATCCAAATATGGAGGAAATCCTCGAGGACTTGAAGGACGGGAGATACTTCACCTCAATTGATCTTTACACTGGTTATTGGCAGATTCCATTGGATGAAAAATGCAAGGAAAAACAACTTTTACCAGCAAAGCCGGTACATTCAGGTTCGAAGTGATGCCTTTTGGTCTCATGAATGCCCCAGCTACATTCCAAAGAATGATGAACGAGGTTTTGAAAGGACTTGCATTTGCAAGAGTTTATATCGATGATGTGGTAATATTCTCAAAAACCTTGGATCAGCACATCTCGCATGTCAAGACGGTGGTGGAGAGAATAGCTGCGTACAGCCTGAAAATTAAGTTAAGCAAATGCTTCTTTGCGAAAACGTCTATCCAATTACTCGGTCATATCGTCGATCAAGAGGGAATTAAAGTGGATCCAGAGAAACGAAAAAAATCAAGTTGGCACCAAGGCCCGCTTCAAAGACGGAGGTTCGAAGCTTCTTAGGACTGGCCTCATATTACAGGAGATTTATCAAAGATTTCGCCAAGACTGCAGCACCGTTACATGCCAGCACAACAAAGAACGGAAAATTTTTATGGAACAAGGAAATGAAAACCGCATTTGAAGAGCTTAAAGATAAGCTATGTGTCCCCCAGTGCTCATGTATCCAGATTTCAAGAGACCATTTGTTGTGGAGACAGATGCCTCAGAACGGTCTTTGGGTGCCGTTTTGTCCCAAAAAGATGAAAACGGAAGACTACACCCGGTTCAATTCGCAAGTCGCACTCTGAATGATGCGGAAAGGAGATACTCAGTCTGCGAAAAAGAAGCGCTCGCTGTTGTCTTCGCACTGAAAAAGTTTCGCGTATACCTTTTATCACTCGAGAAATTTGTCTTGATAACTGATCACCAGGCACTTAAGACAGCATTCCAAAAGAAAGATGTACATCACCGCTTGGCCCGATGGCTCGACATTTTCGCAGAATATCGGTTTGAAATTGTGTATAGGCCCGGACGCAATAATCAGCCTGCCGACTACCTATCCCGCTTGAGGGATCCACTGATTCCAAATGAAAAAGCTTCCGAGAACATCGTCGGAGTTGCCGAGGTGCAAGTGCCGAACAATAACGAGTACGAAGCTAATATTGACGGACTAATTAAATTCCTGGATGGACTAGAAATGAGAAAGGTTGATATTGAACACAGAAATTGGGTACGCGAATCAAAAGGCTTTTACACTATGGAATGGGAAACTCTTCCGACACACAAAAGCCGGTCCTCGACTAGTGGCCCTTTGAAAGAAAGAATGAAGATCTTGAGGACTTTCATGATGAGTTAGGGCATTGGGATCTCGAAACAACCAAAGAAATTCGTTACTGAGAGATTCTGGTGGCCCAGTATCCATAAGGACGTCTATAACTTCGTGAAAAGCTGCGACAACTGTCAAAAATTCACGCCAATACGAAAGTATAAGACAACTCTAGCTTTCCAGTTTCCGTCTCTTTGAAACCTTCTCAATTGACTTTGCCGGCCCATTCAAGGAAACCTCTTCCGGAAACAAATACCTCCTTATAGGGGTGGAACATCTTACTGGATGGCCAATAGCAGTTGCAGTTGAGGAGGCCAATGCTGAAGTGGTCCTGAGATTCATCGAAAAAGAAATAATTGAACCGTTTGGTCTTCCAAAAAGGATCATCTCAGATAACGCCTTTGTGTTTACTCACTTCACATGCTTCGTTTCTTGGAAGAAAGGGATTCAGCTGAAGAAGTTCTCGCATACGCTCCTATGTCAAACGGTAAAGCGGAGAGGATGTTGGAACCATCAAACGACAATATCGAAAACTATGTCGGAGAATGAAATCCAGTGGAAGATGCCTTACCAAAAGTGTTATACGGCTATCGTCGAAGAAGAGGAAGAAGTGGACGGTCACCGTTTAGCTAATGTACGGAAGAGCTCCTAGAATGTTACAGAGAGATATGGAAACAATATTATCGATGAAGAGAGTAGAGAGGTCGAACTACTGGCCACCGAAAGCTGGAGATCACACCGCGCGTAACACAGACAAGAAATAAGGATAAAGAGCCTCCAGTCCAAACTTTCTCAGTCGGCTCTAAAGTACTTGTAGCACACGGAAAAGCAATGCAGCAGCTGTGAAGTGGCCGGCTTTCCAAACAAAGTACTCGAACCCTTGCATCGTCACGGAGGAAAGACAGCCCGCATTATAAGCTCTGTTTCAAGCTCAGGGAAGAGATCAAGGAGGGCATCCATGCACGTCGTCTGGTCCCTTACCATCAGAGGCTGAAGAATCCTTCTCACACAGGACTATGCGCAACCACGGGAATACTCATCTTAACTATAGAATGATTCCTATGAGGAAAAAGGGCCTGGGAATGGATCATCTCGATTACGCGTGACTACTACGAACTCCACGTAATCATCCATTCTACATTAATATATGCCTATGTTTTCGTACGTTGAACGGACCATTGCTACTCAAGAAGATTTCCGACTTAATAATCAGAGTTCTATTCTCATTCCAAAACGGAAGGTTCACGGAAGCAGGTCCAGAGTTTGTGGAAGTCATATATCATTACTCTATAGGAAGGTATGAATGTAGCTATCGGAGACTTGTCGCAACATATCTGAACATTATCCGTCCAGTTTACGTATTTCTCAAGAACAACCAAGATGTGCGACTGAGAGGTTACAGCTTGCCCCCTGATATGGAATATCGACTGGTCCCGTATCCTCTATGGGAACCTTACGTTGCTCCGCTCAGAAACACAACCTCAGCCGAAGACCAGGATCCTCCCGAGGCCGTGATGATGATACGAGCTGGACCATCAAGTGATCGGGGCGGATCATCGAAGAGGGCAAGGCGTCGGGAGCAGCGAGGAAGATCGCCAAGAAGATCGCCTCAAACACCGCCTAGTCTCCCAGGGGGAAACTATGCATCCTTAATTATTGGACGGCTACCAATTAGACGTTGGCTTCGCGAAATGACAGAGGACCCACGAGAAGCAGAAGTAATTTCCTTTTTTGCATTAGTATTTGCATGTGCTTCCAGACCATTCACGGGGCGCACCTTACTCGTGAGGACTCAGTCCTTATGTTGCGAGTTTTTTTCTCCTTCAGATACCCGTTTCTGGACCCGTTGCCAGAAAAGTTTGCATACTACGTTTATTACCTCACATTTGGAAGGTTTGGAGAAGTGAAACGGGAGGAGCTCATAGAGAACACTATGAAACCATACGCCGAATCTACGAAACTCTTGACCAAGGAGATGAGCCGGTTATCGCACGGTACACACTCTCTCATCATATTGGAAATGAGCTACTACCATATCCTTACAGTGAACCCTATACTCTCCCTGATGAATGGATAGAACTCCCACAAGAACAACAAGAGCATTGAGAACGAGACGGGACGTTCGACCTAAGTGCGGGGGGTGTTAGGCGCAGATTTTTTTTTGTCGCCGTCATCTACAGACCTTCAGTTTACTGTACTACCTATCCTTGTCCAAATTTGCTTATAGTTCCGGTCCTCCTCGTCCTCCCTGAACCTCGCTTATCATTACCGCGGTCCTCTCCAAATTTACTTCCATTTTATCTAGATATTTTTACACTGTATCCACCCCTCTGAATCGATCCCGAATCAAGTTCTTTTTCCCTTTTTGCTTACCTCCTCCTCCAAATCTTTTTTTTGAGAAAAGGGCGCAAATGCACTACTACAAAATCCCTTGCAGATTTATTTTACCTATTTCTAATCTATAGAACCTGCCCGGGAGCCTATTTAAACACCTTTATTCCAAGTCTTAAACGCTCCCGATCATTTTGCTCAGCACTCCTGTCCCCCTACACACCCCGCTCACCCCTTTTACAGAAACATGACGTCAAATCGCCCCTCTGTCCCTATCTCCAAAAACCGCCCTTCCCGTCCCATCAATGGCCTTCGTCTCGCCGCCTACGGGCCAACCGATGCCGACGACTACATCCGGCGTCAAACAAAGAAGAAATCATCGAGTTCGTTCGCCGCCTCTTCATAGAAGAAGAGCGAGGGAGGTAAGTGAGGATGAGACTGAGAAAGTCGAGGAGGAGAGCGGGGAGTCCTTCGAGGAATGGTTAGCCCCTGAGCTAGTGTACGAGACTCAGGGAAAGAGGATGAGGTTAAAGAGGAGGATGAGGATGAGGATGAGGATGAAGAGGAGGATGAGGATGAGGATGAGGATGAGGATGAGGATGAAGAGGAGGAAGAAAAGGATGACGAGGACGAGGACGAGTTGGAGGAGGGAATGGGGGCATGGAAAGTGTTTTACTGGGGGGCCTGGACTGGAGAGTATGGATCAAGTGGTGCCGACGCTGAACCGGATGGAGATATCTTTAGTAGTTTAGATATCTCCCAGGAGGAATAGAGAGCTGTGAGCCATTCGCAGATATTTGTGGGGACTGCTTGGACAGCATGGATATTTTAGAGGAGTTGTTTGGATCTGATTTAGAGAATGGAAATAAGAGGACCTCATTGATTGTTAGTTTCTTAAGTATCTTTTGTTTAGAGTATATCATCCACACAAATTGTTGTATGCATTTCCTGGTACCTTCTGTAGTTTTGTTCGGACTTTAGGGGTAGCCAAAAGTCTATATAAGCTGAGTAAACCGCTTCCTCATGGAGAGGTCAAAGCAAGTTGGCAGACAACTTCAGTTCAAGCTCCGAGTAGTAGGAAGTTGAGAGTCAACTTCAGACCCTAGAAAAACTTTTTCCTAAGCTGGTCGCAGAGCATCAGTGGTAGACCCTGCCCCTTTCATACTTGCTTGTAGCCCTCTCAACTCTCTCCCATATACACTCCTTTTTATTTGTTCAACTATACCACGGTAGCACTTTTGTCGCTCGCAACACCTCCGTCTTGGGTAGTTGGTTCTAAGTATCTCTTCTCCCGACGATTTACCCCTATCACATCCCTGACAGGCTATAGAAAGACAGCGCGAGAACTAAAGATTTAAACGCCCTCATCGGTTCCCAGACGTGTCGTAGTACTGCACATTCTGGACCGTGTATAGTCCCTCGAGCCTTTCCAATGCGCGGTTAGAGAGACGAAGACGCACGGGCTTCATTGCAATTACTTCGTAATTGTTTTAGAGTCTAGAAAGTGGGCCACCCTCTGCGGGTTGTGCCTCCCTCCTGTACACGTAAAGGAGCTGAATAATACGACAGCGTATCCAAAAATTGCGTCCGTACACTGGTGGGTGGAGTGGTCGACAACACAATATTCAAGAGCTACAATTGCCCGTCAAATCGCTCGAGGAGAAAGAGCCGACCCTAGAAATCGGTTTCACCGATGCGTCGGAGAGTCTGCGGGGGACATTGCGGCCGCTGCACTTCTTCCATATAGTGCGGGCTCGCATCAGCTATATAATAAGTTTTTGACGCCCCCGCTCAAATATTTGACACAATACGAGGATGCTATCGCTACCTTTAACATGTGGAGCGCCTCTTGCCGAACCTCGGATCGATTTTCTTTTAGCAACTTCTGCTCCTCCAACCCTCTATCGCAAGAGAAGCTAATAGATGCAGTTCACGCGGGTGTGCAAGAGGACATACTGCTCGGCAACACCCGCACCCGTACCTTTCGCCCAGTATGTCGCTGCCCGCAGCCGAAGGATTGATCTACTGTCCACTGTGCCCTGGTTTGAAGACACATATGAAGAGCAGGGATCTCTCCTTTTGGTTCCAGTACTTCTGCTTTATTCTCCCTCGACACTCATCCAAAGTTAGGGTACCCTGGAATGCTGGATTTCTACGGGCTCCACTTGCTGCACTGTCGTTACGACTGTGAGCGTGGTTTTCGGCATCGCAACCAGGTGACCCTCCTCGGAAATGACCTTGGGAAGGCAGCCCGACATCCACTCACTAAGCCTCGATAACACTGCCAACGAGCACAGTTTACTGCTTGGTGTCGATATATATCGGGTTTCAGATAGATTCATAGATCCAAATTACTCTTGTCTGTAGTAGATCATCACTTCTTGGATATTCAGTGGGGGGCTAGTACATATGTAGCCCCACCAGGTAGCGTTGTGGTGTTACACATACAGTATGTACCAAAAATATCTGGTGGAACGTGGGAATATTTTGGAAATTTATTATTTGGAATACTCAATTGGAAATTTATTATTTGGAATACTCAATGAAGTAAAGTTTCTCTTAAAGTAATGTCATTTCGTGAAGTGAGGCCACGTGTTCCATTAGGATTGGTGGAATTGTATGAGATATGGGACCTACAGCTACTGTACTTGGAAAAGTAATCTACAAAAAACGTTGTTTGTTGCAGGGTGGGAAAATGGTGGAAATATGCGCTAGCGGGGGGGGCATGCGGAATTCCAGCTTTTATAATATCGGGGAAAAATAGATCCATTTTCCACATCTCAAGTTTCAGTAGTCGTGTTCAAAGGGGCAAGGTGGTATTGCTGCACCCTGATTGAGCTTGAAATCGGCTCAATCGGTTCAGGGTGCAGATACGTTCGTTTTGCACGCTCAAGCACTTGTATTATAGGTCCTGCCAGTGGTTTGAAAACAAAGTTCATAGGACGGTCAACCTTTCCATTACCAGCAGTAAACAATCCTTATTTACCCCCTTCTTTCTGCCGCGTGGCTTTATTTAAAATGGTTCTGAAACTGCTAAAACCCCTTCATCAGTGTTGTGCGGTGAACATTTATTTTAACTCCTGACTAAAAGCCGCCTTAAGGGCTATGTTGTCAGGTTAATCTTGAAAGTGAATAATGTAATGCAGAAAAGTGATGAATCTTGTTCGGCCGTGTGGTGGATGTGTGAAGTGCAATGCAGAGATTATCGGGTTGACATACGGTAGACGCTGATTTCATGTTCTGTAGTTTGTGGCAAAACGAAGTGCTAACAATACATACTGTACGTTCGTCAAAAAAAATAAGTTTATTGCTGAATTCTTCTCTGCGATACTGACAAATTGTAGTGGTCTACCGAGCCTCTTTTAGCAGTGATGCCAGGCCTTCCAGATTCTGCCATGGTGCTGCCAATCACAGCTTTGCTTTTCCACAGTAATTCAGTAGATCGCTTTCCACGTCTTAAAATAGTAATAGGATAAGTACAATACTTCATAAAATATGCATTTTTTTCTTTGAGAGGTGTTCGTCAAAACAGGATCACAATTGCATACCTGCCTGTACGTATATATATACAGTAGTTGAGTCTTAATATGTGGAATTGAGTGTATTTGGAGCGTGCCCCGCTGCCGTCCGTAACCAATGAAGGTGTCCATAATCAGAGTAGGAGGGGCTCTTTTGAAATACTATGGGACATTCATTGCTGTTTGGTTGATCGAGGACATTTGCAATAACTTGTTTTCTACATGCAGCTAATTTATAAGTCAGGTGAAAGCCGACTACGCTCGTGCAAGAGGATTTCGGAATGGTAAATCCAAGGTAACCTGAGCACTACTCCTGCACTTTTGGGGAAGAAGCTGCATACAAGGTCAACTGTTGTATTGACCGCTCACCTCGAGCAACCCAGAGACATTCTCACAATGGTGACCCACTCTTTGATCCCTTTTGCAATTCTTGTATCACTGTGTGCGGTTGCCTATGGAGATGACCCGTTACTTCGAATAGGCGCAAATTCAACTAGCTCTGAACACGCTGCCAACCCATCATCTTCCTCCAAAACCCACTTTGTTCGTGCCGTCAACAGGCTAGGGTTACAGCTCCTAGCAGACCTGGATGCAAATGGTAACAAAAATGTCTTTATTTCACCAGTTTCTATTTCATCACTTTTGAGGCTCTTACAGCTCGGAGTTACCTCTATGTCAGCTTCTGCCAATGAGTTAAAAACTTTAATCGGCAGTACTTTCTTCGATCTTGCCACATCATGTGATCCTAGTATTGAAATATTCTCTGCTAATTCTGTCTGGACATCCACTTCTGTCTTGAACAGCTACAAAAGTCGTGTTATTCGTGTATTGGGGGCAAAGGTCTGCCCGCTTCCCACGAATGCTACTCCTATCAATGCATGGGTTTCAAATGCTACAAGAGGCAACATTCCAATTCTTTTTGAACAACTCCCCTTTGGAAATATCGCTGCAATTCTTATTAATGCGATTTTTTTCAAGGCACCTTGGAAGATTGCGTTTGACCCCAATAGAACAGTCCACGCGGACTTCTTCGGACCGAGCGGTGAATTTGGTAGTCCAGTAGTCTCACAGGTGAAAATGATGAGACTTTTGGATGAGGAGTTGAAATACGCTGAGGTACCTTTACAGGGAATATCTCACACATCTTTACTGGGAATATCTCACAAAAGAGTGAAGATCGTTGAGCTAGACTATGGTTCGAGTGGGGAATTTGCGGCAACTTTTGTTGTGCCAGTTGGCACAACTACCCTGGAGGAGGCCATAAAGCCTTTCCAAAACGGCAACCTGCGGGTTTGGTCACAATGGACGAATGCGTTGGTCAAGACCAAGGTGGAAGTAATGGCGCTTCCGCGATTCCGAATTGAGTTTGGCGTGGAAAGTTTGAAAGACAGTCTGAAACGATTAGGATTGAACGCACCGTTTGTCCCGTCGCAGGCAAATCCGCAGCTTTTACGGTTAACTGCAGATATAACAGCTTTTGTCAGAGATGTGTTTCATAAGGCTACGGTTGACGTGAATGAGGCAGGTACTGAGGCTTCGGCAGTTTCAGCTGCGAATGTTGTCCTTAGAGCTGCTCAAGTAATTGTTGAACTGAATCGACCGTTCCTCTTTGCTATTCGCAATGTGAAATCGGGCGCCCTTATATTCATCGGGAAAATAGATTCACCGTAACTGCAGAATCGGGAGACCGGGACCATTATTCGGCAAGCTATAGCGCGAGTAAAACGTGTCATTATCCTTGTAGCCGATGAAGATTGCGGACGAACGCGTGGGAATGAAAGAAAGGGGTTTGCTTGAGGAACCGGAAGGGTGGCGCAAGTAACAGGGACCCACGCTGATCATTACTGCCATTCTGCGGTTTTCCGTGAAACATAGGCACAGTAATCTCATTTGGTTCTGTTCATCTCTTGCATGGTTGATGTTAACAGTGCAGGACCAAAATGGGTGAGCCAATGTCTGACGTTGTTCAAACTTACCCAGTAAAGTTACCTTTGATTTATTGTACGGTGATTAATTGTCACTAAATTAGTAGACGAAGAATGCGATAACTGGCAGAGCGTTGACGAATGGCGCATGAAGGGACTGGGGAAGTCTGGCTAATTGCTGCCTCGCGCAAAACGAGACGAACGAGACTGCTTGTGTGCGGGGCTAGCACTGTACGGTAATGTCCCAGGAGGGGAGGGGCAAGCCGGGTCCGGACCATTAAATGGTGTGGCTACTGTATAGTATAGGCTGTACTGTAGGCTACTGTAATTATTGATAACCCTAGTATCCGCGGGTATGGGACAGCTGTCCATGAGGGTTGCCGCCGCCATGTTACAGTACACTGGCCGGACGGCGTGTGACCGCTGAGGGTCAATAAAGATCGAGCCGCCGAGGGCCGACCGAAGTGAGCGCGGAGGCGCGACACCGATCCGTTTTAGAGTTGCGTGGTCGTGAGGAAGCTTCTCACAGTATTCTGACATATTCCGTAAACCTCATTTCTGTACATATCAACTGCATCCACAGTACCGACATACAGCGGTTGTCAAAGTATTTGGTCGTGAACTGTTCAAGGCAGCAGGAGTCGGCGTTCAATACGAGGCGAAGTACCTTCTTCCTGGACTGAACGCGCGACCCGCTGACATTCTGGTGCACCCGCGGTCGGACGCAGTGAACATCCCGCCTCCTCTCCCAGTGGCGTATGACGTCACCATATCTTCGCCATTCCAGGCGAGCTGTATGTCAATGGGAGCACGAGGAGCGCGAGCCGTCGCCAATGCAGCAGAAAAGCGGAAGAAGAGGGACTTAGCGGCGAAAGTGGCAGCGATTCCTGGTGAGGCACTGCCGGGACGTTCGAGGCAAGGATGGAATTTTGTGCCACTAGCCTTTGACTCCTTGGGATCACCTTCCCAGACAACGTCCAAGGTCATCGAGCAGTACGCGGCAGCCGTCGCGACTCGTAGTGGATGTTCTAAGGGAGAAGTGAAGACCCGGATCAATCAGAAGCTAAGTTATGCAATATGGTCGACGCGCGCGGCGTCCATAATGTGTCGCGCCCCGCAATATGCAGAGTCTGGCCACCCTATTCAAACCTAATTCATTGAGGTTTGTTTCTCAGTTACTTCAGGGGTCTTCAATAACTTCGCATGTTGCACCCAAGTAGATCATTGGTAAAAGGTTATCATCTACCGTACTACAGTTTGTACAGTACAGTACAGTACTGTACAGTACTGTACAGTACAAGAGAATAGAAAGAAGTTTAATGCGTTCAGTATCTACAATACAGAGGAATCTTCATACGGCCACTTTGCATACGAACATGACAGCAAGCATTGCCAAGTGCGACGTGTTTTACTGTACGTTATGACCCGTGCAGTTTCGGCAATTATTTCCAAGTTATCATAATTGTAAGCAAATTATAAATTATTTATGTACGCTCCGGTACAAATTTACCGGGTACCAACCCAGATATCTACCACAGTAAATTAACCCCCTATTTCAAAAAAAATTATAAATGAATCTTTTCGAGCTAGGCTGTACACCCCTGCTCAAACAGGTGCAGCGGAGGCGCGGGCAAGGGTTCATTGGCACGACAGTGCCTTGGCGACCGCCCGTAATCCAACCGATCACAGCGACGCCCACGCCCTCCATCAAATCCGTGGCTTAGCGTTCCGCCGCAGCCCACTGCGGCCTTCCTCTTCGCCCACCCTATGGTGGCAACAAAGGTGTGCACCATGCACTGGCAGACCATGCCCCGCCGTCACCTCGGACTGCCCGTATACGAAGACTCTCTCCCCTGACCTGTCACCACTGTGACTGCCCCTTGGACCCCCCCCTGGAACCATACCGCCGACCTCTGCTGCCTTGGTTTCGACCGTCGCCACAGCCATGACTCGCCCTGTCCTGCGTTCGCGACTCGTATTACCCGCGCCGCAAGTCTGGATACTCGGCACGAGGTCCCGCTCCTCGTCCCCGGCACCGAGCCCCGGCCCGCCGATATCCTGGCAAAACCACTCAGCCCCGGAGGGCGCTGCGTCGCACCCCATTCCATGTGAAATCATGGTCGTCTCGCCGTTCAAGAACGCAGTCCGCACCAAGGCGACCCAGGTTGCCAGTGGCGCTGGAGACGTAGCGGGCCGCGACAAGGTCACAGCACTGGGACGCAACCTCGTCCGACGCCCCCCCGCTACCTCAACTCACCCGTCCTCTGCTCCAAGCTTCCAGTTTCGACTCTGGCGTTTGATGCCCTGGGCGTCCCTTCCCCCAGTACCGTAGCGTCCATTGAGTTTGTCCCGCGGATCGCGCCCAGATGTCACGCGACGTACATTTCTATCCGCCGCCGTATCTACCAGCGACTAAGTTGCACCCTATGGTCATCCATAGCCAAAGCTATCCTCTCCCGGGCCCACACGTCCACGGACGACGAGGTACATCCGGTTAGGTCTTAGCCGTTAGTGTGACCGTGCGCAGTCCGCAGTTGATACTGAATGCATTCAACTTTTGCATGGTGCAATTAGTGTTGTGCCGGCAATGCGTACAATATTCAGCCACAAATTGGCACTCTCTTTCTGTTGGTGCATAATTACTCTCTGCCTTACGCAGTATGCGGCTGGTGAATGATACTGGTTGCCATGTTCCGCCTTCATTCTTTTATAGAAGCACTCCTCCGAGGCCTTATGAACTTGCGTCCGTCATGATCCTTTTCTCTGCCCCTCTTCGTGGTGGAGGTAGTATGAATGGGTCACTTAGCTGGTCCTGTAGCCCTCTTCATGCCTTTCATTGCGCTTTTCCCCAGCGTTCCTTCCAACATAGAATTATCACACGCTTTACGTAACTTTTCTTCTTAGAGGAGCCGGTTTCTTTCAGCACATCGTACAGATGAGCTGCGATATCGGCAAAGTGATCCACGAAATCTGCGAAGAAGTTCATAAACCCAAGAGAGTTTATGAGCTCATAGCTTGAAGTGGGCTTTACAACGTTTCGTATGCCCTCTCTGTGACCATAGTATGGTTTTAGTCCGTCTTGGTCCACTCGATGGCCCAGGACTTCTGCACTGCGGACTCCAAAGGCACACTTGGATAACTTGACACGGACTCCGGCTGTAAGGAGCCTGTCCAAGACAGTTTCTAGAGATTACAAGTGCTCGTGTTCACCGATGGTACCGGCACTTGTGACGTTCATGAAAGCCAGAACATCTTTCCCCTTTGGGTCGCCGAGAATATTGTTAACTACGCGCTGAAATGTTCCTGGACCATATTTTGTTCCCACCGGTAGCCTGGTGTATTGTAGGAGACCGACGACAGTTCGTACTGCAGTAAGCTTCTTGAAATCCGGGCGTAACTCGACTTGGAAGAACCCATCTTTAAGGTCGAATACAAAGTACAAATTCTCGAGTCCAGCCAATCCAGGATTTCTCTCATGTCTTATATGGGGTATGAGTCAGTAATTTTAAGCGCATTGAGGTTACGAAAGTCTGACGATACTCGGAACCCCGTAATTTTTATTGACGGAGACATTGTTGGTTGCCCAAGGTGATACGTCCAGTTCCAGGACTCTCAATTTCAGTAGCTTCTCCATGACCGAATTCTACACTTCTTCTTCTTTCGGTGAAAGTCGTCTTATCGGCTTGCATATTGGTTCGACATCCAATAGGCGGTTTATCTTGTGTTATATGCCAAGGATTCTTCCCAGAACTTTGAAGATGTCTCTTAGTTCCCAAAGGCGGTCGCTTAAGGCTTCTAACTTGTCCTCTTTCTTGGAAAACTCGCTAAGATCTATCTCCAAAATCGCATTGTCCCCATCAGCATCCTCAATGAAAGCGTAAAATTCCTCATTGGTCTGGGTCTCGGAGAATCCCTTTCTGCAGCTCAGGGGTCCTTCCACTCTCCTTCTATCCACTTGGTCATGGAGCCTGTGTTACGCTTTTAAGTAGAGCAAGAGTCCTCTAGGCCTCCATAATATTCTCACAATGAGTATCTTGTCGGGAAAATTTCTCATAAGCCTCACAGACTCTGTGAACTCCGGGACCCAGAACGAGAACTTTCGCGGTCCCGCGTCGGTGACTTTGATTCAAGATCCGTCGGCGGCCTCTTCACTGAGGCACAAAATCTCTCCCTTGCTCTTCCGGAACCAGGTGTTGTCAACATGAATGGAAAGAGCGTCTGTATTCAGTTGGGCTGTAAGCCGTTCGCCAAATGCTTGAAGTTTCACCGCAACTTCTTCCTCTACAAATCTGTGCGGCCATGTTGGCTCGCTATAAGCACACAATTGCTCGTGCCTGTACTCCATCTGTGCTTGGGCACAGAGGTTTAATTCCGTGACAGGGGCCTCGGCCCTCCGTTTCCTTCCCCCGCCCGCTGGTTTGATTTATACTGTCGACGGGAATCAGACATCCGTTTCCGGCAGTCTTAACCAATATGAACTGTGTTCTTGCAGAAGAAGCAGTTGAACGGAGCCCGTCGATGTTCAGACTGAGTATGGGGTGGCCTTATTGGCTCCCCTTCTTCTCATACGGCTTCATTGGAGGCCTAGTGCTGATCTGAAACCAATCGAGAGACCAGACTGACCACATTTTCTAAGCTCCCGGTTACCACCATGTCTTGTTGCCTTAACTTGGGCGTTAGGCCAGCTTTGAATATGTTCACCAACATATTGTTGGTGATGTGGATCTTGATAACACGGGCTCCTGAGCTTGTACGCTCTGCGTACAACTTGATTGACTCCAGTCTTTCATTCCATTTAATTGTGAAGAATTTCTCTCGCAAGTCGGAAAGTTGGTCTTCACTGCACAATCTTTCTTCTGGTCTTTCCCAAAGAAAGTCCATGGGTACCCCCAGATATGTATTGCCAATGTCCTTCTATACTTCTTTGGCCTCTTGGTCGAATAAAAAAAGGGAGGAAAGTCCTATAGTCTTCGAGCTGTACTGGAAATTCGCCAAGGAGACGGATCCACTTGGATTACCATATCAACAAAGAGCCGTCCATGACTCTACGGCACTTTTTGGATTCCGATCCAGCTATTTACAGCTTCTAAGCGACATGAATGGGTATCAACTTTGATATCTTCTCTATCCACCGCCGAGGTTGCGATGTTATTGCTCTTCAATTGATTAGTGTTAGCTGGCGGCCCTAAGGACGAGTCCCATTTTGCCTTGATGGACCACGACAGGTCGATGGTAACCGCTAAAATATTTTTAGACTCTCTATCACCTCAAAAAAGCATTGTTGATGGACTGGGTGGTAAATTTATCTTGTACCGAAGTCTGGCATTCCTCTGGGTTCTCTTTGTCTAGAACAGCTTGGGTTTCCTTGTTGTAAGTACTCGATAACGAAGCTTCTTCATCCACGACGGCCGGGTTACCCCTGTTCCGAAGGCTTGGCATATCTTTTTGTTCTTCTTAAATGCACTCGTACCTTGCTTGATCTCTTTCGATGGCTTTTCCAGCTAACAGGTCTTTTCAAACAAAAAAATTCTTCAAATCCTTCACCTAAGTCTCGGTGGTCCGACTTTGGATTCATAGTGACAACTTCTTCTTGTCGAATGCGTCGATACTCCCCGCAAAACGCGATAAAATCGATTTCATGTTGCGGCTACTTTGTAGAGTCAGCATCAAGCGTTTGATCAAGTTGTGTCCCCACAATCTGATTTACTCTGTTGTCCAGAACCAAAGAGGAACATGAATCTATATAAACCTCATAGGGGGCCCTAGGGGTATATTTCCGTTACACTACAGTAGCGCGCCAAAACATCAAAAATTAAAATTCAACACAAATATTTGGACATCCCAACACCCGTTACCTGTACCACCCTAACAATACGTACAGTACTGTACATGCCCTTAAACTCGGATGGAGCGAGCCATGTACTGTGCAGCTGTATGCGAGCCATGTTCTGTGCTGTGGAGTACTGTGCATTGGCTCTGAGCTACGAATTGTGTACATAGCAATGTGACACGATGCGGTAAGCACAAAAAACGGGAAAACATTTTAGAGGCTACTTTGTACAGTATCTGCATTTTAGATTTCGGGTACTACCTTGTACGTATTGATACTACTGCTTTGTCCTTAAACAGAGGGGTCAACGGACCAGTTTATCAACACTTTTGGCTCGTTCAGATTAGAACTGTGAATTTTGCTACACATGTTTGTGGACGTGCTTTCTGGTCCGCCAACACCATCTGGACTTCGCACAAATTGTGTATCACTCCTATCTTTTGTATGCCTGTTTTCGAGATTAAGTCAAATCTTGGGTGGTCTTTTCTTGTTTTAGAATCATTGAGTGCTACCTTTATTCTTGGTGCAGATAGCTAGGAAGATATGATCAGGTGTGAGTCCAGCGGTGTAAGTATCACCTTAACAGAGAGAGCTGCAGAGAAAGAGCCAGCACACACAAAGTACAAATAAAAACCATCAACAACTACCCAGGACTTCCACCATCTTGTGTATCCACAGATTCGGGCACTTCCCGTCCGAGCGCCGAATAGCGCGACAATGATCAGTGGCCTCCGCTTTGACGCTGCAGATCAGATAAAGATACTATGAGCGGCCTGTAGCACGTTCCTGCTAGCTCTATCAACGACTGTAGTCAATTTCTACCACCGCACGCTACCATCTACATCAAAAAGGACTTTGCTGTGGACCTCTTTCAAAGGTACTCCTCAAAAGGATGGAGAAATTCGTTTCTGTATGAAATTTTCGCGGATGAATTGAAAGAATTCGCCGTTGCCAATTTTTGCTCGCTCAAATCCGACACTCGACATTATGTTCGCGATTAAATCCGCTCTTGACGCGTCTATGTTCCGAAAGGGAGAAGTTTTTTGATTGCCTAAGCAATAAACCGCATCATTCGAGAGGAACTTGCTTGACCTTATACGATCCGGACTGTCCTCTTGCCAATAATACTCAGTTTGCCCAGCTTTCATCAGGACCTACCTCCGACAGCCATCCGACTCCCGAACAACTGAAACCAATGAAATTAGTGCTTCAAGTGACCCAGATAATGTTGGAGGTCTGCAAGATACTGGAAGCACTGAGGTCTTTACTCCTCGGATATCAAATCTTGGCTGCCTATTCAAGGCTTAAGGTAACATTTGTGATCGTGAAAGTGGCCCTATTTTCGATAACTTTGATCGTAAGTCCGCAATTTTCCATGAACAATGCGAGCAGCCAGAAATGATTGGTGAGGACTACTATAAGGCGTTTTAGATCATGCTTTCAGAAGGTGCCAACCAATTTAATTCCGACAGTTGTAAAGTGCAGGGATGAATCTCGACTTACTGTCCTCTGCCATCCGAATTTGGATCCAAACAACAGAGAGAACTAGAATGCTACTTCGAGAATGGTATATTCTCACCCTACCTTCACTTGTTGAGCGGAATGCAAAAAGTCAACATCAGAGTTCCTTGAAATTCATATTTCGCGACTGGCAGATATTCAAGTTCCCCTAACGTTAGAGCACAGGAATGAAAAAATTCTGAAGTACAAGCTACTCAACTAAGTTAAAGACGTACCCTCTTGCCGCCTAGCTTGCCACAAGGAGGGCAGCAAATTGCAGGATATCATATCGGACCTTCATGCCTCCGTCGCTACGAAGACTAGGCAGAACACAGATGATATCTCAGCCCACCTCACAGGTCGTCAGTACCACCGACGACCACAACGTGGCAATGGTCTCAGAGGGAAGAGTTGTTTTGTATGCAAGAGACCAGGCTGCTAGTCGACCAATCACAACACTAAGGAAGGTATGGAAGCACTTTGCAGAAATAAGAAATTTCGGCCGTTCATGCCCGCAGTCTGCAGTGATGATGATGAGACAGACGAAGACGCGGAATTAGTCAACGAACTTGGGGATATCGCGTCCCATCTGATCACTATTGACGAATCCAGCATGGGTGATAACTCCGATTCTTTCGAGCATGTGAAAACTGTTAAGAAGGAAGATTCTTTAGCAGATTTGAGAGTTCTGCTGCGTGTTATATTCAGGATTTAATGGTATTTTTTAAATATTAGCTTACAAAATCCATTTTATTCCCAAGTTTTGCTCTGAGTAGAGTATGCATGAAAAAGAGATAATATGACTAATAGGTACCACTTGGTTTGTTTCGACGACAAAATTTATGTAGGTCTTGACAAGGAGTGACTTATGATAGATGAAAAGATGTTTGGTTCGACCAATAACCGGCTTGGCTAACATATTTATTCCACCATGCTTCTTGGATACTTCGAATGGTAGAAAATGTTTTTTACGTCGAGCGAACCCAATTGTGACATTTCTCATCAAATGATACCTGTTGATATCCAAAATTAGACTACGCTTTCATTCAATGACATTCATATTGTACAAATTTGGAGCAATATTCTAGCGTACGATTAAACATATGTACGCTGCTTTGGTAAAATGAACTCATGGTATTTAGAATACATTGACTTGTCTGCTTATTTGAAGGATTAATAACTGCTTCAGATGGTATATAAAACCGAACTGCTGAAGATTTCAAACAAAATTAATCCTAGACTAATAACGGAGTAATTAAAAGAAATTACAAAATATAGGCAAAGGAAACAAAGAAAATGTTCTCCAAAACGCATTGAAAGAGGCTGTTTTGGGTTACATGGATTGAGTTTTTCGCAAAACTATTGATCAATTTGTTAAGTATCGTGAATTATAATTAGTAATAAGACAAAATGGAAAACTTCAAATCTGTTGCGGACAAACAGTCTATATATAAAACATTTTACTACATGTATCGCGAAAGAAATATATATGATAATTAAAATCTTAACTGTTAAACATAGGAAGGACACAACAAAATAAAGAGCAAAGAATTATTTCGATATTTCAATTTATATGAAGTTTCTAGAAATTTCAGCGAAAAGCTACTATCGACCAATCAGAACCCAATGTATTCTAGTCAACCTCGAAAATCTGACGTAATGGGCCCTTTCTGTCATAAAGTTCAGCCTGTCCACAAAGAGAACAGTTATGCGTGCGGCGAAGATTTTTCGCAGGCCCTTTCCCTTTCCAATTGAATCTTCGTTTACCGTATTCTTATTTAAGCGATTAGGTGTTGACGGTATATCCTCTGGTAGTTGAAGGTTCTGCAGTGGCCCAATTAGATTTTTCGCTGTGTTTTCACGGATTATATTACGAATGGGGCAGAAAATCAGAGAGTAACGTTATCTAACTTCAATTTTCAGTTATCGAATGTATGGCGTGTGACAATGAAAGGATATGAACTGGATCACCCGTAACTCTCACAAAGCACCGCTTTTCCCTGATAGCATAAAATTTCTGACTAATTCCGACTGTAGGAGAGACATGTAAGATTTATGCGAGAATTGTTGCTTAAAATGTCGTAATACCGATCAACCATAGACACTGCGAGCCGTAGCTTCCATTTGAGCAGTTCAATCAAGCCTTTTTTCTGCTACTTGATACGCTCTCCACTTAAAAACTGAATTGTCCAATATTTTTGAATGTATGGGAAAAGCAGAGTCTTTAGTGGACATGAAAGCTGTTTGTCACCAAAAGAAAGTTTTCACGTTGCGGGAAAAACACCCTCCCCAATTTTTTTGGGACTCAATGTATCTGATGTGATTTTAAAAAGCTGCAAAATTGACAAAAAATACACCCTCGACTCACTGTGAGTCTATTACAGAACTTTAAAAAGAAGAATGAGCCCTATACAATTTTGAATCGTCAAATTTTGAAAGGAATTCCATTTTTTGTTTCTGAATACTTTGAATTAATTGACTCCTCATCTGCCGCAATATATGATTAAAATTCCTTTTCATAGAGAGATGGTTCTTCGATCTCCGCAGTTCCTCGTATCGGCTCCAAATTTTTTTAACATGGATAGGTTTCATAAAAAATTTGCATCTGGCGTGACATTAGCGAAGGCAGGATCATTCGCTTCATCGCAATCGACAGTGGTGGTTCGATCTGTATCTTGAAGGCCAGGAATCAATTTCTGGCATTGCATTCATATTTCCATGTCTCGAAACATTCAAGAATAAGAAAATGTGCAAAAGAGAGAGAAATTAGACGGTTATTAGTAGGGTATCCAAGTACTTCAAAAATAAGTTTAAAGGATCTGTTCTCGACAAATTCGTGATGGGATGCATCCATGGTGCATTTCTTACTCCCGGTCTAGCAAAAATTCTATGACACTGGTGTAATGAAAAGGAACCCACCATAAAAACTCCTCTCATCTTCTATACTAGGAACATTTACATCCTCTTCCTCAAATAGCATAATATATCCCTTCCTGTGGCCGCAATTAGTTTGAGTGTGATTAAATATTGCAGATTTTATCCGTTGGTTCCTCGTCTTGTCCTCGGTATGGATGTAGATTTTAATCGCGCGATCTTCTCTTCGCAGCTGGACAGCATTAATTTCCAATGGCGCTACGTCGAATATCATAATGGATTCTAAATCACATCCTAGCTCCAGCCGAACTGCTTCATAAAGTCCATATGACGGCTGAAAATGAAAATGTGATTTTAAGTTCACTAATTTTGCTCCCTCGGCCAGCCATGTAAATGTCAGGATTTGTAGAAAATTAATAGAAAATTTCACAGAAAATCTGCTTGGAACTGTAGTAAAGTCTACAAAATCTCTTTTACTTATTGATCTTCCTGCTCATGTCAATGTTGTCCGAAACATTCGTTTTGGACTTGAATTTATTTGTTCTATTTCGGAGTTGCAGGACTTATTTGCCAGTTAGAAAAATGTCCTGGTGCTGCGGTTTAGATTTTCCGGGATTGTCCTCACCCATGGCAAAATTTACTTCACTCGCGCTCCTTGAATTACACGGATATTTGCTGTGTCAGATTCAATCAGCCTTTCACATCGCTATGCATGTTGCCCTGGTTGTCAACTTCATATTTACATCAAGTAGCGCAGAGGCGTTATGTTAATCGACAACTGCTCTGTATGTGTTGAGACTCATTTGGCAACAGCCTTTTTCAACCCATACAGTTACGTCTTCTCTGTCCATCTTATCGCTTCGATCCACATCTGTGCTACAACAGAAGCATCACCGCGCAAGTAATTTGGCTAAAATGACCTGCGGAAGAAGAGACAGGGGGAGGAAGCTACCTGATGTGCACCGGCGCTGGAGGGATGTAGAACTGCTCAGTGTGAATTACAGGTGGGATCCATGGGCGGGTTCCTCGCAAAATGTGGGCACCGCACTGTTTCCGTTGTACTCCTTAATAGACAGAAACACTCTACGCATTATTGAAAAGCCATAAAAAATGTAGGAGACTATCCCTTCGGTAACTCAAATAGTGATGCGTAATCAGAGCTTGAAGATTCCTTGCGTGACATGGATACCGCCATTTTGTATGAAACACGCGCAAGAAGGGCGGAGATAGCACTACCGGAGAACGAAACCTAAGATATACTCAGCATATAGTATTGCTGTAAATGAAATGTAAGAGCTATGGCTGATTACAAAGAAGGTTCTGACAGCGAAAATTCTGCAGCAATGAAAGAATGTAGTACATACAAATGGAAACGAGCACCATCACTCAAAGGGAAAACTTGGGAGGGCAGGAGCGAAAAATGAAAAGCAACTCATGATAAATGAAATGTGGATTTATGTATCAATGTAGTTAGGCTAATGAAAGGTCGAGTTAAGCGTACCACAGCAAAGAGGCAAGAATAAAACGAAATATTTTATTGCAAAATACCTGTTAATAGGTTAGAAAGTTCATTCACACAACATCCATGGTAATAGAGGTAATAAAAAGAGGAGAAGGGAAGAAACTGTTTTTGGCGCGTAGGAAGGGAATGGATGTGAGCTCGGCGCGGAAGGTAGATTTATGAGAAAAGGAGGGGAAAAAAAGGCGAATATGGTAAGATTGGCGATGGAGATGTCCTCCTCCCTTTTGGGATCCCCCTACGCTGCCGGCTGTATGCACCGGCGCGCATGTCGCGGAGTATGTGTGGCTATCGTGGTTTAAATTTCAAACGTGGAAATAATATTAAAACCTAAAAAACTTGAATTTTAGTCCCGCGATTCTACAGTAGCACAGTAAAAGGGGCGAAAATATATATAAAGCCAAACATTTCACACTCCAGCTGATGCACACAACACCACCCAGCACCCATACAATACATTAATTGGGATCAGGAAACCCAACAACAGGCTTTAGCCCCCCTTTTAATCCAAAATACCCTTCCTCTCGTGTTTGCTACCTTGTTCCTCTCGACTCAACCGCAGTGTCGGTATACATAGGCTAAAACCCTCAGGACCTGCCCATCTGTCACTCCAACCGCGCGCTTGCACTTGTTTTGGTGTCTATCTCGGTAGTCTAGTGCCCTCGAGATCCGCCTATCCTCCATTCCAATCTCATGGCAAAGAAAAATCGGACTGCGAAGAAGTCGATGAGGTGTAGGGCTCCGCGCAAACTGTTGACCAAGAAAGCTGCCACAAGACTTTGGAAAGTTTCAGAACGGGTCTAGCTGTGGGAAGGACCGATAGCGAAGCATTCCTGCTCTCTGAGCTATATATTCGAGTCAATAAGAATAAATTAGCGTCTGTTTTTATTCTTGAGGATGTGTTGAAGATCAATCGTTGTCCGAAAGTCTGCGAAGGTGTTGAGAATCTTCGCATGAAAGTTATATTTGGGAAAGAGCTCTCTTCTGTGTTTCTTCCGTATGCGAATGGATTACGCTTTTCGCAGCTAATATAAAGACGTAGAAATTGATTTTATTCTCTTGAGTATTTATTATTAATCTCGTAACGTAGATACGTGTGATTAGTAGAGGCCCTTCGTTATTCCAATAAACTTTAATGCGTATCTCCGCTCTCCACTATAGCGTAACTGATGGCCGGTTTAAAAGATCTATTGGAAGAGGCAGTACTCAGGTTATTCGTAAGAAGTTAGCAAAAAAAGACGCATGAAAATAAGAAGTACAACTACTAACTCTCTCGGTGGGAGTTAATTTTTGAGATGGGTTGGACGTAAATGATACGGAGTTAATCTCCTCGCGTGAATGGCGCGACGAGAGTGACGACCACCATATGATTTCAAACAGTACCGAGGGTTAGAAAAATTCCATATTCGACAGGGTCCGAAATAGAGTGACCAGAATACCGGAAATCTGACAGTAAAATTCATGGCCTGCCCATGCGCCACCAAAAATGGTGTCCTATTTCAAACTTCGTCGGTTCCGCAACGTCTCTGTGCCCATAGCGTCTCTACTGTGCCTCTCGCCTTTCAGGCTAGTACTGCGAGTAACTCAAGTCGATGAAAGTCATCGGAAAAAGTAGGTAACAGGGGAGGAATATCTGTCGGAGCCATGCACGAGAAGAACCCGAACATCAACTGAAATGGTGACGATACAGATGTAAGGCAGCGTCGACAGTATCCGTAGAAGATCTTGGGAAGACACTGTGTCCACTCCATTTCTGAGCCAATGATCAACTTTTTGTTTTTTTTCATAGTACCCACCATGCGCTTGGCGCGACTGTATGAAATCAGCGAGTAAACCAAGACTGTGGACCACCCAACCTTTTGCTGCTGCATTAGATCGAGTAGGGCCCTTACTACAACGCGACCTGTATTTTCCAAGAAGATGGTCTGCGGAGGACCGAATAAAAAGATGATGTCGGTCTCGATAAACTTGTAGACGACTTCATCGGACGAATTACCAATGGCGGCTGCGATGGCCCAGCCAGTGGGGTGCTCGACGGCTATGAACATAAAACTATTTCCATTGCTCGATCTGGGTAACGGTCCGGCAAACTCGGTTGAGTAGTTCTCGAGGATTTTTACCAAAGGGAGGCTCATAGTTGTTCGATACGGGAGCGCTGGCTTCGTCCTCTGACACTCGTCGCACCTTTTCACATTACGGTGAATATTTTGATGGACCTGCGGCCACCATTAGCGATCGAGGATGAACTTCCTCGTCGACTCCTTGTTCAAGTGTCCGACTTATTTTTGGTAGGTGCGAAGAACTTTAGCTCTGTCCTTGATGAATGAGATGAACTAAAGAGTACTATTATGCCCCTCAGCAGTCTGCGTTACCATGAGACGAAGTTCTTAGCAGAACAACTGATCTATCGCCGCTTCTACCAATACTGTTCTTGTATGTCTTTTCCTCGAAGATAAAGGTTTATATCCCGAAGTCTTCTTCATCAGCTGCCTCCAGGGCTGAGATAAGCTCACCTTCGTCATATTAACAGTCAAAGCATTGTATTTATTAGTATTAGAGCCATCCGGAACCAAGGCTACAGGTATTCGTCGGTATCATTTCTAGAGCTGGGACCATACTCGGCGTCGAACCCATACTGGAACAGGACGTCCATCCAGCAAGGTGGTTTTCCGTGGACTTCTTTCTCCTTAAATGAGTAGCGGAGCGTTTTTTGGTCTTTTTTAAAATTAAGTTGGTCAGAAGACAACAAATAGACCCTGTATTTGCTTAACGCAAAGATGACCGCCACGAACTCCCTTTCTCATGTGGAGTATATTTGTTAAGCAAAATTCGTAGTGCGGGCTCGTACTGCACTGAGTGGATCTTTCCATATTCCCTCTTCTATGCAAGCAAGGCCCTTATGGAGACGTTGGAGGCATTTGTCACTACACAGAAGGGTCATTAGAAGTCCGGAAAGGCGAGAACTTGGGGTGAAATAAGCCTTTTCTTCGGCGTTCCAAATGCTTTCGTCATTTCCTTTTTCCGAGAAAGTAGCTCGTTTCCGGAAGTTGCAGCATAATTATCAGCTAATTTACCCGCAAAAACCTTAATGAAGCGGCAATAATACCCCACAAGGCAATAAGTAATGTCGGTGAGACAGTTCCGCGGGCAGAAGAACAGTAACGACTCCAAAATGCCGTAAACCTGTATTTGAACTAGATATAGCAAGTATGGCGCGAAAATAGATTTTTTTGATTTTAGGTACCTAATACTTTCATAGCGGACGACAAATGACAGTGACAGCACCATCAGCGTCACAGCGGAGATGTATACCAAATGCAAGGCCAAAATTGGCATTCGGAAGCTCCGAGAACCCGACGTATTTTCCTACATACTCTTTGATCTTATTCTAATTCTCCTTTGCTCGTTCATTATTCTTCTTAACATTTCCAGTGCATTTCTCACATCGAAATTTGCCTTGAGGAGTCACAAGCGCAGCACAAACATTTTGGGAACCTGAGATGAGCCGTAGAATAGTAACTAATACGCTTTCTCCCTGTCTCTAATTTTTCGCCAGATATTTTCTTGTCGATGACCATCTCCTCAAAGGCAGAGTCGTCGTCAGTGAGATTCTCACGAAAAAAGCTCACCTGCTCGTCTTCTTTTGCTCCTTACCGTTACCCTTATATTACGAGATGTGTTTATTGCGAGCTTCGGTACAACAGGTTGCCTTCGAGTGGCCAAGATTGTCGCAAAAGGTGCATCACTGATCGCAGTGCAGGTCCTTCTCGCACCTTGAGGACACGTGCCCCGGGTCTCTATGGTAAGAGCACAGTCTGTGCATTTCTTTGCTCTCTTGAAGGTCCGGCAATTTTTTCCTGAGCTCTTCTATTACCCCTCTTGATGAAAAGAATTAAGCGACAAAGGTCTTCTGCTAGGGCGTCCACCTTATGTTCGGTATTCTTTGCGCTGAAATCGGGACAAACAATGAGTTTCGTCGGAGAAATCTCGAGCAAATGAGATAATGTTCCTGACATTGTGATTATATTGGAATGTTAGTCGTTCAAAGCCTTTAAGGTACCTCCATAACTCCTTGGGCCACGATAGGCCAGAAACTGCTGTGATTTTTCATATTAGCAAGTAGAAATACGAAGGAATTCAAAAATATTGATACTGTCAAAGCTGGCCTTCCCCTTAAGTCTGTATGTATCTTTCAGCGAATATGGATCCCCACAGCTTGTAAAAAATGTTTATGGGTCGTAAATCTTCGAAAATTGGCCCATAAGATTCTTTTGACGAAGGAATGGTTCTTCACATCTTCGATTAGTTCCGTTAGTTTATTTACCCATTTTTGCCTCTGCTGAGAGCTTAAAGCTTGCAAAGATAATTACAGACATCACTGTAGTATAGAGGAAACAACACAAGGTTGTAGTTTAAAGTCAGAAACAGATTTTTTTACACTGTTGGTACCGCCAGTAGTTCTACTGCAGTTTTCACTAACATCTCAATTTGCAACTTTTCAGACGATTGCGGAGAGGAGAAGGAGGACAAAAAGAAGGCCTTTTGTTCGCACTATTTGATGGCTCAAGGTCTGAATCTAACTCGGCTCCGTCTTTTACCCAAAGAAACAGGACCATAGTGAACTACACTGTGGTACAGAACATTCTCACCCGCCACCTAGTTGCGGGAAAATGCAATCTTCCACCTTGGTGGAAGCCACTGATTACCAAACAGCAGTCAAATGCATCTATGAGCAGACGTCATGGCGGGAAAGTTGGGATATTACGGCCACCGAGAAGCACGCTAACCTGACTGTGATGGGACCATACGGCACGGAGCATTTGTGGGTGCCTGCTCGCGGGACGCACTGGTCTGACCTCAACTCTTCAGAAGGCGACGACGTCGGTGATGTCTTTTCCGATCTGGAATGGTTAGAAGTTGGTAGGTAAAAGGATAATTGAGAGGCAGCCATATCTCGTGGTAGGCTCAAAGCAATTTGCTTCATACAAGATATCAGGTAACTTTGCTGGCAAATAGGACTTTCCATCACCGGTAACCCCCAATGATGTTCCGGGCCCCAACCGACCACATCTTGAATCATTAAAGAACCGAAACAACCCCCCTCTAGTATACTGTCCAACATAGAATTTTCCCGCTAAGTTTATGGACTGTGCAGTGCTGTATGTTTGAGCTGATCTGTTTCAGGTCAGCTCGGGAAGGTTTAGGTTTAGCCTCTCACCGTCGTCCCCAGGGCTTCTGGAAACTTCCTTCGATCATCCGGAAGCACCAGCCGACTCGCCTCGAGATCTATATGAGCCCTGGTCCTGCTCCATCTTTTGTCATAGTAAAGTTCCGTACCACCTAATCCTCTCTCATCTCTCTCTTTTGGTAGCTCTCTCTCTCTCTTGGTCCCTCTTTCTCCCTCGCTCCATCGTTCCTTCGCTCCTTCTCCTCTTTCTTTCTATCAAGTTCTTCGTCGGGAGCGAAGATGTTGTAAAAAACCTCAAACAGTACAGCTATCCAGGTCTTTGAGGAGGAAAATTGTCTTTATCTCGTTGGACTTACCGGTCATGACAACTTTATCGAAGAAAAAAAAAACTTCTTCAAGTGGTACTACAATCGCATACAAGCGAGTGAGCCCCAGAGAAAGAGCCCCTTTACAACAGTAATATCTGGCTCGTAGAAAGTTGGTGGATGTGATTTTGGTGCGGAGTATGGGTTAGTAAGGAAGACAGGGGTAAAGGAATGATGATGGTAAGACCAGTGATAGTGATATCACCCTTTCTCGGGACCCTCCATGCGCTGCCAGTTTTATGCACCGGCACTCTTGGAACTTGTGGCCATCACAGTTTTATTTTAGAAGTTATAAATAAAAGGTCTACATATTCCTTAAATTTTGGTTAGTCGCGAGAGTCTGCAGAAGCGCAGTAAACAGAGCATAGATATAAAATATTAAAACTTTCACACTCCAGCGAATGCGCACAGCAGTAGTATGGTGAGACATTTATTTGACTCCTGACGAGTGGTGACAACATCCCAGGGAAACTTGTGCTCATGATCTTTTATTTGTAGACTTATAGTCAGGTCCTTGTCTTTGGGACAGTACTTTTCCAGCGTGCATTCTTCGATTTTTGAAAAGGCCCGTAAATTAGTTATAAATAAATATTCCTGAAAACTATACTCGGTACTGTAACTCGTCCGCACTGAGAAAACATTATCGAAATATGGGTATAAAGAGTTCGCACCTAATGTTAAGTTGTTTATTTACTGACTGTACGCTGTATGTGGTTGGGATTAAGTGTAGTGAGGTAGTTACACGCAGCATTCTTACATTTACATAGGAGTAGTTGGGGCAGGTACCTATGTCCATTCTGCAGCAATAACCATCTCAATGATATTCGCAGTCAAGGCCAACAGACTGAATGCAAAAACTACTGACGTTATAAGAGAACTGCAAAGAAATATTACCTAACTGCTTCTAGAAAATTTCTTTGCTCTAAACGCGTTCTAATTACCCATTGACTTTCCTTATATGTATGAGGTAAAGAAAAACTTTCACAAGACCGCAGAACGCGATCTTGCGCGTTCGAACTCGCAATCGCGTCTATCCACGCCCTCCTACGCGCTTGTTTCCCTTCTTCTTGCGCTCTCCGCAAGTAAATATTCATCTACTTTTCTGCTTGCCCACTGCGTTTCCTTTCTTCAGAGAATGCAAAAGAAGTATACTATCCGAGTGGATTAACTCAATCCCAAAGGTCGAGTCGACGAGCCCACATTCGACAGCAGTGACCGGTAGTCCATTCCGCCCCATGTCAAGAGTAAGCATTCTGATGATCTGCATCAGCTCTTCAACTAGTATTACGTCCTGTTTTCGAAAAGATTTTCGCACTCTTGACCCACCTGCTGCGGTATCTGACGCGATTGATTGCCCATACGCGTTGATACAATGGAGAATAGAAATTCTTCTGATGTACAGGAAACTAACCCTTGGCCAAAAGAGCTGTCCCTCCGACTGATGTCACGGTGTGCTTTCCCTTCGTTTCACATAAATCTCTGCCAGGGAAAAACCCCGTTTCAACGAGGATACAAACTTGTCTTCTACACTTGATATTGTATTGATTGTATATTAACGACAAATATGCAAAGGAAACAACTAAAGACTCGCAATTGACACAGTGCAATCGAAGCTGATCCATTGGCCTCGCTACAAAGCAACGAAGTTTCTCAGAGTGACGAGACAAATAACCTTTGAACCAGAGACGAGAAAAGTGAGCTTGAACCAGTCGATCAGAAGCATTTCCTGCTCCTACTAGTTCGTTACTTTACGTTTTGGTTAAGGTGCACAAACCTTCGCGGTCCACGAAGGACTTCTAGGAAAGAGCGCAATGACTGTCGTGGATTTACTTCTGTTTGATTTGTTCTACAATAATCATTTCTTATAAACTTTTAGAAGGCCTCTTCTGTATGATTTCTTTCTCGGGAAATTATTCCGATTTATAAAATGTGTCATTTCTGTCACATTGGTCCCTTTTTTGCTGTTCTTTTTGATATTGCATTGTAGCTGACCCTACCCTGAATCTGTTTGCCAAGTTTGGTGCTGCAACAAGCGTTTGTTCCCGAGATCTAAGGTACGGTACTGAAGACAGGGGGAAATTTGGGGTGTTTTAATCCATGAAAAATAAGGTCAGCTGTTCCCTGAGGCATGTCGTGATATTGGGTTTTTGATATCGGACACTGAAGACAGGTGACTGGCAGAGATGTGAGTTTTTCCGTCTAAAATCCTGATAATTTAATTTGAAAAGATTCATTTATTATCGCCTTATACGGCAGAAACTTCGATGTTCATCGCGATTTAGGCTAGAATTCGGACTACAGCCCGATTGATATATGATATTGTGAATGGAAAATGTAGGGAGGGAAGGGAGGGGTCAGAGTCAACCAGAGGAGAGCCGCCAGGGCAGCGACGACAGAGTATTTAAGCCAGTGTCGGCTTGCATTTGGCCATTCATCTTTTCATAAGGGGGAAATTTTTGGATTATTTTAATGCATGGAAGATGTGGTCGGTTATTTCCACGCCGCTAATGATTTATGCGGTCTTTTCATATCATTGGACCTTTGATCCAGTTAGCCTGAAATCATAGTTTGTTTGCCGCGAAGAATTTTGCACTGTCCCACAGTAGCGTTCGGCACTAGTTGATTCACATCAATCTTTGCTTTCCGGTCAAATCAATGAAAAGTTTACATCAAATGGTTTCTACGGTGTCCGCTGCAGGATCCGACTATAACAGGGCTAGGAACTAACCGGATGGTCCACGTCGGTCACGTTCAGCGGCGTGCGCGAGCAGATAGCCACAGCGGTAGACGACCAGATGATGCAACTAAGGCGCTGATACACACGCCAGCGTATCACGCCTTCATTCGTATTATACCTCCGCGCTATGCGTGGGATTAACTCCTCAAGCAAAATAACAGTTTGTGGGGCAGGCGCACTGAGAGAATCAAACGCAATCGGTTGAAACGAAAAGTTCGGGCTACGGGTCGGGGTGTCGGACTGTGCAGGGGGGCGGCGCGGCAGTTTGCGTTCCATGTCCCGTACCTTGTCACGGTGCGCCAATGCGGCAGCACCGCCAGCGGCCGGGGTGGCCTTGGTGCGGACGGCGGCTTTGAACGGGGAGACGGCGGTAATGTCGCACGCGACAGGCCGTGTCTCTTCGTTGCTCTGATCGGTGGGGGGGGGGATGGACAAGGATGTCCGCGGGCCGAAGCTCTGTGCAGGGATTAGGAGAGGCACTTCGTACTGACAGTCGAGCCCTGCGGCACGGATGACATGGTATGCGATCGCGTTGCGGAGGGCGTTGTGATGGTGTGTGAGGCCAAATGCGGCAGTGCAGAGGTCAGCCGCATGATCACCGAGAGGGTCCATGCTTCGCTTGCAATGCTGACAGGTTATCGGGAGTGAGTCGGTGTAGACCGGCAATCCGAGGTGGCGGGATAGCATGACGGTCCAGTGGGCTCGCGACACCTTGGTAGCATTGCTTGGGTGGGCGAAGAGGAATGTAGCGGCGGGGCTGTGTCGGAAGGCAAGGCCACGGATCCGGCGCCTGATTTCGTCGGTACTGTGTTGATCCGGGCTGGGGGAGGCTGCCCATGCGTCAACTTGCCGGAACGTCTTGGCCCAGGCCTCGTGCTGCACCGTATTTAGTTGAGTTTGCATCTGACATGTCGAAAGCCGTACAATTTACAACTGTACAGTAATGTACAGTACAATTGATCAGTTGATACTGTATCTGCGATTGGAGCGAAAAATCTAAAAAAATTGCATCTGTCGAAAAAGCCAAAACGACAATGGAGAGCAACGTTTCCTTGTTCAATAATCGCCAATCACATCCGAATAGCTACATCTTCCACCAACCAAAGGAGAACAAGTTGGCTTTCGGAGTACAAAGTTAGGCATCTGTGAGGCTGCTATCGTACGATAATACAGTGTTGTCGAGACAGGCAATACCGTGCGACCTCAGACCCCAGCGCTCCTCATGAGCCTGTCCGATGCGTTTGAATACAGCGCCTTTCATCAGCGAAGCCCATGTTGTTTAGAATTGACTGCATGAAGAGGGCCACTCACAGCAATCTCGCCACGTCAGAGCCACATCGAAGGCACCCGCCAACTGGTTTCCAACAACGTGAAACGACCGCAAGCGTCAGGATGATGCGTGGCCAAGGTGCATTTGTGACGTCCCCATCGACGGTCTTTGCCAGGCCGAAGACATTCCCGCACTGCCAGTTACGGCGAAATCTGAGCACAACTGTGCTCAGATTCGGGAGAATTCGAGCATGCGCGACTGCGAATGGGACCACGGACTCATCGGCAGTTGAGAAGAGCGAAAGTTCCTCTGGGGCGCGAAAGTTATCGAAAAGTGAAGAAATGGCGGCCCTACTAGGGCAAGACGTCGGGGAGCTGAAACGAAAGGCTGAAAAGCAGAAGCAGGAGGTAAGGAGGGACAAAAGAGAGAGGGTTTTACTGGCACTGGCGTCAATGGGAGTTGCGGCGATGTTGTTTGGGATTCGAAAGGGTGACCCGAATTCGGCGTTGAATTTGATGAAGTTTTTGACGGACACCAGCGCGCCGGTAGAAGTAGTTGGGACGAATGGGAAGCCGACTTTTGTGGAATTTAGTGCGACCTGGTGCGAGAATTGTAAGGCGATGTCGTCGCGGGTGTTCGAGTTGGAGCAAGAGTATGGGGACAGGGTAAATTTTGTGGTGGTGGATGGAGATGATCCGAATCGGAGCGATATAGTTGAAAAGTTTGGGGTGGATGGTGTACCGCAGTTTAGTATGGTGAGTAAGGAGGGCGAGGTGAAGGGAAATCTAATTGGCCTAGTGCCAAAGGAGGCTCTCCGAGACGATTTGGAGGCATTGCTGAGTGGTAAGGGGTTGCCATTTCCTGGCGTATCGCTGGAGGAGTTGAGAGATGTCGGGTTGAACTAAGTGGAAAGGATGGACCTGTTGGTGAGAAGAGATGGTTGCACGTATTGAGTTTTGAAAGAGGTAAGGTTGCATTGCATATCACAAACAGGTTGGAGATGGGGCAGTGGGTCGCTCATTTGTGGCGAACAAGTGTTTTAGACGAAATTTGAGTGCAGTAAAATTGTGTGCAGTGTCACTCTGACATGCACTGCTGTACAGTACCTCTACTGTACAGGACAGAACAGTACAGTAAGTTTATTCATATCTCTGAAGTGCGCTGACTGACCAACTATTGAATTCAGATCGAACCGGATGGTTCACGTCGATCACGTGCAGTGGAGCCCGACAGATGATGACCATCGCCATCGATGAGCACAGAGCATAACTGAGGCGCTGGTACATGCGTGTGCGAATCGTAGCCGAGGTGGTATGGTAGCGGGCCGCAATGCGCGGTACATACTCTTCAAGAAAACCAGAATGTGTCCGGTGATAGTGCACCAAGTGAATCAAAGGCGACGGGTTGGAAACGGAAACCCGGGTCGCGAGAGTTTTCCGGGGGAGGTACCAGGCGGCGGGGGAGATTGCGCTCGAGGTCCTGGACCTTGAGTCGGTGAGCTTGAGCAGCGGCACCTGCGGCGGATTTCGTCGCTGCTGTGCCGGAGGACAATGTTTACGGGGAGACAATGGTGACGTCACAGGCGATGGGCCGCTCCCGGGTTCCAACGGGAGGAAGAGGGCGGTGGACAAGGAGATCTGCTGGCCGCAGATCGGTGCCAGATATTAGAGGCGGGGCCTCGAATTCGTAGTCCAAGCCTGCAGCACGGAACACATGATGGGCGAGGACGTTGCGGATGGAGTTGTGCCGGTGGACGCGGCCGAAACCTGAGGGACAGATATCGGCCGCATGGTCGCCGAAGGTATCCAGTGGATTCTCACAGCGCTGACACTGCAGCGTCATCGAGTCTGGGTAGGCCGGAAGCCCATGGTGTCGACGCAGCATTATGCGCCAATGTGTAGCAGAAACTTTCGATGCCGTTGTCGGGTGCGTATGGAGGAAGGCGGTGGCAGCAGGTTGTCGAGAGGCTAGGCCGCGGATCCGAAGTTACATTTGCACAGTACTTTACAGTACAGTACTGTCCTGTGTGTAACGTTTGAGAAGAAGCCCTTCTGAATGAAGCTAATTTATCAGGTACTGTACAGTACAGTAGGGCATGTGCCGTAATCTAATGAAAGGATTGATCCGAGAGTGAACCACTAATCACTGTACGGTACGTACAGGACAACCATGGCCATTACGAACTTGGCCGTAAATATGATGGTTGCCTTTGCTGTACGAGAAGGTTTACTCTCGCACGCAAGGTCTACAAGGCAAGTCCGCTCAAAGACCAAGATCAATTTTACCACTTAGCCAGCTGACGCGAAAAGACCACACGTCTGGACCCTTCAGTCGGACTGAACATTCGCGCGTTGATAATCTGTCCGGTGTTGCTGGCACCACCACTTGACTTTTTGCTAATCTACCCTCTCCGTCAGTTCATCCCGTCATCTTCCGCCGTTCAACCCGTCAGTCAAACAAAATCACGCACCAAAGCCGCGCGATACCTCTCTCATACCACACGTCCCCAGTCTGACTTACCAACCATGGAGCCAGAGCCCGAAATGCCTCTCCCGCGCGTATCCGAAGCGCTTCTCATTGTTGTCGATACCTTCATCACATCTAACAACTCCGTCACCTTCCAAAAGCTTCGTGACATTGCCATGCGTATTGCCCGTACTCGTCTGATTTACAGTCATTTCACAGATGACATCATCGCCACTGTCGCCTCGGGCTCACCCATAACTCGAAACAAGCTCGCTGATCAAACCGGTGACGGTTATCAGGGTATCCAAGTTCTTCACCCACCCGCCACCAGATCCCTTACCGCTGTACGCACCTTGGCTCATATGACTCAAGGCACTGTACCCTCCAACTTGATGAACATTCTTGAAGTCAGCGGCGACTTGCTTATGGAACCAGCTGCGGAAAGAGCACAGAAGAAGCGTCTCGTACTCTTTACTGAGGGTACCCTCCTGGAGAAGAGTCTGGGGAGAGGTGAAAATGAGCTTGAGGACTTTCAGGCTTGCGTCGGCTTGTTCAAGGAACATTGCATTCAGGTCGACATTGTGTGCCTCTGTGATCAAGATCAAGCGCAACGCTTGGCTGAGCTGGAGGAGGAGACGGCAGAACTCACGGATTTTTCCGTGGCCAACTTTATACAGCGTGCGAGAGACTTTCCATTTGCTTGCTTATTTGCGTTGTGTAAATCGACAGAAGGGTTCATGATGTCTTACAAGGAGGCCTCTCCATTGGTTGATACTCCAACTCCTAAGCCAAAGTTAGCTATGGCAAAATATCGTGGTACTTTGAATATCGCAGATGTTCTTCGAATTCCTGTGAAAAGGTTTACGTATGTGCGTCAGGCACAGTCGGTCGTCGGCCAGAAGATTTCGTGGGAATCATCCGTGAGGCTTGGCAAGGCCGTGCATGTGTCTGTGGAAACCCAGCGTGTCGCTTCCACCAAGGATGATTCCCCGTTACAGCTAGACCAGGTTGTTAGAGCCTATCCGTATGGACCAGAATTGGTACCAGAACAGAATGAGGTGGACACGGCGGCGTGGTCGATTCATTTGCCGCGTGGTTTGGATGCCTTAGGGTTTGTGCAACAGAGTTCCGTCCCGCATCGTCTGTTTATGGGGCAAGTCGATGTGGTAGTTGCTATGCCTGGGGTAGACGACGCATCTCGCCTGATGAAGACTCTGGTGTTGGCGTTGCAAGCGGAGAAGTTGGGGATTCTTGCGCGGTCGGTGACGGCTAAGGGAGGGGACCTCCGCATCTCGTATTCCTATGGCCAAGGGTAGAGGTAGACGACCAGCAGGTCATGAAGAATTTTTTCCTGTTTCAGGTTGACGTTCCAATGCGGGAGGATATCAGGGATTTACAATTTGCGTCATTGGAAGAGCCGATGAAGAACGTCTCTGAGGAAGTGGTCAGTGCGATGGATAAGTACATTTCCGCACTTCTCATGGAAGCGGGCAACGGTAGTGATATGAGTGATGGAGGTGACGACAATGACTGCGATGGATTTCTCTGGCCGCCCGATATTTATAATCCGAATTTGGACTGGTTCAACATTTGCGTTGTACACCGTGCCATTGCTGGGGTAAATGCCACGGATTTCCCAGCGAAAACCGAGTGGCAACAAAGGATTACGGATCCTGCATCATTTGTCGAGGAGGGCCGACGAGGAGCGCTTGATGATGCAATTCAAGACTTGAAGCGTGAATTACCGGTTGTGCCCGTGAGGAAAAAAGAGGGACGGAACAAGAGGGTCCCTGAAGCTCTTTCGGGTGAGCAGGCCTCGATTGCGGACTACCTTCCTCTAGAGATCGGGAAGACTGCGGAGAAAGATGATGGGGTAGAGAGTGACTCTAACGACGAATATAACCTCATGATAAAGAGATATCAGGAGTTCGAATTGAGTGACAAAGGAAGCGTTTTTGACGATTTTGATGTTGATGACGTGGGCGAGGAAACACCGGTGCTTGACTTTGAGAATTTGGTTCGGCGAGGCAGGTTTGATTTTGCGGCAGGCTCGCTCCTTGTCATGGTGCGACGGTTGATTCGAGACGTCATTGACGATGATAAGGCAATCCGATGTTTGCAAGCGCTAAGAAAAGCATGTGTAAAATTGAAGAAACCTCGTTTGTTCAACGAATTTATCATAAGTTTAGTTCGGAAATGCAGAAAGAAGGACAGCGCTGGCAACAGAAGTATGGCCTTTTTGCGGCACGCCAGGCGACGCAATGCCCTGACAAGTGCGGTAGGAATCATTATGCCCGAGCAACCGATGCACAGCACGAACTCGAACGAAAATGACAAAGGGCGTAACTACTTCGAGTGGGTTTCGAAGCAGATAAGCGAAATATCTTCGGCAAATGTATCTGAATTATCGACATCTGCAGTAACTTCGTGATAGAAATAGCAGAACCACGAAAGAAAGCTTGGATGTGTAAGATGATGGCTTTGAGATTTACATCTCAAGATCTGTCTCTCATTTTCCTATGATTACGCGAGCAATGTTCGCAGTGTCACGAGGAGAAACGGTAGTCCCAGAATGCGTCCTTAACAGTGTCGAATATTTTGACAGAAGTCGGCAGTCTTCTACTGGTATGCAGTCACGGATCTGACCTCACAGATAGGAGCTAAGCAGTTTGTGAATATTGAAATCATCCGCATGCTGTGGGAACGAGAGAGGGTCGATATATCAACAGACCAGATGATAACCCTTAAGGGCTTGTGAGTTTATCGAATATTAGTTATGGCTAAGGTATGGCATTTGTAGACCTAAGCAGGGCGAACTCATCGAATAGATGAGCTGGGGCGGGGAAAGATGTACTCATGAATTCAAATGCTATAGGCTGGGATTGAAAGTGGGTGTCAAGTAGCGTGCTGGTGAACCTCCCCAATAGCAATTGGGGAGGTTCACCGCATGATGGAACACTTTACGTGACATGAGGAGATTCTGGTCCCTTCGTACGATGTCCGCAACGACCTCTGCAATCTGCATAGCTCTCTTGCGCGTAGATGCATTGCAGGGCGAAATGATTTTCATGTCACTGGCGAATGGGTATCAGAGGAAGTAGAGTGTCCGCAGGACGCAGTGCAGGCACTAATGGCAGGGTCTCGAGCTCGCAGTAGCGGCCAGATTGGCTAGAGGGCCTGCGAGGGTGTTCTGAACGGAGTTTTGGCGGTGGCGTTGGCCAAGACCTTCGGGGCAGAGGGCCTAGTAGTGGTCCATGTTGACATTCATTGACTCACAGCGGCGTTGGAAGCGGAGTTGTTACCTGTTGACGAATACACAGGGGTTTTAGGAAGCCTGGCAGCGTTAGTGAGCGACGTTTGTAACGTGGAGTTGGTGGAGTGGTGCGCGTTGTGAGTGATGTGGCGGGGCTATGTGGGAATGCTTGGGTGCGGATGAGGAGGCGGATATTGGAGTTGTTTTGTTGGAAGTAGGTGGTGTGTTTAACCTTTGGCAGGTCATTTAGTGGATTTCCGGAGGTTCGTCCTATTGTGCCGTGCTTTGCCTTGATTGGGTGTGGGATGGCAGTGGTGTCTGCGCAGTTGGCATCCTATTAGCATGAGAAGGTTGCGAGGCATTCCATGCTAGCCAAAGAGCACGAACGCGTTTTGGCGATCAGTTATGTAGTGGCTCAGAGTCTGAGCTCTCAACACAACGAACGGTCTGAGCCTCACACCGTTTGCTGTGTCTGAGATATGTCGAGAGGAAATATTTTCCTGCGCTTGTATCAGGACGGCAATCTGCCTCGGGGAAGATTATTTGGTAGTACCAGGATTTGTCGTCAGGTTCTTATGTGTCTGTTTCAGGAAAGACACAGTGATGCAAGTGCTCCTTCGATCTCAGCGCCAGTCTGGACAAGGGTTCATTCTCTCAAATTAATACTGTATTGTGTGGGTCAACATGATTCCTTTCTATCGTACAGGGGGGAACTGGGACTTTTATTTATAGATTTGGGCCGAAAGCCTGCTAAACAGACACAACCCGGCAAGGCCTTGACCATTGCCTAAAGGGCGGGTGCAAAATAACCGGACAAAATCACAAAAACCGGACACGGCGCATTCTGCAAATAAATAAATATTTATGTTTTGATCCTTCTAAGGCTGAACTCCACACAATTCTGCGTGCTTGGGCGCCAATACAGAGATAAGCTACGGTTGGATTTAAAAGCAAATCTTCCCTTTCGCTTTGGCGCCAAAAATACATTACGAACCCCATTCTTATGCACTAAGATGACGTAATTCATCTACTCTACAATCACCTCCGAAGGGCATCATCTCCATCCCCGAGCACCCACCAATTCAGCTACAATAGCCTCAAACCGAGCCAAACAGCACTCCCATGCGGTAAATATGAAGACCTTCGATTTTATTACAGCTGCCAACTCTCTGCGACTGGCAGTGCAGAAGTTCGGCATTCCTCGATCAATCCTCAACGACCGCCACCATAAGCCAATCAGTTACAGAGGTCGAAAGAATCTCTTCACTCCGAATGAAATGACTGTTGTTGTCGCCTTACTGCTTAAAAGCAGTATAGGAGGCATGCCTTTGACACTCTCGCATTTGCGAGAAGCAATTAAGATCATAGTCTCTCGAATGCTCCCGGTCCGCCGCATCCTCCTGCCCAAAGAGTGGAATGAACCGTCCAAATAGTGTTTATTTCGCTTTCGAAAGCACCACGAAGATAAACTGGTAATGATCCGTCAGGCTATGCAAGAGACCCTCCGACACCGCCAAATCAACGCTGAATCGATGACTATCGATTTTGCCACGTTACAGAAGATCATTGATGAGAACAATATAGACGCTTCGCTATTATTCAATTTGAACGAATGTGGAATCTCTCCAGACAGAAAGGCTGGAGCAAGGAAGGTGTAGAAGTGTGTTATGGCTCGAAATGGGGGGGAGATATGTTGCGTCCCGACGTGGCAAGGATCTCTAGAACTGCAATGGTGCCTGTAATTTCAACAGCTGGAGAAGCTGGGCCTTTCCTTTAAGTTATGAATGGAAATCTTGTGCCGTATCGCAGTGTCGTTAGGGACTGAATACAATACCAAAAGTCTCCCGTTTGTAACCTGCGGATGCATTCGGTCCTCGCAACTCGCGAGGGGAACGGAGGTGTTGACCGCTTTACTTTTCTGGCTTGGGCTAACAAATTTCTAAGGCACATTAAAGATCTGACCGCCGAGGGAAGGAAACTGCTTCTTGTTTATGATGGATATCGTTCGCATATGTCACTCGATGTTGTCGATTTTTTGTCCACAAAAGGCGTCATATTCTATGCACTGTCGTCCAAAACATCTGGAAGAATCGAGCTATGTGGCACTGTACTTTTTTTCGCATTCAAAAAAGCATTCGATTCTACTTTTCAAAATTGCGTGTTGGCGGATCCAGCTAAGTTTTTTAATCTTTACGACCTTTGTTCCATTCTGAGGGAGGCTTATGAAATTTATGTTACTCGTCAAAACATAAAGGCCAGCTTTTTAAGAGCTGTTTTATGGCCTTTACATAGCTCTCATAATTTTAAAGTACCCCGTCCGGCCACTGTAGATGCATTGGCTCCTTTTTTGTCAGTTTCAGAACTCGAAGAGGCTTTTAAGAGGAAAATGGAGGAGATCAAGCAGAGCGTCCTAGGATCAAATACGGTTGTCACGGAATCTGCATATTTAGATACTACAAATGGCTTTGTGCTATCAGCTCCAGATGAGATTCGTTTAATCAGGGAGAAATAGGAGAGTAGGGCTTTGAGGCGTCGGGCCATTGAAATTAGAGGAATACAGACGGCTTTATCTCGCGAGCGCAAGAAGCGCGAATCTAAGGAGAATAACTTTCTTCGATCTCGTGGGCGCACGCCTTCTGAGCCATCTTGCGGAGCGATTCTGAGGTCGCTTTTAGAACGTTGTTTATTTGGAAAATTGCGGATTTTTAGAGCTCGTGCTATTGTTGTGGGAGGACGGCTTGTAAATGTGGCAAGATTGCGCTAAATTGAAGACTTTTGGATGCTCTTAATTGACGCGGAAAGCATATATTCTTTCAAACAAAGCCAAATTATCGGGAACTATGTCCGATCATTGTGATTTTTCAAGCTTGATTCCTCCGAACTACAGTTCTTTGCACATTGGCTTACTTTATCTCACGTAAACATGCCTGTAACGTACAAACTTCCATGTCTGATGGTCAGAACTAGAGCTTTTAAATAAAACCAAAATGACTTCCTTCGGACGAACAGAAGGTGTTTTTCGTTTACTTTTCTGTATTTTTGTCCGGTAATTGTGAACCTCTCTTTATTACAACAAAGGGGACGGAAGAAAATTCCCCATTGAAATTTCGGCAAGCGGAGAAACCAACGGGTCGAAAAACTCCCGTTGTAAGCAATATGATTACGGACATATGTTAAGTGCGCGAAATTAGGGTAGCTATTATACTGGAGGGTTCCTAAAATCAAAAGAGAGTACTTACCCTTCTGCTCAAAATTCAATCAAAAAATATTTGATACCATTCAACCTCCCGGAAGGACCAATGACGCAATTTGCGTGGGAGTTTCCTTTATAGCTTCGACTATGAGAACGATCCTTGTACTCAAGGGACATAAACAATGAGTTCCGTCTCCCATCCCTTCAATCCCCATCTCTTCACTATCCATCCCTTCCACCCACCCCTTGCACACGATGTTCAACTTTCGGACCCATTTTTTATCACTCTACTCTACTGGAGGGATTAAAAAACCCCTTTCATATTCCTGTCAAAAAATTAAGGGTGTGAACGTACGGACATGCGTATTCGGAGAAGATCCATCAAAGTCCGAGAATGTCTCCGTTTCAATACCTTTTCGGAAGTGGCAGTGATCAGTCCCTAATCACCCACACCGTTGTCATATGTTCTCTCGATATTCACTGAAAAGTACAAAAATTTAAACGCCGTATACTGCGGACAGCTTTATCCGTTTGTTTCCGAATCTACACATATCGACCACGGCTACTCTCAGCCTGCAAATGCCTTGGCCTGCTCCTAACATGGCATTACACAAGGGTACCAATGATGAACCTATGCCCACTTTTTTGCATAACACACTATGTTGCATCTTTATATATCCAGTTTGCTTGGCGCCTTCTATACCGAATTCTTGCAAAGGATGAGCATGCAAGGGTTAAAAAGCCGAGCGCATAGGAAATTCAACAATAAAAAGGTGCATTTCAAGAGAGAAACTGACTCCTAGATGATGTCTACTGCGTAGCCAATAGGTGCTACTTCTGACTGCTGGAGGTCGGTGACTACGTAATACAGAAAATGTTTTACAGTGGACGGAAGAACAACTTTTTTTGGCTATTTTTTCTTTTTTGACCCTAGTTGGCGTGTTATTGCTTTGCGGTCACCCTTTCCGGATCATTCCCCGATTCTACGATTGCGGAATGGAGAGGAGGTTATCATAAGCATGAAAGTTCTTTAAGTCAAACTGAAGGGAAATTTATGGTAGATTCTGCATTTTTAAATGTTAGATATCCATTCTTAATTAAATCTGCACAGGATAACGTAGAGGAAGGGGAAGGACCAAAAGAGATAATGCGCCTTCGACAGGCAACTTCTGCGAGACAGAGTTCTGAGCGATTCATGCGCGCTTTTCAAGCTACATTCCCTCGCCCAAAAGACAGCAAGATTTACAAAGAAAGTGGGGGGCGCAAACTAATCTTGCTCATATCAGTTCTTTTATTCAACTTCAGGGCTATTCTGGTTGAAGCGAATCAGATTCTAAGTACGTACATGCCACATATGAGTTACGACCCAAATCTTTTCCTTCGCGGAACCCTCTCGAGATAGCAAAGCAATCGATTAGATTTACTTATTGTCCTGCCTCTGCATATAATGAGTAACCAGTAGCATAAGTGCTTCCATAAAATGAATGAAAGGTCACCTCCTCCCCATAGAATGATCTTGTTGTTTTGCTTCCCGTTCATGACATATACGTTCATTTTGCCGGTCCTAACCCCTGAGCTATCTCTTCTTTTCCCTTTCTACAACTCTGCGGCGTTCCTACGCCTCCCTAGGCTCTGTATTATCCTCGCGTCTCTGTTGTCCCTGTAGCATCGAAAACTTCGTCATCGAAAGCAAATCGCCCGCAAGCACATTTTCGAATTTGTTTCTCAGTTTTGCGACAAGCGATCGAGGTCAGATTTCTGCGCGATGCTAGCCACCTGTTCCAAACTTGATCACCAAACAAGATGCCAATCAACAGTCGAGATGATAGATGGGATTGGAGGGATTGAAGTGAGCCAATTGTATGTAAGGGAGAGAATGGGAGAGCTCGAAGCTGACTTGGTCCTGCTTAGCTCAGATAAGGAGGATCCATTCATACGATGTCTGGCCAATAGGAGGAAAAAGAACTGTTCAGCGGACTTTGGAGATGGGGAAGGTAAAAAGGAAATTTTTCAGGGAAGGGGATCGAGTGACTAATAGGAGCTAGATGCGGTAGTATACGGGTACTGCGGTACAAAGGCTGATGCTAAGTTGCGAAAGAGGTTTTGGCGTGGGTCTGCGAAGTCGGACGGGCGCAGATAGCACCGGATACTACCATATTGGGGAGAGCTAGATCGAAATGACGGGCGACGGTCGCCAGTTGCTTCTCTTTCGGGCCATCAACTTGACAGCTGAGGGTGATTGGCCAATTTCTTGTGAAGTATGTTAGAGGAGGGAGTGTGAGATGGACAATTCGTACAATATTCTGCGAGTGGTGAAGCGTTACTGCCGTAGATATGCAGGGGAGGCAGTGGTAACTGGGGGCTCGGGAGCGAGAGAAGCCTGCAAGGAGTTGAGAGCTTACAAGATGGATGAGGTGACCGGGCCAATTGCGAGGAGTGACTTTATCGATTTTGTTCCAGATGCTCTTCTGAATAGTATATCGTGCATCGACTGGAACGAGGGAGCCAAGCAGGCTTTGCGAAAGGCTCTTAACGAAGAATGCTGCCGGTGCGTACGCTACAGCTCGCTCGTGGAGACGCCCACAGCTGCGTTTCTCTATGCCTACCCTCTCTTCTCCACATAAGTTACATCTCGCAGGTAGTCGGGCATGTCACAGAGGCACTTTTAACTTTCACTTTACGGTGAAGAGCACAACGATCTACTCTAAGCTCACTGTCAGGGGGCCGGTGGACCCCCGTAGCGACAACGCACTCGTTTTCAGATGCTTTTTTGGACTCAACAGGTGCAATTCTCCCTCCTAGCGCTGTAGCCCGTTCATTTCTTAACCCGAAAGTAATCTGCTACATCCTCAAATACCCATCTCTCTTCGAAGGCCAGAATTCTCGTCGAGACGACATCCTGGCTCAACCCTACTCGCCCTAACCGGGGAAATCCGCGGTGTACCCACCACTGGCAACATCATTTTGTCTCACGATCTCGCCCATTCCTTCATTCTCGCCGAAAAAGCCACACCTCTGGGCCTACCAAGCATGCTTTCCCCCGACACGCAAGGAGCCTCCAACCAAAGCTGCACAAGGCCGAAATTACCCGCCCTGGCTGTGGCTTCGTCCCACTTTCATCTCGATGGCCTTCAACACTCTCTCTGCTCCCTCATATAACGCTACGGAATTAACCCAAAACCTTGCCCCACTCATCGTCTCAAAATCCTTCTTCAACAAATCCGACGCCGAACGCCGTATCGAACAACTCATGAGCTATTCGATTTGGTTCTCCACGCACAAGCTATCTATCGTATTTGCCATCGCCGTGCGTACTCAGCCTTACATTATCCCTCTTTCTGAAATTCCAACAGCTGATTAAAGCGGTAAATTTACAGTACTGAAAATAGACAAACGCCTGGCCGGGGAAGCGGTCTATTATCTCAGGGGGAATGTGAGAAAGTAATCTTGCAGCCTAGAGGGCGGAATTAGGTAGTTGGGGTTAAAATCTGTAAATTACTGCTAAATAACTGACCCTTTGTTGGGCTTTCAAGAGAAGGGGGAACTGGAACGAGGTATTGACATATGGATGCAGTGCAGAAGAGCGTTATCCTATATATCAAAAAAAGTTTCGCCTTACGCGATCCGCAAGTGCGTTCCCCACAATAGATATTTCCAAAGCCACCTACTACCAGGCAACCAACTTCTCCTACAATCAAACCATCGTAACAGTGTCTGGAGGATCCTTCACTACAGCAAAACCAACGAAGTAAGCCGATTCACTATATGCTAACCAATTTTTTCACTGTTTGTTACCCATTACCTTTTGCAATGATCTCTTGAGAGCAAAATATGCGAGGCATCGAAGCAGACATGCAAAATGTTGGCGACTGCAGCACAACAGCAGAAGAGTAAGCGGGAAATAATCTGCGCTATATTTACATCCTAAGAGAGTGGAATATTCGCGCAAAGAAACCAAAGCTCAATTTAGTGTTAAAATGTGCGCTTTTCTACTCAGCAAATGGTAAATGGGCGGGAAGTATAAAAACTTATGTTTTATAGCTTCTACACTAGTTCTCTTGAGAGATACAAGTATCAGGCTTCAGACGTAGCCGCTGAGGGAGGCAGAACAGCACTAGAGCTATAGCTTATTGCTTGAGGCGAGTCTAAAAGGAATAAAAGAAACTCTCCTATGAAAAAATTGAAGATAATCATAGCAAAATGCAGAGAATAATGGAATAATCCCTTTTAACTTACCAGACGCAGGATCTAGGGGTTTTTCTCTTTATCAGAGTGTGGTACTCTCTTTTTGGCCTTGAGGCATAATGAACGAAGCCGTAAAGGGTTATGGTTGCAGCAAATGGTTTAAATCGCCTTCAACTCGATGCAAAAGTAGCCCGGATCAATTCCGGGTCGAAGTTGTGGAGCGAGATTTTAACGACCCAGGATACAAGCCACAAGAAGGCCTTAGGCTTCTTTTAGAGGATATCGACATTTTCTTGAGGCCACCAACTCATAGGCCATTATACTTGCTTAAGGAGTGGTGGAAGGATACTGTAGCGCAATTTACGAAAGTGTTCAAAAAGTGGACAGCATGTAAAAAGGGGAACTCAAATAATTTTCCTGACTTTTTGAGCAAACATGGGCCCAAAATAAGCTCTCTGCACTTTCAAATGGTTTATTTTTGCTTTTTGTTGAGATTTATGGATGAACTCATTCTGTTGATGTTGCGTTACTATCTATCTTAACAAAAAACTATCTACGATGATGCGAAGATCCTGCGGTAAATGTATGAGTGACACGAGGACTTCGCCGCCGCCTTTAATGATCCACCAACTGTTTTCTCCGGCCGTGGCAGCTCATCTGGAAAGCCCAAAACCATGACCGCTGATGAATCGTGGATGAAGGTCTCAGCTCAACTCAATAAATACTTCAGTGTAAAAGAGGTTTACTCACGAATAAAGATAGAAAAAGGTAAAAGGTAGTTAAATTGAACCACTGCTTGGAAATGAAGTGCAAAAAATCCCTCGTGTTTGTAATAGGAGCTTGGCTGCGGATCTTTGTGTGGTTTCTGATTTCGAACGGCCATTCCATCCACAGATCTCACGCATCCATCCAAGAGGCTTGTTATTATTCTCAACGTTTTAAAACTTGTTTATTTTCATTAGCTCCCTGTTTATTTTAGGTATTGCCGGGGAGCAATAATCTTCCATTTTATTCCAAAGCCTTGATTGTATTTTGGAATATGCGGCGCTCTGTTTCTCCTCCATTCCATAACAAGCTGCAATATATAACTTTGATTACCTCCTAATTTACGAAGCTTAATGGCCAGCTTGACTTCATCAGAGATTGCATTCGGTTTTTGAAAAGTTTTAAGACTGTTTTTCTACAAAGTAGACTCTCGATGATGGAGAGTAATTTCGCCGCAGCATGGCGCTTCATCCGAAACGTCGTTGAAAAATCTTTGTCATTGAGTTTACCGGTAAACTCTTGCAGTGGCCGGTGTAGTATGAGTGTATTTATCACAATTTTTCTCACCGACATTTTTCTCTCAGCTTTGTGCTGCATTCTCCACCTATATAGTACTTGGTAGCCTACAATCTCAACCTGAGTTGCCGACGAATCCATCGCATATAACAGTCTAAACCAATACAGCAGTGAAGCGGATGATGGATCACGATGTGTTCTTCCACGCATTGAGAGAGGGTCATTTGTTCGAGAGTACCCACTGCTAAAAATGTCACCTCGAGCGCTCTGAGGAGGCGCGAAAATGTTTTTAACATGCACATTGACTCTTCAGCTTGGTTCTTCAGGGGGTACTGGACTGTCCGCAACTTTCCGTGGCTGCACCCAAGTCAAGCTATAATCCAGAGCCAAATTATGTTCCTGCAAGGTAGTACACAGTACGTACTGATGGCCACGTCGATGTAATGTACACTGCGGGAGTTGGTGACACGGCTTTCAAACTGACACGTAACCTGTTAGTCCGCGTTTTCGAAGACCCTGCCCCGATGCTATGCGTGAATTGTAGTACGCACATGAATTGCCTAGGCGAACATGCGACAGATCTCTGTAAGAAGGGTCTCAGGTGGATCATATTAAATAATTCAATGGTTCGAGAAATTGATAAAGGGCTGTTTAAGGCAGCAGAAGTCGGCTACAAATCCCCGGTGAACAAACGTCTGCTAAGACTGGAAATAATGCCAGCAGGCATCTTGGTACACCCTCTTCGTGATGCCAAGAGCACATCATATAATCCATCCCATATGTATTTGGAACCCTCCCCAATGTGGTCAAGGTCTAGAGTTACTGTCAAGGTTCCGCGAGCTGCTATCAAATCCAATTGTAAACTATCAAGTTTCAGACAATATGAGAAGTTCAAGAAACTTGTCCTGAACTGTGACAAAGTTACTTTACGAATCAAAAAATTCCGTGCTCCGAAATATAAATCACTCTGTCTGGTGACGCACCCTAACTACGAAAAAACGAGGGTTATTTTACAGGCGAGATGGTAAATTAGAAATTGAGTAGTAAACCCACAACTTTGGAATGCTTAGAAAAAATATGATTTCTATCCGAGAGGATTTAGACTTCTCCTGGCATACAGTAAAATTTTAATGAGACAGCTCATGTACTAAAAGGGCAGGAGAGCTAAGAAAATTGGTGCATTTCGTAAATAGCAGAGTATTACGATTACCGCAATTTCACAGCGGAACACATGGCTCTCAGACTGAAAGCCATGTTCTACAAAATGCCTCACCGAACCAACAGGGGCAAGAAAAGTCAACGTATACTACCAAGCCAGCAACCCTAACTTTCCCACACAAATGGAATTCTCCGGATTCCAAGCATCCAGATCCCTTCAGCTCCTCTATGATAAAGCAGTGGCAAGAGATTATGCCAAGATCAAAGCCCCCCCAAATCCGCGAAGATACGGATGAAGGAAGCGATTGATATGTCCCAATTTTCGACTCCTTTTACGAACAGAGATATAAAAATGCCATGATCAAAAAATTGTTTTCGATCCCTAGCAATTTTAGCCATTTTCGAAAGGATTTCAAGAGTTCATACAGCAATAGGTTTGTTACGGGAGAGATATCAAAGGTGAAAGTTCGCCGCAAGTTGTCGTCTTTATGAATCTCAGCTTTCTGAAACATGGTGGGCAGTGGCATTTTATGGACAAATTATTTACCGAACACGAATCGGACACGGTTTGTGCGGATACTGTACTGTACATAGATTAGTTACACCACTGTAATGGAATAATGTAAATGTAAATTCTCGTCATTGTTTGTACAGAATTTGGGGTTTACTCACAGATGTCTCAGAAACAGAAATGAGAAAATTCGGCTTGGCACATTTCTGAAATGGATTTTTGAAATAATTGCTGAAAACTGCTTGCGTGATTTTACGCATGATTTCATAAATGATATATGAGTCATAAAATTAAAGGGCTCTGCAGTACGAGAGCCGGCAAGGAGGAAAGGTGCTCCTCCCATTTCGTGGTCCCCATACAAAGAACTCAATGACTCTTGGTCTCCAGAGGGAACAGTGCAAAGCGAAGGCACTTGTACCAAGAAGAAAATGGCGGAATGCGACCGCTATTATGTTGCGCATCCGCTGTAAGAGGCCACTTAGCAGCTACTCTCGGCCTACGGTGCTACTCGAAACCGCAAGTCGCGTGAAGGCGAACGCGTCCAATGATAAACACTACACGCTGCGCACGCGTGCTATATCCACGACGCAGCTCGATTTCAACTTGAACTATCTTACCTGTGAGCATTCGCTCAATCCGTTCCGTTTCCGTAAGATCGACGTCCTGCGTATGGTAGACGAAATCAATTGGCCAGCGGCGTAAGTCTGTAGTAGTCACTACAGTTAAACCTCTAAACTCTTCGCCGTGACTTGCATCATACTCCGTTGACTGTGCAGCCCAGCTCTCTAGACTGATATGAAAATTACATTGGGGAGGCACACGTCATAACTCTCTGAACTATTCTGGGAATGCATTGAGCAGTTTCTCTCAACAAGGAGGCGTCTTATGTCAGAGATATCCCCCATTATGATGCAGGAGAAAGCCGCTACCTACGCTTAGGCTGTACTCAAAGCAATTGGTGCACTGGAAAGCTGCTTTAGTTTCATATATTGAACTATCATCGGCATTGAAAGACTTGGTAACCATGGAGCAAAGAACGTGATATACAACGGTCACAAGCGTAAGCGCTCGCTCAAGTGTCAAGCGATAAAGGCTCCTAAAAGTCTTAAACTACACTCTTACGGTCCCTTTGAGGTTCTGTATCATGACTGTAGGCTTTATATGCGGAGAGGATTCAAAGGAGCGCTGCCTCAGGTTGTTAGTCAGAATGGGAAGCAGCATGTGATGTATGGAGACTCAGAGAAACAGAAAAGAATTCATGGAAGTACCGTTTCAAGGGTAAAACATAAAGAGGCCCGCTGTGCTTTCAACAAGGCGTAACTTTCAAATAAGTCTTCAAAAAGATAAAGCTATTCGGGCTACTGTAGACTGCTAACCAAGATGCACGTAGAGGAGTACCCTGTGCGATCTTCCTATCAAGCAGCGGTGCTTGCGGAACTGTAAGTACACGAACACTTTATCACAGTTTTTCAACTGCACGACGTCTTCTTTACAACACAACCTAGGCTTTGAGTAATTGAATCACTCCCTGGGCCCCGCTGGTCACGTAACTATCAAAAGAGACCTGAGAAGTGACAAAAAAGTCCGCCGAATGCAATCTTGCGAGCTTCCAGGCAAGTTTCTCCCTTAAAGGCGTTTTTAATGATTGCAATGCGAACTCACTTATGGGTGGAAGCGAAAGTCTCCATCAAAAGTTTGAACTTCTCCAGCTCTAGCTTCTCGCGCGCTTGAATATCTTCGCAGTATATGCTTCGCTTCCCCACAAGGTGGCTCTCTTCGCGTTCCATGCGCTTACGGTCTAGCGCCAGGCGCCCTCGACTAAAATGTGCGCTATGTCGTTTTCCTTTAGCGCTACGAAAACTTGCCCATCCCGTTTGCCCCCTCTGCGGATACCTTCTGGCGCTTTCCACACCCACCCCTAAGTCCCTTCGACCTCGATGCTCTCGTCTCCGGTCGAAGCGCTAACGCGGTCACTACAAGAGTCTATCATATCTGTCCATTTTAGCTCTCTACGGCCGCCCGCGCAACCTTTTTAGCATCCATGCCGGCCTGAATATCTTTTCAATGCCTTTAGTATCGCTCTAACGAGCTCTTCTCGCTACCATATCTCCCCTCAAATCCCTGAAATAATCCTTTCTCTTGAATCATTCTTCTGGTAGGCATCCATCAGCTTCTTGAACCTTTCCCGAAGACTTTTTCACGTCTCTTTCGCGGACATGTTCGCATTGACGCTAGCCTGTTCAGCAGCGGTCTTGAATCTCTTGAGAAATTCGCCGAAGGGGGCGATGTTTTCCTTCGCAGCAGCGACCTCACGAACAATAATAAATTCATCATCAGCGGTGAGATACAGACGACAAAACAGCTTCTCTGTAGTAGTTCCAGCGAAATTTCGGTATGAGGGGAATTGGTTTTACCTGACAGCGAAAGGAATATGGTGTGATAGGGGTCATCTGCAAACGCTTTAGCCATCGTGCTTGAGGGTGGGAGAGTAGTGTCAGAGGCAAGGGGATGCACTATGGCGCGGACGTGTCCCTTGGTGTCCGATGCGTATGTTGTGGCGCACATTTACATTTCTGAAATGAAATTTACTGCATTAAACCCTCGCTAAGATCATGCAGGCTCGGAAGATGATTAATTATGCTCTTAACGGCGTTATGAACCCATCGGGAGGGGAGCAAAAATGCATTACTTTTTAATTAAAAAGTCCGAAGTTTTTTTATCATGTAACGCTGCTTCTCTAGCCGAAGCTTGCACTGGCAATGAGTGAAAGCCTCCAGAACGTCTAAGGTCAGTGAAGCAGATTTATTGATTGCCAGCGACATCAACTTTTTCTCCATACTGTAGACTTCCTCTGAATCGTCGCTCTCCTCGTCATAGGTGTCAATGGCCGTCAGCTCTGACGACCAGCCACGTCCCGAACCAGCTAATTACAGGTAGTCAATCGCACGACACCGTTCTTGTCTTCCTCGTTTAAAAGGATACCCAACCAAGCACATGTAAACTGCTCACTATGTTCATTCGCATCCCGCTCCATACTCTGTAGGGAACTTTCGTTGATCTTCTTCTTTGTATGAGTAACCTTGTTGCTCGACTGCTTGAGAAAATGCGTGAAACAATTGTTGATCACTAATGATGGACAGTTGTTCCACTCCTCGCTTGTCCATCGCATAGCAGTCAAAAAGTATACAATATAGATAGAATATTTGCCAGCGTCGATATTCTCAAAAACTTGAAACAAAAGACGACAATTGTACTTCCCTTGACCCAAGAGATAATATCTGCATCTAAAAGCTGAACTTTGCTGGCTTTATTTGGCGACAAAAACTAGACATGGAAATTTTATAATGGTGACAGCTAGTCATTCTTACTGTGCGTAGAGCAGTTGTCTACAAGCACCAGAATCTTACGGCCCGGAATACTACCGATATAGCGTTCAAGCCGCCCAAGCCAACTGAAGTAAAGCTCCTTCTTCATCCAATCTTTCTCGTTCGCGTGACAGTCGGACCTAATCTTGGAGCCCGACTTGCTTTTAACTGGATGCGGCCTCCACTCCCTTCAAATGATCATCAACGGCATTCGCTCGCTACTTTCATTGCTACAGCACGAATAGAAGTTTATGCGGGTCTTATCTTTCTTGGACGCAGACACGGGACTGTTTGAAAGCGTACACGTCGGCTGATAGCGATAGAGAAGGCCAAATTCATCGGCCTTGCACACGTCGCGGTGTGGTTAGATCGCGATGATCAACTTGGTGCGCGGCATGTCCCTCGCGATCGCACCTTGATCAGCTCTCATGGCCTCGCCATGTGCTCGTCGGAATTTCAGCCCGAACCTCTTTTTAAAGCGCTCTATCCATCTATCTGAGAATTTCATGGATTTATTTTCGGTGTTCGGGAGCAACTTGAAAGCATCTATGAGGAGTTCAATGGCGTTGAGCTTGACGATGTCGCCCTTTAACGTAATGCAGCTTTTTTTGTCACGTAGTCACTTAAACAGAGATTTTAAAGTCAAAGAGCTGCAGCGAGACGACGACGCTTTGTTGGTGAGCTGGCTTCCACGGAAATAGCTGCGTCTTGGCAGTCATTGCCGATGATGCGGCTGATGGATGATTGATTGGAGATCTTTTCAAGTTGTAGAATGTCCTTGACCCGTTGCCCAATTGCTGATTGAGTTGCTGTCTCACTGCCAGCTTTATGGCGGCCGTAATCTGGGACAATTTTCTGCTTGTCGAGCGCAGATGACGACTGAAGTTTATTCGTATGCGGAAGAGCCGGAAGGGTAGGGTGGGGGACGTGGAGATGGCACACGCGAAATCGCATTGCATGATGTGAGTCATGAGTAATGCAGATGGTTTGATCGCCCCCGTAATTTTGAAATTTTGAAATGTCATGCCGCCATCAGACAGTTTCTGTAACATTAAACCGAAAAACTTTAATTAAAATTACGGCCCAGCTGGAATCGGCTATGCAGTTATGCATAGCCGTGTTGACTTTGGGTTTATTTTTATCGATTTTTTTGGGTCAGAGAAAAATAATAAACTAAGCAGAAGTATGCTGTTATACCGTATTGCTCTTGACAATGTCTTACTGTATTCACTCACATTTCAAGAGTAGGAGCAGTGGATTGGAAAATAAATTTTAAATATTATTTCCCCAGTGTAATTTAAAGAATAAGTAATTCTTTTGTTTAAATGGAAAAATAAACTAATCGCCACTCCTATGAAATAAGAATTCCCAAAAAATAGGAAAATTTTCTCACAATGATATTTATTTCTCATGATATACTCTATTTACGTTCAGCACACCGCACAAATCAATATTACAATGAAGGAACATCAGAGCTTCAAAACTATCCCGTGAAATACCAAATCGATTGCTTCCGAAAGCATGTACTGCTCAAGAGAAGAACCTTTCACATATATTGGAGGTGGGTGTTATGAATCTTGTGTATATATATTCGTCCGATGAGCAGCGAACCTTGCGCAATTTTGAAGTCCGCACGGCCAATGAAAAAATCTTGCTCGGCTGAGCATCTGACTTGGACGCCTTCTATGATCGCAAGCACGCAACTGCGGACTTCTGCTCGGCTGCTAGGAAACCTACTCTCCCTTCTTGAATCAGACTACACGCGTATAGAAGTCCGGATCAAAAACGATATGTGACCGCGGCTAGAGGCGTTCACTCGTTGAGGGAATGTCCTTGCGCGCCATAAAGAAATTGATTTCTCCCTAACTCCATCTTTGTTTCAACCTTCTGCGGTTTCTTTCTCAAAATATCCATACTCTTAAGTATGTCCAGTATTTTGTAGACAGAATGGTCCTCCAAGGGCAGTAGCCGATACTGGTCAATCTCAGCGTCATAAAGGGGCTCAATTAATGAGCCAATGCGGACATACAGACTCACCATCGCAGAAGAAGAGGTCAACCTAGTAGTATGTTGAGTAACGGAAGACAACGGGGTCAGTTTCCGCAGTCGAGCGGCGAGCACCCCGAACTTAACCTCTTCATGAGATCGTGGATCTTGGCCAACAAAGTTTCATGATCCTTCAGAAACTTTCGTAACGTGAGGTTATAGCTACGACTAGCGCACCTGAATAGCGGCCTTCCAGCATCAGTAGCGAGCTTCTTTTTCATTGAGCAATTGTTACCGATCAATGCATCAATGTTTTCCCAGTGCTTTCTGTACAGATCAAGCACATGCTCCAAGAATCGATGGTATTCATCACTGGAGTGCTCCGCTTCATCATCAAAAATAGAGAAACAAAGCAGAAAGGTGGGGTATCCACGCTGGTTGCCTGCGGGGAACGACTCCAAGACGCCGAGATATTTCATTGACCCCAGCGCCCACCCATCGAACACGATCGCCAACTTGTCAGGAAGCATCTCGGTAATCTTCTTCTCGACCAACAATGTGAGCTTTTGTATGTACTTGCAGAGGGTGTCGCGTCAGATAGATTCCATTTGTAAGTGCTTGCGCTCGAGCACCTTCTCGACGTAGTTGAACGGCTCCAAGTCGCGTAATTGCTTCAAGCCACTCTCATATTTGGCGGGCGTTTTCGGAAAGGACGATTCGTTTGAAAAAGGCTTGGTTGATTCGTTGGCGGATCGCCTCCCAGACGACGGGGTCGTAGCCTGTGTGCACGTGTTTGATGTGGTCCACCAAATTGGTCCATTTCGAACCATTCTTCTCACGCTCCGTCACACACTCATAAACTTATCTATTCTGGTTCTTTTTGTCTGGTTTGAAGTAGTGAAAGACCAGGCCTTTCGTTCTCAGCAACATTTTTTCCATTTTGAGTGCGAAACAGAGAGGGGTACGTGATAGTGGTCCGACCTACCGAACGGTAACAGCGAACTGTGGGTGTGATACAAAAATTGTCACTGTTATTTCTGGTACCTTTTCTTTTGAAAATTATTCCCCGAGAAAAAAATAAATTATTCATCATGTATTTCATTAAAAATGAATAGTTTTTTTTGTAAAAGTAACTACTTATTTATATTTGAACTGGTTTTTCTATTCGCCTGAAAGTAGTCACTGTTGACGGATGGGTAGGTGGCACCTCAAGTCTCGGTCCAGGACGGCTCGGGTGTCATAACATGCCCGAAACCAAACCTTCCGGAGACGAAACTGGTTTTTACGGCCTTCCAAAATCACGACGCATTTAGGTGTTTTGTGGGAACAACGTTGAATAGGTACCTGATTGGCTAAGTAAACCGCCTCCGTAGGCTGTACGGCTTACAAGTGTTGTAATTGGAATAACGGTATATAGGTGGAATGGCCAAGTGGAAGCATTTGATTGGTCCATATGGATGCTGGAGTTCTTGGTCAGGGCGACGGTGGCTTTGACTGTAATGGACAGTAATGGAATAGGATGGACTGTAAACGGCCACGTGCTATGACATGACTTGGTTGAGTGTCAAGAGATTTCGGCCAGCGTGTCGATTACGCCACGCTGGCTGTTAACGCTCTGGCATCAGGCCAGCAGGTCGCTTTTGCCAGCGTGAAACTTGAGATTGCTGACACAGGCAGAAAATGTGGCTGCGGAGGCCCTTTGACATAACACAGTGTCATGTGAAACTGTGCATGCACAGATATGGTGATGATGTGCCATCATTGAAAGCAGGAATAAACTACCATGCCCATGAGTGTGACAGGATGACAGAAAGTACTCGGATACTGAGATGGCTGAGTTGAAGAAATAAGAAGTTGTTGATTACAGTAAGCTATTAGAGCATGACTTACTAGTTTTTCTGGATAGACTTGGTTGATACACATTTCCGGCCCACTTGATGACAAGGATTGTGGGCAGTTGAGTTGTGAGGCAGATTTGGAACTATTATGGGTTCGTCAGGCATAGCTTCAAGATATAATCCTTGCGGCAAAGCTCAACCTCCAGCAAATTAGGTCAAGCGAATCTTCAACATTCAACTTCTTACCTTCCCTTACCCAGATACCTTATCAGTCACATCCTTGCTGCAAATATCCGCAACGTTTCCACATGTGTACAGTTGTATGTCTGAAATTCGATTTCGAGTTTTAGAAATCTCCTTGCGAAAACAACTTAATCCTCCTTCCCTGTACGCTGCACGTCAACCTCCGAGGTGATTGAGACACATGCAAAATTGATATCCCGGCGACTGTTCTGTATACCAGCGGCCGCTTTCGGCCACTTTCGGCAAAGATTCTCGGCGACCATATGGTCTACTTTTACAACTACAACATAGATACTAGCGCATACTCCGGGTTAGGCAGCGACACAATGCACATATCGTAGCGTACACTGTCAGCTTGACCATACGTGTTCTTTATTCATTAAGTAATGAAGTAAAGATGATTCAACTTGCAGTAATACTGTACGTTTTGTAATCACTCTTTTCTTTCCGGTATGTCCAATGTACACGTATTGTGTGGTACAGTATTGCACAGTACTGTTATCGGTACCTGTGCGATTTCGGTTGACAGAACTTTAATGTTCACAAAACAAAACAGAGTCAGCACAGACTCGCGGTGACAGGCGCTGTCACCTCCAAATTTCAGTCTATACCATATAAACTGAACGAAAAGCCAGTATTCGGCGGAGTTACCAACAGAAACTTGAACAAAAGAGCTACGCAGACAGGCAACTCGAGGAACAGAGTTACAATAAGCAACTCGAAACAGCACACAGTCACGGAACAGTGACAAAAACAGGGCAACAGAAAAAAATCGGTCTCAGATTGCTCCATTTATAGATGACTCCTTCGTCAGTTGAAAACTTTTTTCGCTTTGTATATAGACGACTACTTCCGGATTTAAGATCATGAAATGAATGCAATTTCTCGTGTTGCATTACCTGGAATGCGCACCAGCCACTACAGGGTCAAAGAACAGCATTAATCTGTGTAGTACGTTGGTGTTTCATAAATTGAGGTTCAGCGCCAATACATCCCCGAACTCCCTCCAAAAAACTATGGGCACTAGTGCAACTCATTCGTTGGCAGAATATGTTAATGAGTGTGACGTGACATAACGTGACCATTGGTAAAAAATTGACCGCCGCTATGTTACTTTCTAAGCATCTTTAATTTATTCTGTTCGACGTACTTCTGACCTGCTGACCCTTTTCCACGACCGCCACCTGGGAAAGATCCCTCGTTCTGCCATCTCGCTCCTATGCTCACGCCATCTGCAGCTATCTTCGTTGCTTACAACTACGGCCCTTTTCAACGGTTGTTCTTCGCCAGTACCCGGTGAAAGGCTCCTGTCTGCGATCACAACTGAACTTATACTTTCGAAGTCTGGCAGGTTTTTCTTGTCCGTAGCAGCACCCGACAAAGTACGGCTCCTCTGCGTGCGCACATCCTCCTCGTCCCCTTTTTTGTTTTCGCTTACTCACCCCCACCGTGGTAGGTACATGTCCTCTTCTGCGTGGTAAGTAGCTCTTGCTCTCTGTCTCGGCATCGCGCGAATCCCTCGATCTACTAGCTGTGCGGTCTGATCCCGGCGCTCGGCCGACGTCGCACCCGTCTCAAATCCAAGCGGCCAACACGCTTTGACCTGCAAATAAGAAGACTACATGGCTCGTAGACATCAGTTCCTCCGTAACGTTTTCGCCGGCTTCTTTAAGTAAGTTTTGATTGTCGCCCTCATCGAGCATCCGCTCCTCTACCAGGTTCATATTTAGTCTGAGCATTTGGAGTCCCCCGCGTTACGAATGGAAATTTACATTTACGCTTTTTATGGGCTTTAAATTACTTATATCGCGTTCGACTTTACTGTTGCCAACTCCTCCGCTCGCTACCACATTTTGCTAAGGAAGGTTACCACAGGCGCTGCAGCGACACTCGCAGAGCGCTAGGAAATTCGTTATCAGGCAACTACTACGACCAAAACGATATCCTCTTCTTCCCTTTCGGGAATATATCTATGGCGCCTTGGGTGACGACGCCCATGGTTTCTTCCGCCACCTTGCTTCCTTCGCTGCTTCCCGTCGCGGCTCCTCCCCCTTAGAGGAGCTTTCCACTGCTTTATCGATTTTTTGTTTAGGCTCCGAGTGATGGAAGCGCGATAGGTTTCCATCCGCCGCCTGCACTCGTAATTAATTTCTGGATACCCTCCGCAAGCTTTTGTGCCGTACTATGAGAAAAACTTTATGGGATCAGTATAACGGGTGTCCCCTGCAGGATCCGACCATACTGCTACACCCAGTGACTTCAAATAGCGTGGGTGTGATTTTAACGTAGATACAGATATTTATGTGGCCCACATCAATATCTGTTACTTTTCTTGCCCAGGTATTGGTAAATAATGTGGTCTCTGTCTCCCACTTTCTGACCATTATTAACGTAACCGCAACCGAAAAAGATGGCGCGAACATTTGCAAACCAAAACAGGAACTGCTCTACAGCAATTGCTTCCGCGAATTTCTTTGCGTTACATACGCTCTTTACGCGCCTATTTCGCCAAGACTGCTGCGGTTTGCTTGTAATATCTCCTCCATCACACAACCCCACTGATAATTCCAGCGCTTCTCCAATTATCGCTGCCTTTCAACGAATTAATGCATCTTCAACAGACCCAATACTTGCTCCGACAACCAGTGCTGCAAACAAAATCGCAGCAGCCCATAGTAATGCATTTTCCACTCCAATTCCAATACCCAACTTTATTTCTTGCCCACAGAAGCGCGACAAGCATTACGTTCTTCGTATTGCGGATAGAATAAATATTGCAGAATGGATGCAGCCAGAAAGCAATCATAGTGGTTCATAGAACCTAGTATCAAAGACGGCCCGCAATTTTTTGCATTTGTTTAGAGGCAACAACAAAGCCAATCTCCAGAAAGCCAGCCGAATTTGTCGTTCGAAGCATATGTACGTAAATGAAGATGGTACTGCACAAAACCGTGGCAGGTGTACGTCCATTACACGAACAACCAGTTACAGATTTAACGGAGATTTTATGAAGGCTCGTCCAGGACGAGGTCGCAAAATTACGCCCTCGGTTAAAGTGCTGCATGGAGGTCTTCAAGGTAAATTCAATAGTCTTCGGAAATTAGGAGTCAAGCTTAGCTGGAAAACGCTTTATGTATTAGCTCTTACGCCCATGAAAAATGAAGCCAATCCAGTTTAAAACCAAAAAACTGTACAAGTGCAGCGAATATAATGATATCAGAGTGCATTACGCGGAAGCGGGCGCAGAACTTTGCAGATAGACATCGCATTGTGAGCAGATCTGTCACAGGAAAGCTCCCGTTATCTCCACAAATAGTAGAACGCATTCACAAAGGTGTTGCTTTTCACTTCGTATTGCTGGCCAGAGCATTCTGCAGCGGAGAGCTCGATGAAGATGATGTCGAAAATGTAGATGAAACGCATTTGTCATTAACGTGGACAATGGCAAGACGCTTAGATTCTCTGTAGATGAAATAGTGAAATGGGATGATGTTGTTTCAGGTGGAGAGGGAATAAAAATGGCTACTCGCATCAGTGGAGGACGAAATGGAAAAATCCAGCCAGCGTTCATGGTGTGCAAGAACGATTCGAGAAGCTATCCCATTCGTAGGGTTCCTGAAAACGTAGAAGGTGTGTTATATCGCACTGGACCGAAATTTTAGATGGATAAAAAGTTATCCCCCTATGGTTGGTTGAACCGAAGATTATACGAGCAATACCGAACGGCAGGGGAGGTATCTTGTTCGGGGACACATGTAACGCACACAATCACACTACCGAGTTGATTCAAGCGTTGGAAAAGATCAATGCTTCAATCAGATACTTTCCAAAGAACGCAAATCATATAGTGCAACCGGTGAATTCTTTTATCTTACAAAAGATTGAGATGGCATGGAGTTCTCGTTAGGAGAAGTTCAAGATGGAGATGATATTGAAAGAAAAGTGGGAAAGTTCGGGAGACCTGTTTAATCCCGGAAGACGGAATTTTCCGAAGCTTTCCGTACTTTCAATCGGTGATAAAAACTGTCAGCGTGATGCAGATGGCTTTTCGTACGCTAGAAAAGCGATTATACGTACTGGAATGGCGCTGAACATGAATGGGTTGTGGGAGGAAAGGCAATTGTTTCCTTTCTTCAGGGGATCATCAAGAAGCACAGGAACCACTTTGAAGGTCTGCTGGTGTATTCTGAAGCCAGCTAGATTCTTTGGTTTGGGCTCAATAATTGAAGGCATTGGACTTGACGTAGCGCACGTTAAATGATTTTTTACCGGAAGTAGAGTGGTACATGCGTTATTGTGGCCCACTGTAATTGATTTAGCTGGATTGAAAGTCGGCTTACAACATTTTTCGTGGCCTGTAACAATTACAGTTACCAGTGTAGTTAAGAGCTAACTGGGTGGTCCACTGCGGCCACGTGCAGCGACATGCGCGACAAAATAGATTGCGCACTCGACGACCAGATTGTGATACCAATGCGCCTAAAACTCCGTGTACGGATAACTCCTGTTGACGTGTTTAATTTGTCCGCCATGCGGGACAACAGTCCCTCTATGAAGCGGATGGCTGCAGGGAAAGGGTAACCCAGTAAATCAAAGGCCATCGGTTGAAATTCGAAAGTGGAGGCCTGTGTATGGATTTCGGACGGCGGGGGAGACGATGCGACAGTTTTCGCTCCAAGTCCGTCATACAACTAGTAAAGATCTACTATCACGGTATGTGGGGTAGTTTAACTATGCACTTGCAGTCGAGTACAATTTCTCATCACTGTGCGTACTGTACTTACTTTTCAATGTACAGTACTTGATTGCAAATTTATGGGTAATTTAAGTGTTCTGTACTACATACGAATTGTACAGTATACTTCGCTTTAAGCACTGCTGAACTGAAGTACTGTAAAGTTCATTTTACTTAATTCTCGTAAAAGCAACAATTATTCATAAAGGAGGAAAAAATTAAAGTAATTTAAGGAAGTAAATATGCCATTGAGCCTATTTATTCCGCGTTAGGATATTTTATAATACAAAATGAAAATTTGCGGTAATTTCAGAGAGGGAGCTCACTGCAATGAAGTGTGTTCGCAGGGTAAGAATTTTGCATTTTCGAGGGCTTATCCGACCGTGATACCCCCAGAGTAGTCGTTTTCGGGGTGGTTAGACGTTACTCTCAGAACTATTTCAGGGCGTTAGAAATTCTCAGGGTTTGGCCTACAATAGTGAAGCTTTCATTGCTTGAAACGGTTCTATGCCGCCAATGGGACACACTCCGCTACTTTAAATTGTGTAAGTTGCAGCGTTGGAAATAACGGCAACGCTCTTCCAAAAAAGAGTACTCACCTCCCAAATAAATTGTGGATATTCTCACCGCAAACATCTCAGATCTCAAAGTTCCCTCATCATCAACATTCGAAGGCATATGCTTGAAAATCGGAGCCCAGAGGTTTGTGGTGGGCCATAGATAGGCAAACGCTTACCGCAAAATGGCTAAGGTAAAACTCATCAGTAACCAAGCACAAACATTGCACACATACTTTCGTTTCGGCGACGGATGCTACCCGAGCCTTGCAAAAATTCCAGTTCGTAAACCAACCCCAGATGGAGGATTTCTCCTCGTACTAATGGACTTTGTCAAGGCAGAGATACCAATGCTCCTCGGACTAGACATAGTCGACAAGGAAATGATAGTTGATAGACAACGTCGCAAATGTACTCGTCAGCAAATAGTTCGGCTGGAAAATTCCCACCACACACAAACTCGGATACCTCCATGTTGTTTGGAATTACAGCGAGATTCTTTCACGAAACTATAATTGAGACTGCTTCACTATCATTTATTCTACCCCTCCACACGAAAACTATACGGACTTATCAAAAGGGCCCTTCAAATCAAACATACGAAGGTACACTACATACTTTCAACGAAATCTCACAAGCTTGCACTAAATGTCAACACTTCCCCCCAAAACACAATCATCCAAAGTATCCCTCCCCGACCATATAATATTTAACGCTGTACTTGCGCTGGACCTCATTTTTGAAGAAGTATGCGCCATACTTCACGTCATCGACTCCCAAAAGCAATTCAATGCCGCTGATATCCTAACGGGAAAATCCGTCGATGACATTTGGCGCTCTTTTCTGAAATGCTGGGCCACTTTGTACATCGATTTCACGAGTAAACTCAAATTTTATCAAGGATTAGCCTTTATCTCCCCACGGTTCGGAGATATAACAAACATGGCTTGAATAAAATTATAATTATTTGGAATCGAATATCACAATTCTCTGGGACCTGGAGAACGATAACACGGACCTCTTCGTCGAATACTTCGAAAAATTCGCCTCGACAATCCCGACGTGGAATTTGCCCTCGCCCTACAGCTTGCCTTCAAAGCTATAAATGACACAATGAACTCAGACGGAATCGTCCCCTACCCTCTTGTCTACTGTACTATGCCAAGGTTTCCCGTGCTGAACACATCTTTACTAAACCAACCAGACAGAATGAGGGCTTTGGCAGCAGCTCTTGCCGAAATGGAAACGATTTCGTGCCAACTAGGAATCCAAAGGGCACGGAGAGGTCCCTTCAAGATCACTCGTCGTGATGACAAGCAAGCCTTTCTGGATCGCAATGGCGACATCGTCCAAAATTCAATGTCATAACTCCGCCCTTAAACCTGAGACCTTACAGATCTCGACAACAAGTAACAATACCTCTTTAATTCAATATGCCACCCAATTGCAACGAAAATTAATGAAAGACAGACATCCGTGTATCCCAATTAACTTATCTCCGAAAAAACTCACTCTTCCTGTCCACTTTATTCATCACCTAAATCTATCGATGCCAAACGAAAGTAAATACAAGGACTCATTGATAGCTTTACTTGGAAAGTTGTTCTCAAAATGACATAACCGATAATGCAAATATACTGAACGGGCGTTTAGTTCTCTCCATTCGGGACGTTGAAAGGGACTCAGCCAACTTCAAAGAACTATTCGTAGTGCAAGATAGCCGTGACAAAGAAAAGGCTTATCTAATGCACCACTCCACTCCTCTTCGCAAATCATCAACTCGTACTATCGCATCAGTAGCCGCCAATTACAACTTCCGTCTATGGAGCCATGATGTTCGAAAAGCCTACTGTATCTTCAATCCACAGAACATGTTATGTGCAAAGTATACATCAAACCCAACGAAGACCTGAATCTCCATCATCATCTTCAAAAGAACTTCTGCAACTGTTGAGACTACTATACAGCCTCTTGGATGCCGGAGACTATTGGAATTGTACAATTTTCTATCGCCTTACTGAGGAACCTGGAATGAAACCGACGTCTCTCGACATTCTGCTTTATTTCAAGCATAGCGCACATAGGCTATCTGGCTTAATTGGTGCTTACGTTTACAATTACCTCATTTTCGGAAAAGTATAATTCTTGAAAGAGACGTATAATACCCTCAAACGCTTCGAATATAGAGAGCGCGAATTTAACAACACCAATTTCGCTGGAGTCAACAAGTAGACAACTCCAGATGGAATAGTTCGATATCAGAGACCATTAACAGCAACAATCAAGGAACTATCACTGAATTCTACCTTCTCAGACTTCCAATCTCTTCACACAACCCTTTCATGATCTCTTCACACTCGTTCAGATATTGCATGTGCAATTCAGCTCGCGGCTCAAGTTAGAAGGAAAAAATTCTGCATCGCTAACATCAAATCGTTCAACAAGGTCATCAATTACGTCAACTGAACAGCTAATCTCCATCTTCAATATTCCACATTGGACAAATCTGGCCTTCGACTCAAATGTATACTCGGATTCTTACTTCAGAAACTACTCCGATCTAACATCGCAACTTGCATACATCAACCTGCTCGCAGGTTGTATATATATAATATATATATACATATATATATAATTGTCACGTCCTTGCGTACTCAAGTCGTAAAAGTAGTCTTGTAACTCTTTCTGTTCTCGGTTATGAAATCTATGCCTTCGCGGGTGCATTGACTTTGCCTTCACACTAAAGAGAGATATGAAATCAATATACGGGCAAATGATATCGCGAAACATGTTTACTGACTCTAAGTCACTCTTCGACGTAGTTGCAAAATGCTCTTAAACGGGAGAAAAGAGGTTCATGATCGACATCACGAGTGTCCGGGATGCATATATTCAGAATTAATATCTAACGTGGCCTTTGTTTGTACTGCTAGTAACCTTGCTAATGCCTTCACAAAAAGCTTAATTTGCATCCCTCTGTTACGTATTCTTGATCTCAACAAATGCGACCTTCCTGTTGAGCAATGGGTCTTTCGTAGAAGCCCTACAATTCTACTCGTCGCTGCGTTCCTCGCAAATCAAAAAGGTGGGAGTTTAGATAAACACCCTACATAGGAGCGTCTCATAACGTTAGTGCAGTGCTCAGACCAACGACTCAGCCAGCATTTAGTGCAATCATTTAGCTAGCTCCTCTCTTTGTTGCATCACCTCTCTTTAGTACAATAATTTCGTCTTCATTTTACTTCATCTACCCTACAGCAAATTAGAGTCTAAATCTATTCTAGCACTGTACAAAGGACCCAGTCCACCGAGTAGCAGACAGACTGGGTATAAGCATATACAGTACTGAACAACGCTTCAACTACTTCGCCACTCCTACCAACGTCCCCAGTGGACCGAAACTGACTGCAAGTTAATCTAACATTAGTCCAATTCATACACAACAGGATGCTAAGTTGTCAGCATTTCTGACGTCCTTTCACAAAGGTACATAAACATACTGTACTGTACGTGGTGACTACCACTGTCAGCTAAGGAACTTGTAGTATGGGCGGTGTAGGCGAGGGTGAACGGGAAAGGAAGGCACAGTGAATTGGTACAAAAGTTCCCCGGGATGCAGTTGCAGTCCCGTATTTGGTAGTTTAGTGGATGGAGTCACTAGAAGGGTCGATTTTTCTCTGAATCTCCAAAACTACCTCTCCCCTCACGCACCGATCGGGCAGTGAGGGCTTCCTTATATAGCCGCTCGATAGCTATAGAATACTGTAGTAGATACAGTAGACGGTAGCCACTGTACTGTATTACCGGGAGCACAATACAGTAGTACTGCCACTTGGCTGTTTAGGACACAAATCATTGGGTCTGCCAAGTCAGATCAATCGTGGCCTGTGATTTGCCGCGACCGTTCGTACAGTATACACTGTACAACATACCCCCCGATTGGGGCGAAACGGTCCTTATACAGTAAAGGGCCCAATCAAATAAAATTCTTGAACTGAATAATACGAAACGTAAATAATAAGTGTGCACGCCGATTAAATTGAAATTAGCCTTTTTCCATGCGAATTACAGTACAGTGCGCCGTACAAACGCCTTCTTCTTGGTCCAGAACGAACATATTTCGGCACCATGAAAATAAACAAAAAAAACTGCAGCTTTGATGTCAGCAATGTTTGCAAATGACGCACTTGACAAAAGCAATCGAGATCTGATCCGTCGAAAGGTTGTCCATATAACCTCCAACCTTCTTCAGCATTCGGAGTTCTTCTTCAGCCACAGCGTTCATCAGCCATGTCTTCTTCCCCAAGGTTTCCATTCAACAACCCAGACCTTGTGAATGCCCACGCCCGTATTCTGACACCACCCCGTTCACCCCCTCGAAATGACCAGGGTTTCCATTTGTGCTGGTTTGACTGCAATCACCTTGTAGATGACACTTCGAATGTCATTTTTGTCAGCGCGATAGGCCCAAAATTTGAACTGGACGAAAGCAGTTCTTCGAGCGCGAGCGACATGTCACCAAAACCGTCACCGCCTACTGACAGCGTGTCGTCTGTGGAATCAGCGACACCTGGCACTGACTATCCCCGTTACCGATTGGTAGATGACGAGGCGGTAGAGGCAGATTTCGGCGAAGAAGACTGTAACCCCAAACACTGGACACGTGTTCAACATGTGGATCTCCATGGGACAGAAGGATGAGAAGGAAATTAGAATTCGATTAATTCACAAATAAAAGATGGTCAATTGGTTGGAGTGGTTCCAAATATCCCGCTTGTCCAATTATCAGAATCGGGGAAGAAGGTGCGTATTGCACGGGTGTCCGTATACGATGCATTATTTGAAGTCGGCACCAGTAAATGGTTCTGTCAAGAAACGTGGCATATGTAATCAAGTTTTCCAACCTGTATCGAAGAAATCGATACAAGATTGTAGAACGGAAGCCCAAGCCCATATTCAAGTGGTGTATCAAGGTCATGGTATTAAGCGGCCATCATGATGGCACACAATCGGAAAAATGGTTTGTGGCTTCAATGAATCACTAGATAGCCGTTTCGATTTCCCCTTCTGGTTTGACTCTCTCAGCTTCATGAAGAATATCAGAGTCCAAGAGTCCAACTGCACAGGTTTGATTGAGTTTGCCGAAGGTGCCCAGGTTCCTCTTTGTCAAGGCATCAGCGATGTTGTTCGCGCCCTTTATCCATTGCATAACAGCGATTTCTCCTGACTCAAAGGAGTCTCTCAACCTTTCGAATGTTGGTCGCAGCCTGTAATCGCGACCTTCGTGGAGAGTGGTGATGGTCGAGTAGAGTCCATGTGAGTCAATCGTCAGGAAAAGTGGCAGTGAACGATCAGCCGCGTACATCTTCGACAAGCAGTATCCCATGAGTCCAGCTCGATCGGCTGACTCCGCGGCTGCTAGTATCTACGCCCCAATGGACGAAAACGAGACTCGAGCCTGCTTAGAGCTGTGCCAGTCGATGGCATGGAATATCTTAGAGTTCGGAAAGAAGATTCCAGAGAAGTAACCTGTTTGGCCGTAGGTCGATTTGCCTCGGATCGTGTCAGAGAAGGCGAAGTTAGCCTCATCGTTGCTACTGACGTCATAATTAGAAGGAACTCGATATGTGAGAACCGGAGAGAGCTTTCGAGTTTCATTGAGAGCGCGATTGGCTTCACTCAAGTGGTGCACTCTCAGATCGGAGGTCCATTGCTGCAACGTACTGGATACAAAGGCAGCAGGGCTGAGAACGCCATGGCCAATCCAATTAAGCTGTCCAGCAAGTGCTTGGAATGACTCAATCTCATTTGGTGAGCGTTTAGCTTCTTGTTCTTTCTAATGGGATTTTGTCAATGGTGTTCATGAATTCCTTCATTGAGACGGTGATTTTGAGATCAGTTTCTTGAAGGATATGGAGTCTATTGAAGACGATGTTCGACTGAGAAACGAATCTGCCGACTTTGAATCAGTGAGAAATCGCATCATGGAAATCTTGAATCTGTTGAGCGTGACCAGCAAGTAAGAAATCATCCACCACTTTGGCGACGATGAGAAGCAAATTTCCAGATGTATCCCGTTTCAAGAATAGTTGCGGCATTCCAGTAACGCATTCAAGCGCACTTCTGAACATCCATTCTTCAACTGCGAGTTAGCCGGCCGTGTGGAAGCTGCGAGCAGCTTCTACACGAAGAAGCTGTTCTTTGTCCATCTTTTCGGCAAGCTGACATATACGTTTCGATTCAGTCCGGACTGGAGGAAAGCGTCAGAGATTTCAATCGTCGCCAAGGAAAACCGAAGTATCGCTGCTGCAGAAAGAAGAGCCCGTATCACAGGAAACTGAGGAAACTGGGCCGTTGCTGAGCCCTTACGGATGAAATTCTTCTCCTTATCTCTGTTACCGTGTGGAACCAATCTGCACTTCAATTTCAATTTGTCTGATTCTCCATCAATTTTGACTTGGAAGAAACAATGCGAGGATATGAGATTTCCATCTCTGGGTGGGCTTCTAATACTGACTTCCTCGTACGCGTTTTTATTCTGGTAATTAGACTTTTCCTTCTGGATGGATTCGTCAATAAGCCACCTTGGCGCAATTGAAACAATCTTACTTTCCGTCACAGACTCATAACCAAATGCATTTCGAATTTGCCGTAATATGGTTTGCTTCCGTGATTTTAACTCTTGTGGGAACTTCGTATCATCCACGAGATGGCTAGTTCCAACATCTTTGTCCAGTCGACTGGTTGGAGTATTCTGAGTTATGTCAAAGTCGACATTCTTGAACGTAGCCCGATTGGCATTGTTCTTAGTCACTTAGTCACAAGGAACGAAGACGACTGCGGAACGATTATACGATTTTTCTGGATGTCATCGATACGACTCGAAAACAATGAAGAACAATGTTCGTCATTGACCGCTTGGCTTCGAGATTGTTCAGTATCGGGTATTGCTCTTGGTATAGAAGCAGACAGGATAGGTGCAGCGGCATCAGATGCACCTTTTTCATCCAACGGGATCTTATTTCCCTGTCCTTGTTCAGAATCCTTGATATTGTCCAACTCTTGCAAAGGGATGAAGAGGGGTATAGCTGTATGTCCTCGTTTGCGAATTTCAGCCGTTTCCCAGTTCCGTATTTGCTCCGTGTGAGCTCTACGAAATGTTCTTTTGCGTTTTGGACGTAACCCAAATTCCAAACACCATGTTTTGTTTGCTTCTCAAAGAAGTACACTGGAGTTCCTCTCGTCAAAATGTTTGACGGAACTGTGTTAGGCGATCGAGATTCCAACATTTTTGAGAGCGTGCGGCTTGTAACTTGCTCATAATGTGCGTCAATTAACTCCGAGTCCACTGGAATCTGTGGCAGACAAAGAATAGATGGTTTATATCCTCTTGCAAGTTCAAAAGCACTGACATGATTATTTCAAAGAAGAAGATTCGTAGCAAGTACGTCTCTTGAGACGATTTCTTGAACCGTGAACGAAGTACCATGTGTGTTTCGTTCTCGCAATGCATCCTTGAGAATACGCAGTGACATCTGACGTAGAGTGAAGCTTGAAATTTCTACTGAATCGATTTTGCTATGTCTCCTCGCAGGAAGAGGCTTCGATTTGATGCCATTTTTTTGCAACGTTTTGCAAAAATCATCATTGTCGAATTCCTGATCAAACGATATTGATTCGGGGGCTCCATTCACTGCGATCCAGTGAGTTTCAAAGATTATTCCAGCTTATATATCTGGTCGACACAGCAACCGCATTGCAGAAGCGTGAAGCCAGGTCTTTCATATGGAGTATTGGGTACTTCGTCAATTCAACCACTTACGTGAAATCGATTTGCACGTCCTCGTTAAATGTTCGAAGTGGCCTTTTCAAGGATTTCCTGTGCACATTGAGCGGGGCGGACATCAAGTCGTCTTACAGCTAGAGCAATTTTCCACGACAGCTTCGAAGGCTCGCTCTAGGAGTAGAGAAAGAACTCCGCCCCATTTTCAGAGCTCTTTCATGTCCTTTAGAGGAAAATGCGAGTACAGCTGAAGTTTTGGGGCGAACTCTTTCGCAGATTTTCCCATGAACCGCGATTTTTTTGCTACTTTCGTCAACAGAGTCTCTATTGGTTCCACATGAAGCCCGGTGGGTCGCAAGGTAGCTTTGGAACTTAGATATTTGGCTCATAACAACATAAAGATGAGTTCGAGTTTCTCTACCTTCATTAACATAGATCGGAAGCATGATTTTGCCATTCAATCCTTCTATTACACCTGGAGGTATAATGAGAACACGGAGTGTATGCGAATTGAGCACATGCGATTTGCTCAAAGCACAATTTACAAGTAGAAGAGGACCATCGCCTTTCGTGATATAGAACGTAATAACGATTTTATTCCCTTTCAAATGTTCAAGAGGTAGTCCCAATATGCCGAATGTGAGCTCCGCATCGCTGCAGTTCTGTTCATAACCATGGTAGAATGGCTCACAATCTAAGGACTCCAACTTGAAATCGATGCCCATCGCTAAAGACAGCGCTACTGCTGACTCAATTCCTCCGACGGATCGCGGGCAACCATCGTCCAAAACGGGATTCTGGTCGTTATGCATGGGCATCAGATCTGACTTGGTAGGGGTTCCGCTTACCAAGATCCTTTGCCCCTGGAATGCTTGGAGCCCGGACGAAAATACAGATTAAAGTTTTCAGGTATTCTGCTTCTCTCGTAATCTTCGTCATGGCGATCTTTTGCTTCTCGGATATTCAAAGTGGCATAGCTTGGACGCTGGCACTTCAAGTCACCTCGGGCGTGGTCCTTCCTTCCACAGTCCATGCAGGCTTCTCCGAAGAGTTCCATCAGCATTGTTGACTTCTTCCTCTTGCCATCCCGATCGGATTTGTAATTATACCCGTCGTTGCCGTAAGTGTTCCGCTTCATTCCGTTGCAAGCGCGATGATTTGACTGGTTTGTGATCCTTGACTCTCGATGACCATTTTATTGACTTCCAAAGAAACTTCTAACTCTATGGTCAACTGCAGACTCAATTTGAGCCTTTGTTACCGAGGCTTCAATTCAGTTGGTAGTCTGAGCAAGAGAGCGGAGTATATCCACCGCGTCATCCAGACGTAAGGTGCAACGACGACCAGAGGAAGCGATGGATTTGGCCATACCTCGAGTACCGTTTAGTTTCTTGATATTATCGAAGACGGCCTTGGCATCTCGACACATATCATTGAACCTACCAGTCAACTTCCTGCCCTAGGGTTTGCCAGTACGACTGGAACTCCCAGAGGCTCTTGAAATATAAACAGCAAGCTTTCTAGTACTCAAGGATATCTTCTGTGCCTCATCCAAAGTCAATATGAACTTTTCTCAGCGCGTACCGTTCTCTTGCTTCGTTCCTCCGCTATTCCAATAAGTTTGAGCTTGGAGTTGGTAAGGGGCGCTTCTGAGAGAGAGACTTTATTGAGCAGGGTTATTTCCAGTACTTCTCCGATTTGAGATTGACTGGTTGAGCCTGCTTTCATTAGGTGCTCTCCCGCGAGTCAACGAATTCTAGACGCATAACGGTTCAAGTCTTCATTGTTCTTGCACTTGCAAGAAGTTACCTTATGAAAGGAATCAATGAGGCGAGTAACCACGGAGATGGGAGGATCTTGGGCAATCAAGTCCACGATCTCTTGCACAGCTTTGAATTGATCTTCCTGCTTGTAATCGATCTTTTCTTGCTCTTGCGCTTCGTCTATAAGACTCTGCTGAGCTTGGCGACGATCTCGATCGTACAGTTGACGTCCAAGTGTGTGGAATACTGCTTTGTAGAATTTTTCTTCCCCCATCTCGGCCGCGGTTGCAATTAAGTCAACCCAACTTGCAACTTTCTTTCTCCACGATAGGAGGTCTCGGTCGGGCTCGAATACCGGAGGGTTCATCATGCCAAAAACTTTCTCGAAGTCCTTTCCTGGGCCCATAACTGTAGTATGCGCGGTGTAAGCGAGGGGGAGCGGGAAAGGATGGCACAGTGAATCGGTACAAAGGTCCCGCGGAATGCAGTTGCAGTCCCGTATTTGGTTGTTTAGTAGATGGAGTCACTACGACGGTCGATTTTCTCTGAATCTCCAAAACTACCTCTCTCCTCACGCCCGATCGGGCAGTGAGTGCTTCCTTACATAGCCGTTCGATAGCTATAGAATACTGTTCCTACTCCAACATACATCCCCACTCCCCCAACTCCCATGACTTCCCCCCCTTCCTGCGGCCGCCGCGCCCTCTCCGTCTCCCGCGCGGCCGCCGTCTCCGCCCGCATGGACCGGGCAGACGCCCTCCCCCTGGATGCGCGCGCCGTACGCGGTCGTCGCATCTCGTCTTCCACCCGCCATCCACCCCCTCCACGCTGTGTCCGTTACCATCGGCGCAGCTCCCCGAATCGACCCCGCTATTGGCCACAATATTCTCAATCTCCCGAAGGCGCGCCATATGATTGCCCACCCGGAAGATTTTTCCCAGGCCGACCTTTCCCGCGCCCGCGCCCTCCTCGCCACCGTCACCGACAACCCCTGCCGCCTCGACCCCCGCACGGGCGAGCCCGGACCCGTTCGCCCGCCTGCCCCCAACCTCCTCCACGTGGGATTGCCCCGTCCACTACGTCCTCCTTCCCATCTTTTGAAACAGCCCACCGCCAGCTCTGCTTGGCCGCCGCCCTTGCCAAGACAAACCTGCCCCCCTTCGTCCTAGTCCCGCACTCGGGAAATTGTTCTACCTTTACTTTCCCGCCACGGCCTGCCTGACGTTTTCAACGTCCTCGCTTCGTCCTAGTCCCGCAATCGGGAAATTGTCCTACCTTTACTTTCCCGCCCCGGCCCGCCCTGACGTTTTCAACGTCCTCGCCCATCTTCGTCTCACGTACCCGGACCTGCACGTCTCGCCGCTTACGCTTACGCAGCACTGCTCCACACTGGATATCTCTGCCGCCCAGGGTGTGGCCACCCGCCTCCAACGTGAAGCGGCTCGCCTGGTGAGCCCCAAGCTGCGCTCGTGTGTTGCCCCCACGTCCGCAACGCCATGGCGATCGCCCTCCGTCACGATGCCCGCCTCATTGCTGAGGCGCGCCGCCCGACCCGCGGGATTCCCGCCCGCTCGCTCGCCCAAACACCGGCTGCAAATCCCGTCAAAACCGCCGCCCCGGCCCCGACCAAACCGGTCCCGACCTCACCCGGCCCCGCACAAGCCCCAAACGCCCCAACGGGGGCACACCCTCCTCCCCCCCTGCCGCTCCCCACCCCGCCCCTCGACAACACACCCGACCTCACACTTCGGTCCCTGGCTCTTCCCCGTCGGCGTCAAAACGCCGATGCCCGCAACCGAAGACGCCCAGGTGTCGGAGTTTCCTCATGGTGCCCAACGCACCACTGGCGCCCCCACGGCCGTTCTCCCTCCCACCGTCGCCTACGTGGCAAACGATGGGTAATGAGTCCGCATCTCACGTTCCCATGCAGCCGTTGATGGCTGGCATACAAGGTGCGGAGGAGCCCCACCATCAGCCAAGAGGCCAGTCGGCCTAACTCCGCTCCTCCCCACCATGGATCCGGTCCACCCCATGGAATCGGACCCCCCGCCGCATGACACATCGGCGTCATTCCTCTTGCCCACTCCCTGGAAATCCTCTCAACACCCTACCGCGATACGGATATCTTCCAAGATATCCCCGCTCCCTGCCTCAACCCAATTTATCCTTCTGTTTATCAAGTTGGTCAAAGCTGCGGCGAATGCTCGTGGGGAAGACGCCACTCAACGAGCATTCCTTCACCTCCACATGCTGCCCACGGCTGTCCTCCGTCGCTGTCTTCGGGGAGAGCGCGGATGGCGGGACCCAAGAGCCAACGGATCGCCCTCCGAGAACGCCTCCGTCGTGCGCACACGGGCTCGCAGTGTTGAGCACTCTGGGCCGAAGCTCTCGCAGCTCATCAAGCTCGGCTAGATTGGTGGGAAGGAAACACGCTGTATGCCCCAACAGTCCCGGCGACATCGGGCGCCCAATGGGAACAAAACGTTCACGGAGAGTCTTCTCCGGTCCAAGATTTCTCAGTGCCGCCGTACCCTGGACCGCCTCCTGCTGGTCCGCGACGCCCGCGCCCGGTTCCACATGCACCGGATCTGTGCCTCTGCATGCCTCCTATCGCATGCATTCAAGCTCTCAGATCCGCGCTTAGCCGAGTCCGCCGCAGAAAAATTTGATGATCCACAACGGTCATCATATGAAAAGTTACACGGCATAGCTCTCACGGACCGGGCCTGGGACCAAGTCTGCCTCCCCATGCACCTCGGAGGTCAGGGCTTCGAAAGAATCGCGTCGTGCCTCCACGGCGCTGCCGCCGCCAGCATCATTGATGCTGCGCCCGCACGGCAGCGGACTTCCGCATACGCCACGCCGCGTGCTTGTGCATTTGCTTCTGGCCGCTACCGCGGCGACCGGTCCTTCCTCCTTCGTCAGGCTGGGCCTCCTCTCCGCCGTTTCGCCCTCTCCATCCCCGGGATAGTCGACCTTTCCACCCTTGACCCTCCAACTCTAGCTGCTTCACCCACCAACACTCTAACCCTTCTCAAACGGGTGCAGCAAGAGGCGCGGGCAACAGTACATTGGCACGACTTGGCACCGGCAACTGAAGAAAAAGACAGACCCTTAGCTGACGATGCGCATACCAATGGCCACAAACAGGATGTACCAGACGCACAGGACAACCCCTGTGCAGCTCCGGAGCCAAATACTCCAGCAGAGGCCCACCAACACACATCCACGGACACCCTAGACGAAGGAGTGGAGATACCGGAACCCGCTACAGTCCGGGAAGAACCCAAAAGCGCTGCACCATCGGAAACAGGCACAAAACCCACACCCGCAGAAACTGCGGACCCGTCGCCTACCAACTTGCCGGTTGCCAAACCGAATGAAACAAGCGCCGCTCAGCACCCTAAACAGTCCAAGCCCGTTCTTGGAGCCCCACCCATGACGACTGCGAAGACCGAGCGACGTACGAACCGCACCCGCGCCCTGTCACAGCGGATGAAAGACATGCGGAAGGAGACGGCAAAACGTGACTCTGCCCCCCATTGGGACAACGGGCAATCAGGACATCACGCCACTAACCCCTCCCCTCTTTCTCCCTAGCCCGCAGCAATGCCTCAAATGACTTCCTCAGAAACCCGCGAATGGTCCACGCAAGCCACGTCCCTCCCTACGGTTTACGATGCATTGCACAGCCCGCTAAGACCTTCGGACATCTTCGACCGCATACCCGCAAACTGCATGCACAGCCTCGCCATATTACTCATACGGCTTTTCCGCGCTGCGGCAAACGCACGGAATGCCGATGCAGTCCATGCCACCCTCCTCCGAATACACCTTCTTCCCACTGCAGTTCTGCGACGCTTAATGCGTGGGGAAGCCGGATGGCGGTCTCAAATAAGGCAAAGCCAAGGACTGCGCGAACGCATCCGCCGTGCCAACGCTGGCGAATGGAATGAACCTTGGACAGAAGCAATTCAAGCCCACAAGACCAGAGAAGAGAGAATCGTTAGGCGTCGCCGCCAGCAGACTGACAGTAAGCACGACCCGAAGTTTCGCCGAGCATCCCACTTGGCAGCAGACGCACAATACGGACGTGCGATGCGCACGCTACATCAGTCGCGCATCGCCGACGTGCGAGACCCGCAGGTTATAGAACGTCTGCAAGAACTGCACCCAGCACCGCAGTCTCCGGTGAAAGCTATCCAAGCGAGAGACCTTCCGCTCCCGATGGACATCACTGAAGAGGCGGTTCTGCGCGCTGTCCGACGCCTTAACCCAAACTCCACGCCGGGCCCGGACAGAATGTCCCCGCGGCTCCTTCGTTTGCTGGCCAACACAACCGTGAGTCCCGAAGCAGGAGTGACAGGCATCTCGGTGCTAACTGCTGTTGTGACGAGCTTAGCCCATGGGGACCTTCCAGACGACACAATTCCTTTGATCTCCTCTGCGACGCTGCTGCCCATCCAACCTCGGCCAGATAAGATTCGCCCCATTGCCATTGGGACGGCCCTGAGGAGACTTGTAACAAAGGTGCTTCTACCACAAGCACTGGAAGACACGAGAGAATATCTTACACCCCTTCAAGTGGCCAATGGCGTGCCCTGCGGACTGGATTCCATTGTGCACGATGCACGGAGATTGGTACAGTGCCAGGGCAACAAGGAAGAGTACGCACTACTAGTGTCCGTGGATGCACATAATGCCTTCAATCGGTTCTCCAGACAGCGCATGATAAACTTGCTCCCGACCAAGGTACCATCGCTATGTCGTTTTCTGAACATGTTGTACGCTCGCAACAAGCCTTCGCTAATTCTGCCTGTGGCGTCTGCACAAGACATCCCTAGCCAAGAAGGGATGCAACAAGGGGACCGGGCAAGTATGCTCATGTTCTCCCTTGTAGTGCATCCATTAGCAACAGAAATTGCCGGGCGAACTCAGCTCAGTCTACACAGATGGTATGCCGATGACTGCACCCTCATAGGCACTCATACGGAGCTCCACAAAGCAATCCGATCCTCAGTGCAAGGGGACCCGATCACGGATTGCATTTGAACCCGGCGAAAACACGTCTCTTCTGGCCGCGCCAGCCTGACAACCGTACATCGCCACTATTGCACCGCTTCCCTATAGATAACTTTTCCACTGAAGGCATCGACCTCCTCGGCGCCCCGATTGGAACGCCCCAATTCATGGAAAACTTTCTCAATGAGAAAATCAGCGGCTGTAAGAACACTTTATCGCTGATCGACGGTATCGGAGACGCTCGTACTCGGTTTCATCTTCACCGAGTATGTGCCTCGGCATGCAAGCTTCAACATGTGGTGAAGCTAACGCCGCCGGATGTGTCCACTGCCATTGCAATGAGATTTGATGAAGAACAGTTGGAATTCTACTCGCGCTCCAATAATGTGCCGATGACCGGTGCAGTTCGACAGCAGGTATCCTTACCTCTGCGATATGGCGGCCATGGCTTCACACCTGTTGCGACGCTCAATATCGCAGCGTATGCGGTGAGCATTATTGAAGCCGAGCAACTGTGATGCCCTGACGAGCCCGATGCGTTAGAACACCGTGAGTATAGGTACGCGGAAGCGGATGGACACCTTCGGGACTTTGTACGACAGCTCCAAGCATCCTTTCCGAACGAACAAGGCAGTCTTCCAGAAGCACTGACAGCGGCCAGCCTTGCTGCCAAGCCCATAATCCACACAACGTTCTGTATCGAGCCTGGTGCGAGTCGGCAGCAAAGTCCTTCTGGAAGGATGATGAATGGGCGAGATTCCTCAACCCGCAATGCACTCGGAAGAAGATGTTCGGTGAAGGATTCGCCGCCAAGCATACATGGGGACGCCTGCAGCAGCGTTCCTGACTGCGCATCCGTCTGCGGTCAACCGAACGTACGACGAGATGTGGACAGTAATGCTCCGTCGCCATCTGGGAGTGCCCGTATTTGATGACACTGCTCCGCTGCGGTGCGCGGAGTGCCACAGGCCCATGGACGCTCTAGAAGACCATGCAGCAGACTTATGCAACAAAGGTCTCGGATGGACCAACCGTCACACAGCGGTTGTAAAGGTACTTGGCCGAGAGCTGTTCAAGGCAGCAGGAGTCAGCGTTCAATACGAAGTGAAGTACCTACTTCCTGGACTGAACGCGCGACCCGCGGACATTCTGGTGTACCCAAGGTCTAATGCAACAAACACCCAGTCCCCTCTCCCAGTGGCGTATGACGTGACTGCATCATCCCCGTTCCAAGAGAGCTATAAGTCAATGGCAGCACGAGAAGCGCGAGCTGTTGCAAACGCAGCAGGAAAGCGGAAGAAGAGAGACTTAGCTACGAAAGTGGCAGCGATTCCATGCGAGGCAATGCCGGGACGATTAAGGCTAGGATGGGATTTTGTACCACTAGCCTTCGACTCGTTAGGAACACCCTCTTTAGAAACATCCAAGGTTATAGAGACATACGCGGCAGCAGTAGCGTCTCGTAGCGGATGCTCGACTGGGGGAGTGAAGACTCGCCTGTATCAGAAGCTCAGCTACTCAATCTGGTCAACATGTGCAGCATCCGTAATTTGTCGCGCACCGCAACACGTAGAGCGTAGTCACTCAATTCCAACTTAATTTTAAGTACTTTGCAACGTTGCACATTTGGACTGTACACCAATGACAAAAGACGAACCTAACAACACAGTAGTACGGCCACTTGGCTGTTTAGGACAAATCATTGGGTGTGCCAAGTCAGATCAGTCGTGGCCTGTGATTGGCCGCGACCGTTCGTACAGTATACACTGTACAACATAACTTGCATCATTCGCGGGCTGGACCTTCATCTCCAGACGCCTCTACAGTACCTTCGCCCCATCCAGCCGCTGTTGTCCCGCCCGCGGGCCCGCCCGCGGGCGCCGGATACTCCGTACTTGAACACGTTCCGATTCCGGAGTCTATGGACGATGACCAGTAGGCCTCGCGTGGAACCTTCATACCGGCCGACCGCCAGTTACCACTCCGAATCTTGTCCCTCCCTCCTCTCCACCTTTCAACTTCCGATCCCGTCCATCTCCTACTTGCCCAATTCTCTGCGTTCCGATTTCCACAATCTCTTTTATTGCCTTCTGTATGCCTACAACCACGCACACTCCCCTGCATATCGCGTGGAATGCCTCACCCGTCTCTTCGCAGTTGGAAAGCTGGTCCTTCGGAAAAACGGCCGGCGCGAACCCCGTAATCGCAACCGCGCCTCCGTCCACCGGCTTCTCCGATCCCGCATCTCCATGGCCATGGAAGGACGCTGGCAAACGCTCTATTCAGATGCACTTGACGCCTTCGGTTCCCCATTGCCATCCACCTCCTATTCCCACCCCTCTCCCACCACCCGCTGCCGCCGCTTTCTCCAGCAGGGGCCCTCACTAAGGCTGTCGCCGCCCTCTGCTCTACCACCTCACCGGCACCGTCTACTCTCCATAACAAATCCCTCCTTGCTTCCCTGCATCCCTCTCCAAGTGTCCCGGTTACCCCAACTCCGCGCCACTTGCTGCCCCCCGCCTTTGTCTTTACGGAGGCCGAGGTTCGCCGTCAGCTCGCCTTCCTACCACACCGCAGCTCTCCGGGCCCTAACGGCCTCCGCCCATCCGTCTTCAAATCCCTCTCCCATGCACCAGGCGGTGATACCGCAGATCGCTCCGCCCCGTCTCAGCTCACAATCTTTGTGAACTCTGCCGTGGACGGCCGACTCCCAACTGAGCTCCGTCATCTCTTTGCCGGGGCTACCCTACTCGGCATCCCAAAGGCCCGCGGCGACAGTCTCCGCCCCATCGCCATCGGTACGGTTCTTCGACGCTTCATCTGCCGCCTCGTCGTTCGGCGCTTGTCTACACAACCCACCGTCGTCTCTTATTTCCTTCCTCACCAGCTCGCCGTCGGAGTCCGCCACGGAACAGAAGCCGTCATTCATGCGACACGGGTTCTCTCCACCCGCCCTGACAGCGCCAGCTTCGCTCTCCTTCAAATTGACGCGTCAAGCGCGTTCAACAAAATCGAGCGCCACAACATTCTGCTCGAGACCGCCAACCATATCCCCGACCTCGCCCGGTTTGTGCACTACTTGTGTGGAGGTGATTCCACGCTCATGTTCGGTTCACACATCCTGAACAGTCGCACAGGCACCCACCAGGGAGATCCGCTCGGAAGCATCCTGTTCGCCCTTGGCATCCATCCATTGGTCACCCAGCTCTCATCACGCTTTCCCGCCATACGCCTAAACGCTTGGTTCGCGGACGACGGTACCGTCATCGTCCCTGTCAACCTCGCTTCTGAGGTTCTCCGCTTCATCTCAGACCGTGGAAAGCCACTCGGGTTCTCTATCAACATGGCGAAAACAACGCTATGGCGTCCTGGCCCGGATCCCCTCCCCGCGTCCCTTCGGTGTGCCATACCCTGCACGATACCTTCCCACAATTCCGTGACAGTCCTCGGATCCCCAATCGGCACCCCGCAAAGCTGCCAGTCTTTTCTTGCCTCCCGCGTACATGCCATTTCCGAGGTTTGGTCGCGCATCTCCGGATTGAATGACCCTCAACTGGGCTACCAACTACTGCGACACTGTGCCAGTTCCTGCCGCCTGATCTATGTTCTTCGCTGCACCCCGCCGCATCTCACTCTTTCCGGAGCTCAAACCTTTGACTCTGGAATGCGAAGGGTGTTCGAAGACATGCACCGTCGTCTCCCAGACAGTGCCTGGCTCACCGCCTAGCTTCCACTACGTATGGGAAGGCTCGGACTTCCCCTAATCGAAACCATCGCAGAGGCATGCTACGCTGGCTCTGTTCTCTCCTCCTACCCACTTCTTCGCCTCCTCCTCGGTGATTGCTTCGACGTCTCCCCTTGATGTCAACGCCTCTTGCCTCTATCCGGGCCAAATACAGCCTCCCCGACAGTTTCTCCCCAGAGCCGTCCTTGCTGGCCTCCGCGCCTCTTCTTCCCCGGCCTGTCTGACTTCCAGACAACCGCTACTGCTGAGATCACAAAGGCGCTTCGCGCCAGACTTCTCTCTTCCGTCGACCTCTCCTCCTCCGAAGGCTCCCGGCTACTCCGCCGCCTAGCTTCCGTCGCTTCTTCCCACGCCTCCCGTCCCTTTCACAACCTCCCGCAGAGCCATCTCGGTACCCGGGCCGCTCCTGAAGTCTGGCGAACCATGGTTTGCTTCCGTCTTGGTGTCCCCATCTTTTCTGGCACACAACCCTGCACCTATTGCGCCGCCGCCCACTTCCGCACTGTCCCCACCCTGGATTCCTACGGACACCATGCCTCTGTCTGTCCCTGCGCAGACGGCTCCATTCGGCGCTACAATTATGTTCGCGACCGCCTCATTTCCGAGGTATCACGCTTATCAATTGGGATTCGCCCTGTCCGGGAATGGACCTTCCCGCAAGACTTGCCCCGACCCTCCAACTCCCGCCGCCGCGTCGACATCTATATCGATGATGTCCAGTTCTCTCCCGTCCCCCAGGGCTACGACTTCACTGTCATCAGCCCCCACTCCGCTCCATACGCCCAACAGCGGATTCACATGCCCCTCGCCGCCCTTACTGCATCTGAGCGCGCGAAATCTCTCCGCTATGGCCACCTCTGCGCCGAACTACGTATCGACTTCCACCCGATGGCTTTCGATATATACAGGTCTGCCTGTCCCGGTGCCGAACGAGGTCTGTCCAGAATTGCTGAGTACATCGCTCCACGGAAAGGCAGTAGCCCTGCCTTCGAGCGTGATCGCTTGTTGACGATTATCAGTTCGCTCATACAACAACGAACTTCTGTCGCGATCAACCGACGACAACTCAACCGCTCCTGGCTCGGATAGATTTTTCCCCTTATGAGAGCCGCTAGCCCCCCTTTTCTGCTTGGTAAAGTCTTCTTCTTCTTCGAGCTTTACAGGATTACAGGACTACTGTTTAGTCCGCAACAGTACTGTACTGTACTACAAAATTTTGAGAGCATCAAAATTAAATGAAAAGTTTTTTTCTTCTCAGTAAATATATTTAAATCGAGGTATAATGTGCTGTACTGTACTATACAGTACTCCCAGCTGTATGTACAGTACAGTAAAGTACACTTTCTGCCTCTTACACAACTCAGGGGAGAGCGAAGCAAGGATCGCCAAGGATCAATTGAATAATTTAAATTGTTTTGTTCTAACGCAGTAATCAATTGGTCCCAGCAACTTCTTTGGTACATTTTGATCTATAATCCTACCGCCTGAAGTACTCTGTTTGGCCTGGGTCATTCGTTCAAGTATTTTCAAAGAAGTTCTAACAAGGATTCAAGCTACGCCTTCTTTCACAGCCCTCTGAGCCATCATAAGCAACCAGCGCTCTGGGACCTTCGGTAATGTGACTTGGAACACGACGCTACTTCACCCAAGAAAACTAACTGATTCATATCCGCCCTTTGCACATTTTCACTCCAGTAACAAGCAAGCGTCGAACACCCCGGATTGGTGATTTTTCATCCACTTTTTCTCCAAAGTGATCAACGGTCCGCCGTCTTCGAAATGGTTGGTATAAGGACAACTGACCTGTCGTTCACGGCGCTAAACAGCCTACTGAGAACAGCATCTGTCAATCGCGACCAAGCGAAACGCATCCTCCTGGACCACAAGGATAGCCTCTTTCAAGCTGTAGATGTTACGAGTAGCAAACGCTTGTCCGGAGGACAAACCGTGCAAGATACAAAAGAAATCACCTATCGCAATGAATGTAACTCAACAAGGTCGCATCCAAACCCGACAGAGGCGGAGCTTGTTCACATCCAGGCATTGCAGAATTCCTTGAGAATTTCCCGCCCCAAGCTGCGCTTCTGCTTCGTGATTATTTGGACGAAACCCATGAGGATGATCTTTCCAAGTTGCTCACGATATCCAAGGACCTAACACAACTTGCCCCACTCGACGCAATTGAGGACTTTTGGGTCACAGAAAGGCGCAGAGCGTTTTCGTGCCTCGTGGTAGTATGCAAGGGTGGCTCTCCCAAAAGCAACCACGCTCTGTATGGCGCCTTTTCAGAATTTTTATCTGAGTGCGGAGACCAGCTCAAGTCGATCATCTTGAGTGGCGTCATCTCTTGCCTTAGGAATTCGAAAAAGGGAATGTCAAAAGAACTCATCGGAATACCTGCAACAGAACAACAAGAATGGCTTATGGAGGTACTGTTCGCCTGTTGCCATTATAAGCCACTGACCGCGGGTGAGCGCGCAAAACTTCTGAAAGCATTCGTCGACGCCTCCGAGAGCGGCTTTACGTTTTCCCAGAAGCCGTCTGCAGAGTTTGAACACATCTCAACAGGCTTCGCGAGCACAGAAACTGCCGCATTATTTGCAGCATCCGTGAACTTATCCAATGGTTTGGCGGCTGTTGTGCAACCAGAGGCTGACCCTGAGGATATGCATCGCGATGGGCGCGACGGCATGCAGGATGGTGAACGACTTGCGCATGACGATGCGGCTCTTACTTTGATTGACGAAACCATAAAGAAAGTGAGAACGATCAACATGGCAGAGGCATCGATTGTTACTCTTTCCTGGGCGGCGTTCCTCCGCATGTGTCCGTGGTTTGGCAGAAATCGCAATGTTGGCAATGGGGCATTCGATGCGACGGCTCATGTCTCTGCAGCGCTTGAGAGCAACGTGCTCGTCGCACTTCGAAGTGTGGGATGTTATTCTCTGGCTGTCGATGAACTTTTAGTTGCGGACCTACACCATGTTTTTTGGGTAGACTACATTGCATTTCTAACTGTTTTTCCTCCTGGAGGCTGCCAGCCTGACCAAATTGAAAACATGGTGGAACTCGCGATTGGAATCCTTGAGAAGACAAGTCACGACATGAGCACAGAGATAGCCGAAATTTTTTGGGAGAAGGAGAAGTCTAGAGAGAGACGACTAGGACCACGTACTCTTCTGAGATTATCGTCAGCAGTATTCCCTCTCACATATCGTCCACTGCTATCGTTACTGACGTCAATGACCGTTTCCCAGAGGACCGCTGAGCTTGCGACTGATTATTTGTCGAATAATCTGTTCACATTGAAAGAATGTTGTGATTTGTACCGAGATAGTTGCATGTCCTGCATGATGAGGATGACGCGCAGATGCTGCAATCAATTGAAGCGGCGCTCGGACCCCGTTTTCACGAAATATACTCCGACTTAGCAGCTGTCATTCCAGAGAATGAAAGTATTCTTTGCGTTCAGGCAGGTGAAGATATCCCCCCAGATGCATATCGCTCGAGAATCACCCGAGGATCTATTGGTGTGGCAAACGCGTCTTGACCTCTGTAACTGGATAACTGCTTGGAACGGGTTTGAAGCAGCAGATCATATACTGCAATTCTATTACAGGCATTGAGGGATCACGATGGCATCTCTGTGTATGGGGAGGAAGCTCTAGGGGAACTTCTACTGTCGGCTTTAGAAACCATGAAAATGTTTGAAAGGTTATGCAGGTCTGGTTCAAGAGGCCTGCGGGATAGCCTTTTACGTGATGAGTCACGTTTACTCACAGTATCTGGAATTGCTAGTGAGCTGGCTGATCCCGGAGACTGGGTGCGAGGGTCTTGGTTAACGAAAAGCCGGAGGGAGGTACTCCTCACCGTTTCATGTTCATGCTTAGCGTCCATGACTACTGACTCAGCCGAAAGAGCTCAGTATGTTTTGGAGCGCATAGCTGCTTCGAAGAATGCCTTGCCTCTGCAAGCAGCATTATCGGCACTAGGGGCAAAATCTTTCCCGCAGTAGCCGCACTATCTCGCATCGCTGGCTTGTGCACACGCGGAGAGAGTCTCTCGAAAGTTTTGCTCAGAAAGATTTCGTCTTTATCACGCACAAGCGATGTTAAGATTTTCTCAGAGGTTGCGGACGGGTATCGAGGAGGCGCGAGCAAGATTTACAGCTTTCTTCGTGGTGTTGCCCTACCACTGTGGTTAACAACCGCTATTCCGGAGGAACCCGACGCTGAATCGAAATCTTTGCACTGGCTTCTTCCTGCCTGTAGTCTTCATCTATTCTCGATGCGTCCGATCGATGTCTTGCATGACCCAGCTATTTCTGGGATCCTAGTGGCAGTGTTCACAGGAGTGGCCCATTCCATGCTGCCGTCGAGGAGCCAACTTAGTGAGACTGACACATTCTTATTCCCTGCACTGAAGGCTGCCTTGGTCGCTTGTTATGTTGCCCTTCGGGAGAGGAACGCATTTCTTCATAGTGCCAACTCACGCAAGGAGTTATCCAGGTCTGGACAATCGGACTGCATGGATGACGAGTCGGGAATAGAACTAACGGCGCTGGAAAAGTTGCTTCTGAAACCAGACGTCATCTACGCGATGGCCATCATATCCTCAGGGGGTTCTGAACGTCTGAAAAAGGAACCATTCTTTTCTGCGTGGACAGAGTCTGATTTCCGGGGCTTTCTACCGGAACTGCACCACACTAGGTATTTGTCTTTGAATGTAACGGAGGAAGATGTGAGATGGGAAAGGATATCTTCCTGGCGGACTTGGGTAGAGGACATGTGTGCGCGATGCTTAGCCTTACAGTTTTGCTGCCTTTCCCAAATTTCTGGTTCAGGCGGAACTATTCAGGTGCCGTGGCCTACAATGAACCGATCTCGTTCAGTTTCTGGAGAGGAGGAGCTGAATCCATTCGCCACGGCTATGCTCGTCGCATAAGAAGAGGTCACTCGTTGGCTGTCATAGAGCTAATGGTTACAATTGTGTCTTGTGGTCAAAGAGCTGCAGCTCGCTCTTTAATGGGATCGAGTGGCGTGGACTCGAACTCTGTCAAGCTGGTTGGACAAGGAAACCCGCCAACTTCGAGTGAGCAAAAAATCCATGAAAAAACACTCGATGCACAAGACAGAGCTGGGAGTGAGGCGAGCAGCAACGAAATTCTAACTGCCCTTGTTGATGTTCTACGTGAAAGCCGTGATGAGTGGGTAGCAGTTAGTTCAGTACAAGGCACAATCGATAACATAGATACTTTGAAGGCTCTAGGACAAAAGGCGTTGCTGATCGCGTCATCTGTTCGCTTCCTTCGAATATGTTGGCAGATGCAAAACAGTAAGTGGCTAAGAAGCTGTTGGGAGGCCTTACGTATTTGGGAATTGTTGGCTAGCCTCTTACGATGCGACGGAGCCGCCTCGAAGGCCTCTGGCAAAATTGACTTATCGAGAGCCACTTGCATGTATCAATTTCTCTCTGATTCTATCTTTAGGAGGACTGGTTTCTTCCTTACTCCCGAGGGCAGTAAGAGTCTCCCTTTTGAAACGGAGAAGATTGTCTCAAGGCAAAGTCTCCTAGTCGATGTCTCATCCGCTTGGAAAACTATTGCATCAGACTGCCTCAGTGTCTTTTCTGACGTTATTTCAACCCGAACCAGCGAATCTCTTATCTCACACAGATCGGATTCTACCTCAACAACAGAGAAAGAAAGCGGTTTGCCAAGAGATCTTTTCGCGGAGGAAGCGTTTACGCAATTTGCTGCAGTTTTCACAGAGCGATGGATGCATGTCCTTCTCAGCGTGGAGGAGCATTACATGACTCGTTGGAGTGAATCTGTACAGGCAAAATTTGGCGCTAACAATGAAGTTAGGGACATGTCAGATAATCTAAATCCGTCGTCAGGGCTCGCCTCTGCAGAGGATTACTCAAGAGTTCTGTCCGTGGAATTAGGGAAAGCACTCGGACTTAATGAGGGCGACGCTATGCAGGCCAGAGTTCTTGAAGATTTCCGGAGAATCGGAGATGTCCGAACTCGCTTTGGTGTGGACTACTATTTTGATGTGCAAGCCATTATTCGATATATGAAATATTTCGATGTTAACGTATCTCAACACATTGATCTTGTTCGAGACATTCTCCATTTGAATGCGGTGGTTAACCGGAAAGATGTCCAGGTGAGATTGATATCATCGTTTTGCGAAATGGCATCGAAAGTAGTATTCACGGACTCGTTTACATCCAATCCTTCCCTCGCCTTGTCCTATTCAAGCCCGCAGTTTCGTGGCAAGCTCTGTCGCGTGCTGTGTCGTATACTGACGTTTGTCATTCCCTCTCTAACGACATCAGCGCATAGCGTCGCTATCGCCTCAGAGGTCGCAAGACTAATGGGCTTCCTATCTGCCTATTTGTCATATGACGAGCTGGAGCAACCCGCATTAACATCAGTTAGGTTTTCTCGTCCTCCGGCAGTCCTCGAAAGACAATGTTCTATAATGCCGCTTGGCCAGATTTCGCATTCTATTGACCACATCCTCGCGTCTGTTCAACAAGAGCGGTCAAACGGTGCTGGGACAAATGCCTCACATCTTGATATTGTTCGGTGGCTACTGTTATCGGGGGCAAGGCTGGCGAGTGGGGTGGCTTTTCGATCTGCTGAAGATATCAATGCATTCGGGGGGAGTGCTGTTACATCGCTGAAGTTTGCGCATGTAGTCCCCGCAGTATGCAGTGCAGCATCCGTTGCTATATCTTCAGTTATCGAGAGAACTGATTCCATATCTCAGCTTCCGTTTAGAGATCGGGATGTCGCAACCATCTTCGAGGCAATTTCTTCTCTCGCGAGGCTCTCCGGGAAGAAGCCTTCGGATGGCTCTGTGAAAGAGTCCGCAGCAAGCCTAGTGCTTGCTGTTGCCCGGATCCATCTGAAAAAGTTAGAAGTTAATGAACCAAACCTGTCAAGTATACTGCGTCATGTGAGTGGTGGGAGCATTCTGGGATTGCTACCGCCAGCAGGAACCTTGATACCAACGTATGAAGCAAGTCAAGAGGCGCGTAATCCCGCACATCTAGTATGGTGCGCATATCTACAACTCAGTAGTGTCGCAATTCCAAGTCAGACTCTCGGCGACCAGACCTCCCAAGACCGCGAGCAAGAACTTCGAGACGTACTGGAATTTTGTGCAGCAAACCTAACACGAATCACTGGAAGCGCTTTAGATCTTTCAGGAGATTGGCCCTCCTCTCTTTCTAGTGAGGGAAGAGGTTACTCACAGCGCAGTGAGGCTGGAATGGGTAGCAAGTATCTGACCATAGGGAGAGTTGAGGAGGCCGAGGTCGCATCTATTACCTTATTTAGGCTTTCAAACTACGCTCTGCAACTTAGAGAGGCACTACCAGAGCTTTTTGGAAACGCTGTATCGAGACTAGTTTGTTTCCCTTCTCAAGTGTTTCGATTGATTCGAGCGGAACCCATCGAGAGATGGGTGCGGCCAGTTACACGGCAGGAGCGAGAGCGAAGCCAGCTATTACGGACTGACGGGGATGGTTTGAATACCAATGCTCGTGGGATGAGTCCATCACCGTGGCATTCAAGTCCCTCACAGACTGGAAACTCCGTACCAAGCTCTCCAAAGAAAATGTCTCCTTCTCACGCTTTGCGGGCGGCTATTGGTGGGAGCAGCCACAAACAATGGCCAAGCCCGGGTCATTTTTCGCCTTCACCCGGGATGCCGGGTACTCCACAACTCCACTCACCTAAAGGTTCAACTCCCTATACACCGAATGCACAGTACCAGTCTCCTGCTTCACCATGGGGTCCGTTCGGGTCAGGCATCATTACAAATTCTGGTGTCTACTTCGGCGAGGAGGTTTCTAGATCACTTCATCGTGCTCTAGGAAATGCTCTCGTTGCACTGCGCCGTATGTCGGAAGTTTTGGATACCTTATTCTTTAACCCATCTATGTCAAGAGACGAAGAGAGTCCAAGTTTAGGAGCCCTTGTTGCCATTCTGTATTATGCCTGTACTGAGGTGACTCGTGGGGCAGAAGGCGAACGTCGTGCCGTACTAGAAATTATCATGGACAGCGCACTTCATCTCTTGATTACTCATGTGATAGTCTACAACGATCAAGGATCTTTGACGCAAGCAATGAAGGATGAATTGCGAAAGCGGTTAGGAACTGTAAGGGCACGAATGCTGAAGGCTGTCCCTCCAGTACAGTCGTCTGCTGTTATTAATACCTCGGAGTTTGAGGTATTTTTGAGCCAGCTGAAATCTACGGTTTAGTACTGCGGAGACATTAGACCACGGCTTGCTCTACAAATCAGAAAATTGCGGCCCTGATAAGGTCCAAAGGCCAGTTGTAGTTTAACTCTCGAGTAAAGGGTTTTCTGAAACTACTTTGGTCTGCCTTGTGTTGTGTTTAACTGCTCAATCTACTAAGACGTAAACCTCTACTTACCTCAACTCTGTGCGAGTTCTCCCTCTGCGTCTCGGCCACTTCCATATGTTGCTGCATCAATGAGCCGGTTCAAGCGAAATCGTTGTTCGAATGACAACTGCTTTGATTTTTCCGAGATGGCCTTGAGGAGTTTAAGGTATGGAACAGATGCACCATAGAGGAGAAGGGCAACATAATGCCTGCTCCAGCTTAAAAGTTCCCCGGGGCCAAGGAATGCTGTCATTTTAACAGCGAGGACGGGACTTCGAAACGCCATTGCTGCTAAGGTTTTAGACAAGCCACCAGCGGTAACCACGTCCTGCAAAAAAGGCCGTTGGACATGTTCGCCAAGGTCAGCCATGGCCCTCATATTGGACCACAACACTTCATTGATGCCATATTCATCAAGCAAAGGTCCCGCGGTGGTTTGACCGGGCTGTACAGACATTGCTTTGTTGAAAAGCCCTGCAACCAGCAAAGATGGGAGATACCACTGCAGCATTTGCAAATTTGAGCGCTTGAGTAACGAGTCATCAGGTTGACAGAGTGCCTCGTTCAAAGCGCCGGTTATTCTTCCCAAATGGCGTAAGCAGCAACCAAAGCCTCCAAAACTAATGGGTGATTGCAGTCCTCCTGCATCCCCCACTGGTAGCACTCGATCAAAGGCTACATTGGTCGGACTGTCTCGAAAATATGTAGGGAAAAACCCAAACAATATCCGCTGGACGGTCATACTGTCGATATCAACTCCCTGATACTGAGGTAGCCCATCCAGATAATCTTCCAAAGCCTCTGTCAAGCTTTGCCTCTGTTCTTGACAAGGGCCGTATGAAAACATGTACGTTGTCCTCGCTCTTGCGTCCCTTCCAACCGGAAAGGCCTCCCAGAAGTATTGGGTGCTCCGTTTCTTGTTGATCGGTTGAAAGGAATATATCAAGTCACCGGTCTCGTTCTGTTCCCAATCGCCTATCAGGAGATTGGCCCTCCTCTCTTTCTAGTGAGGAAAGAGGTTACTCACAGCGCAGTGAGGCTGGAATGAGTAGCAAGTATCTGACCATAGGGAGAGTTGAGGAGGCCGAGGTCGCATCTATTACCTTATTTAGGCTTTCAAACTACGCTCTGCAACTTAGAGAGGCACTACCAGAGCTTTTTGGAAACGCTGTATCGAGACTAGTTTGTTTCCCTTCTCAAGTGTTTCGATTGATTCGAGCGGAACCCATCGAGAGATGGGTGCGGCCAGTTACACGGCAGGAGCGAGAGCGAAGCCAGCTATTACGGACTGACGGGGATGGTTTGAATACCAATGCTCGTGGGATGAGTCCATCACCGTGGCATTCAAGTCCCTCACAGACTGGAAACTCCGTACCAAGCTCTCCAAAGAAAATGTCTCCTTCTCACGCTTTGCGGGCGGCTATTGGTGGGAGCAGCCACAAACAATGGCCAAGCCCGGGTCATTTTTCGCCTTCACCCGGGATGCCGGGTACTCCACAACTCCACTCACCTAAAGGTTCAACTCCCTATACACCGAATGCACAGTACCAGTCTCCTGCTTCACCATGGGGTCCGTTCGGGTCAGGCATCATTACAAATTCTGGTGTCTACTTCGGCGAGGAGGTTTCTAGATCACTTCATCGTGCTCTAGGAAATGCTCTCGTTGCACTGCGCCGTATGTCGGAAGTTTTGGATACCTTATTCTTTAACCCATCTATGTCAAGAGACGAAGAGAGTCCAAGTTTAGGAGCCCTTGTTGCCATTCTGTATTATGCCTGTACTGAGGTGACTCGTGGGGCAGAAGGCGAACGTCGTGCCGTACTAGAAATTATCATGGACAGCGCACTTCATCTCTTGATTACTCATGTGATAGTCTACAACGATCAAGGATCTTTGACGCAAGCAATGAAGGATGAATTGCGAAAGCGGTTAGGAACTGTAAGGGCACTAATGCTGAAGGCTGTCCCTCCAGTACAGTCGTCTGCTGTTATTAATACCTCGGAGTTTGCGGTATTTTTGAGCCAGCTGAAATCTACGGTTTAGTACTGCGGAGACATTAGACCACGGCTTGCCCCACAACCGCTCATTGATCAGTCCTTCTCCATCATGCCTCCCCACTCCCCCAACTCCCATGACTTCCCCCCCTTCCTGCGGCCGCCGCTCCCTCTCCGTCTCCCGCGCGGCCGCCCTCTCCGCCCACATGGACCGGGCAGACGCCTTCCCCCTGGATGCGCGCGCCGTACGCGGTCGTCGCATCCCGTCTTCCACCCCGCCCAGCCACCCCCTCCTCGCTGCGTCCGTTACCATCGGTGCAGCTCCCCGAAATCGACCCCGCTATTGGCCACAATATTCTGAATCTCCGAAGGCGCGCCATATGATTGGCCACCCGGAAGATTTTTCCCAGGCCGACCTTGCCCGCGCCCGCGCCCTCCTCCCCACCGTCACCGACAACCCTTGCCGCCTTGACCCCCGCACGGGCGAACCCGAACCCGTTCGCCCGCCTGCCCCCGACCTCCTCCACGTAGGGTTCGCCCCGTCCCCTACGTCCTCCTTCCCATCGTTCGACACAGCACACCGCCAGCTCTGCTTGGCCGCCGCTCTTGCCAAGACAAACTTGCCCCCTTCGTCCTAGTCCCGCTCGTCGGGAAATTGTTCTACTTATACTTTCCCGCCCCGGCTCGCCCTGACGTTTTCAACGTCCTCGCTCATCTCCGTCTGACGTATCCGGACCTATACGTTGCGCCGCTTACGCTCACGCAGCACTGCTCTACGCTGGACATCTCTGCCGCCCAGGGTGTGGCCACCCGCCTCCAACGTGAAGCGGCTCGCCTGGTGAGCCCCAAACTGCGCTCGTGGGTTGCCCCCCACGTCCGCAACGCCATGACGATCGCCCTCCGTCACGATGCCCGCCTCATTGCTGAGGCGCGCCGCCCGACCCGCGGGATTCCCGCCCGCACGCCCGCCCAAACACCGGCCCCAAATCCCGTCAAACCCACCGCCCCGGCCCCGACCAAACCCGTCCCGACCTCACCCGGCCCCGCACAAGCCCCTAAACGCCCCAACAGGGGCACACGATCCTCCCCCCTGCCGCTCCCCGCCCGCTCCTCAACACACATCCGACCTCACACTTCGGTCCCCGGGCTCTTCCCCGTCGGCGTCAAAACGCCGATGCCCCGCAACCGAAGACGCCCAGGCGTCGGAGTTTCTTATGGTGCCCAACGCACCTCTGGCGCCCACGGCCGTTCTCCCTCCCACCGTCGCCTCCGCGGCAACGATGGGTAATGAGTCCGCATCTCACGTTCCCATGCAGCCGTTGATGGCTGGCATACAAGGTGCGGAGGAGCCCCACCATCAGCCAAGAGGCCAGTCGGCCTAACTCCGCTCCTCCCCACCATGGATCCGGTCCACCCTATGGAATCGGACCCCCCGCCGCATGATACATCGGCGTCATTCCCCTTGCCCACTCCCATGGAAATCCTCTCAACACCCTACCGCGACACGGATATCTTCCAAGATATCCCTGCTCCCTGCCTCACCCAATTTATCCTCCTGTTTATCAAGCTGGTCAAAGCTGCGGCGAATGCTCGTGGGGAAGACGCCACTCAACGAGCATTCCTTCACCTCCACATGCTGCCCACGGCTGTCCTCCGTCGCTGTCTTCGGGGAGAGCGCGGATGGCGGGACCCCAAGAGCCAACGGATCGCCCTCCGAGAACGCCTCCGTCGTGCGCACACGGGCTCGCAGTGGGGAGCACTCTGGGCCGAAGCTCTCGCAGCTCATCAGGCTCGGCTAGAATGGTGGGAAGGAAACACGCTGTACGCCCCAACAGTCCCCGGCGACATCGGGCGCGCCCGTCGTGCAGAGCCCTTTGCGCCGATGCGCGATACGGTAAGGCCATGCGCGCCCTCCACAATGGCCCGCTCGCCGACGTCAACGACCCGGCGACGATTCAGCGGCTCCGGGACCTGCACCCGTCCCCGCCGAGCCCTGTCTCGCCGCTCCCGGAAGGACGGCTCCCGCCGCCCCCGTGCATCACCGAGGCTGCTGTGGAACACGCGGTCCGCGGCGTCCCGCGGGACACCACCGCCGGACCCGAACGAACGCCGTCGCGCTGGTTCCACCTTCTGGTTAAGACTCGCGTCAGTCCCGAAGCCGGCGTGACCGGTCTGCGTGTCCTCACACAGCTCGTTTCTCGGCTCGCACGGGGGAGCTCCCGGACGCTGTGCTCCCCCTCGTGGCAGCGGCGACGCTCCTCCCGCTTCAGCCGACTCCCGACAAGGTCCGCCCGATCGCCATCGGGTCTGTGCTTCGCAGGATAGTGACGAAGGCACTGCTCCCCGCCGCAATAGCCGATTCACACTCGGTTCTGTCGCCGCATCAGACGGCCAATGGTGTTAAAGCCGGGTTGGACTCTATTGTACACGACACCCGCACGACACTACGCCGCTTCTTCGCCACCCCGAACGTCGCCACGGTCCTCATAGACGCTAACAACGCCTTCAACCGCGTTGATCGGCAGTCTATGCTGGACCACCTACCAATGCTCGCCCCCTCGCTAGCCCGCTTCGCAAACATGATCTACGGCCGAATGCAACCGCCATTGCTTGTCCCGAACCGGGATCGCACCGTCATACCAAGTGCCCAGGGCACCCAACAGGGTGACCCGGCCAGCATGTTGTTGTTCTCGCTAACGATCCAACCGCTCATCCGTCGGGTTGCTGAGATCCCCAACATTGCTCTCTGCCAATGGTACGCCGATGACGGCACGATCGTCGGGAACCTTGGCGCCATCCGTCAGGCGCTCAGGCTCCTTGCCCGAGATGGTCCCACGGTTGGCTTCCATGTCAACCCACGTAAGACACGCATATACTGGCCTCACGTCATGCCGCAGGATCGAGCAGCCCTCTTAGCGGAATTCCCTCTCGCAGAATGCTCGCGGGACGGCTTTCCGCTTCTAGGGGCCCCCATTGGGAACAAAACGTTCACGGAGAGTTTTCTCCGGTCCAAGATTGCTCAGTGCCGCCTGACCCTGGACCGCCTCCTGCTGGTCCGCGACGCCCGCGCCCGGTTCCACATGCACCGGATCTGTGCCTCTGCATGCCTCCTATCGCATGCATTCAAGCTCTCAGATCCGCGCCTAGCCGAGTCCGCCGCAGAAGAATTTGATGATCTACAACGGTCATCATATGAAAAGTTACACGGCATAGCTCTCACGAACCGAGCCTGGGACCAAGTCTGCCTCCCCATGCACCTCGGAGGTCAGGGCTTCGAAAGCATCGCCTCGTGCCTCCACGGCGCTGCCGCCGCCAGCATCATTGATGCTGCGCCCGCACGGCAGCGAACTTCCGCATATGCCACGCCGCGTGCTTGTGCACTTGCTTCTGGCCGCTACCGCGGCGACCGGTCCTTCCTCCTCCGTCAGGCTGGGCCTTCTCTCCGCCGTTTCGCCCTCTCCATCCCCGGGATAGTCAACCTTTCCACCCTTGACCCTCCAACTCTAGCTGCTTCACCCACCAACACTCTAACCCTTCTCAAACGGGTGCAGCAAGAGGCGCGGGCAAGAGTACATTGGCACGACGACTCCTGGGCGAATGCCCCAAACCCGACCGCACACAGCGACGCCGACATTCGACATCGCATCCGTGGCCTAGCGTTCCGCCGCAGCCCCGCTGCGGCGTTTCTCTTCGCTCACCCCACGGCAGCTACGAAGGTCCACACCACACACTGGCAGACCATGCTCCGCCGTCACCTCGGACTGCCAGTGTATGATGACTCCATGCCCCTCAACTGCCACCACTGTGACCACCCCTTGGACACCCTCGGGGATCACGCCGCCGACCTCTGCTGCCCTGGTTTCGGCCGTCGTCACCGCCATAACTCGCTCTGTAATGCGATTGCGACACACGTTACCCGCGCCGCGGGTCTGGATACTCGGCACGAGGTTCCGTTCCTCGTCCCGGGCACTGAGCTCCGGCCCGCCGATATCCTTGTACAACCGCCCCCAACCCCGGAAGGCACAACGTTGCGCCACATTGCCTGTGACATCACTGTCGTCTCACCGTTTAAGGCCGCAGTTCGCACCAAGGCGACCCAGGTCGCCGGAGGCGCTGCTGAACTGGCGGCCCGCGATAAGGTCACAACCCTGGAACGCAACATCGCCCGACGCCTCCCCGCTCCCTCAACTGGTCCATCTTCTGCGCCTTACACGCCGAACTTCACGTTTCGACCTCTGGCGTTTGATTCCCTAGGTGCCCCTTCCCCTGGAACCATTGCATTTATCGAGGAGTTAGTTCCGCGGATCGCGTCCAAGTGTCACTCGACAGTTGGCGTTATCCGCCGCCGTATCTACCAGCGACTGAGTTGCACCCTCTGGTCATCCATCGCTGAAGCTATCCCGTCGCGAGCCCCGATGCGCATGGACGACGAAGCACACCCGGTTAGATCTTAACCGTATAGTTAGGACGTGCGCAGTCCCCAGTAGATACTGAACGCATTAAACTTCCTTCCTGCTCTACAAATCAGAAAATTGCGGCCCTGATAAGGTCCAAAGGCCAGTTGTAGTTTAACTCTCGAGTAAAGGGTTTTCTGAAACTACTTTGGTCTGCCTTGTGTTGTGTTTAACTGCTCAATCTACTAAGACGTAAACCTCTACTTACCTCAACTCTGTGCGAGTTCTCCCTCTGCGTCTCGGCCACTTCCATATGTTGCTGCATCAATGAGCCGGTTCAAGCGAAATCGTTGTTCGAATGACAACTGCTTTGATTTTTCCGAGATGGCCTTGAGGAGTTTAAGGTATGGAACAGATGCACCATAGAGGAGAAGGGCAACATAATGCCTGCTCCAGCTTAAAAGTTCCCCGGGGCCAAGGAATGCTGTCATTTTAACAGCGAGGACGGGACTTCGAAACGCCATTGCTGCTAAGGTTTTAGACAAGCCACCAGCGGTAACCACGTCCTGCAAAAAAGGCCGTTGGACATGTTCGCCAAGGTCAGCCATGGCCCTCATATTGGACCACAACACTTCATTGATGCCATATTCATCAAGCAAAGGTCCCGCGGTGGTTTGACCGGGCTGTACAGACATTGCTTTGTTGAAAAGCCCTGCAACCAGCAAAGATGGGAGATACCACTGCAGCATTTGCAAATTTGAGCGCTTGAGTAACGAGTCATCAGGTTGACAGAGTGCCTCGTTCAAAGCGCCGGTTATTCTTCCCAAATGGCGTAAGCAGCAACCAAAGCCTCCAAAACTAATGGGTGATTGCAGTCCTCCTGCATCCCCCACTGGTAGCACTCGATCAAAGGCTACATTGGTCGGACTGTCTCGAAAATATGTAGGGAAAAACCCAAACAATATCCGCTGGACGGTCATACTGTCGATATCAACTCCCTGATACTGAGGTAGCCCATCCAGATAATCTTCCAAAGCCTCTGTCAAGCTTTGCCTCTGTTCTTGACAAGGGCCGTATGAAAACATGTACGTTGTCCTCGCTCTTGCGTCCCTTCCAACCGGAAAGGCCTCCCAGAAGTATTGGGTGCTCCGTTTCTTGTTGATCGGTTGAAAGGAATATATCAAGTCACCGGTCTCGTTCTGTTCCCAATCGCCTATCATGCAACTGCCTACTGTGATGCAGACGCCATCTGGCTTACGATATCCTCTTGTCTGAGCTGCAATGGGCGAGAAGGCACCCATAGCGTCTACCAATACACGGGCATGAACTTGTTCCTCCTCTTCAGCCACATCACCCAGAAGACCAGTTCCCCCGGCGCCCAACGCACCTTGAACTTTGACCTTGGCACGGCGCAAGACTATACGGACAGAGTCTGGGGCAACGCTAACGCGTTGGACATTGCAGTACTCTTTGATGACTCCTCCAAGACGTAGAAAATTCGCTTTCGCTGTTGCGACGAGTATATCCGGGGCGACTCCAACATTAAGGACATTGGAGACGCCAAGTTCATTGGTAGAGCCATCACGCATCGCAAATCCGATTCGGCCTGGGGCAAGAAACTCAGTTACAATAGCGTCCTCCAACTGCTCGGCGGTTAGAACATTGTTCTGCACGAGGGCGGAAAGCTCATGGCGGGAAATATTCCATTCTTGTAATCTACCCTGCACTGCGCCTCTTTCCAAAACAATAACACGCCAACCAAGGGATTGAAGGGCTGTAGCGTAAAAGATACCAAGGGTGGCACCGATGATGACGACATCAAAGGTGGTGGTAGGTGAGTGGGGGCGAGTAGTAGTAGAAACAAAGGGGGATGGGGGGGGCGTGGACGGCGAGATTTGAGATTAGCGAAGGCTTGTTCTGCCTTTGAGAGGGAGAGAGCTGGGTCACCCTCGAGGGAGCGGGATAGAAAGTTGAGGAGCCTGGGGAAGGAGGAGCGGGTGTGGGAGTAGACATTTGTGGTCTACGACGGTTTGGCGTTTGGAGTTGGGTGGTGCGGGGCAAAAGGGATCGGAGGGGGATGGAGGGGGAGAAGCTGAGAAGGAAGGGCATCGCGCAGCGAGGCTAGGGAAGATTTGATTGTCCCGCAGTGCTGCTGAGTTGTGCCCAATCGGTTGGTATGCGATGTCCTCTCCTCCAGTAGAAAACCGATAAAGTGCAAAAGAGAGCTGATCAGGATGTGACTGTTCAGCGATGGATTGCGATGTGGATGGGATTGCAAGCCTTAATGTTCGGCTCAAAGCAGTTGAACGACTGTTTGACATCCAAAGTTGTCAGTAGCGTCTCTTGCCGTAGTCGAACTACAGTATAATCAACCAAAAAAATTGCAATGGAAATATTATCGGCTTAGGATTCGATGGTGGCGGATCAATTTAAGCTTCTGACATGTCGTTTGGGAGATATGGATGGGCCTAAAGAATATCCTCAAACATAACTGAATTGGATCTATGGCTGAAAATGCATAACAGGTTGCAAGAAATAAATTTGGTTATTGCAGTGACGAATGCCCTGAACTTATTGGTCTATAAACTAGCCAGTAACTGTAGCTCCCTCGCCCCTGGTTACATATACGGCGGACTCGTGTTTCCGAGGTTGAAAGTGAGAAAATTATTGTTTTTGCTGAGATTGAGCTCCATGTCCTCAGTGGAATTTTCCATTGCAACCACATGGTCTGGCAACTCCTGTGTACCTACCATTTAGAGAACCAGGTGATTGGGATTTTTTTCATTCACTTAATTGCGGGTCTTAAAATGGGTCAAGGCCCATAGTGGACCAGTGGACCAAAAATTAGCTTCTACTGTACGTATGGCGGGGATAATGTTGTCTGCAGATGTAAACCGCCGCCGCCCGCTTCGTGCAAAACTGTTGCACGGCGCCAACTTGTACAAAATGCAATTTTGCGTAACGCCGACGGCTCAAAGTTGCAAAAGATTTTTTCTGTAAATTCGAAGAAAGGCTGCCAGTAGTGTCTCTCGACGGACCTGGTTGAAATGCCGGCAGTTTGAGTTAATCGAAGCTCATCAAATTCAGTTTGTTGAAATGCGCGCGAGTACCCGTAGGTCGGCTCGATATTTCTCTCTACTGCGAACTACAATTAAGGTCTATTGAACGTGCTGTAGATGGTTTACTGAATGATGCAAAGAAATGTATGTACAGTACTACACTGTACTGTACACTATGCAGAAGAGGACTGTATGTTGTTACACTAAACAGCTCTGTACGGCAGTGACGGGTGACGACAGGACAGCTATACTGTACCGTACACTGTACTGTACGAATGGGGGCGAAAAATAATAGTTCTCACTGCCTGCAGGTTACCAGCATTTTGACTTGGATTCTGCTAAAATAAATAAATCGCCGGCAAAACCTCCCGACGTCCCACGCCCGTTAGCCGGCCTACAGCCCAGTTTGGGCAGAGCCCTGCATCTAAAAGGCATACCCCAATCCTATCTAATCCTTTACAAACTCTCGCCGCACTCCTCGTCCTTCAACGTCACCCATCGCTCCTGTCACTGCTTTCCATTATTATCTCCCACGTACCGCCCACTTCACTTCTCTCCTCCGTCATCAGTCGATAGCAATACGACAAAACCTTCATCTTCAACCATTCCTTTCACGTCCCAGTCTCCACCTTTCCGCCTCACTCAAGTCAACGATGACTGTCCGCAAAGCTGAGGGAGGTGCTCAAGTCCCAGATGAGTCAGCCCAGCCGCAGATTTTCGGCTACTCGAATGGTTCTCTTTCAAATTTCCACAGCAACACCAACCTTATGGAGCTCGACAAAGCTCTCAACTATGAAATCAGAGTCGTCACCGGCAATGCAAACCGTCAACTCGCCGAGGAAATCGCCTCCCATCTCAAGGTTCGAATAACTTCCGCCCTTGTCACCCGGTTTTCTGACGGTGAGACACGTGTCCACATCGAGGACAATGTTCGAGGCAAGGATGTCTTTATTGTACAACCTACCTCACCTCCAGTCAATGATCATCTCATGGAACTGCTCGTCATCATCGATACACTCAAGAGGGCCTCTGCAAAACGTATCACCGCCGTAATTCCATATTACGGATATGGCCGTCAGGATCGTAAGGCGGCCCCTCGTGTCCCGATCACCGCTCGTCTTGTTGCTGACCTCATTCAGACCGCTGGTGCTCATCGTGTCTTGGCCTTTGAGTTGCATGCGGGACAGATTCAAGGATTTTTCAATATTCCAGTCGATCACATGTTTGCCTTGCCAGTTTTTGTCAATTATTTGCAGGGTTCACCGGAATTCCGGGCGATGCGCCAGGCAAATTCAAATCCCCTGGTCGTCGTATCTCCAGATGCAGGGGGTATGGAACGTGCTCGCTTATTGGCCAAAGGTTTGGATGCAGCATTGGCTATCATTGATAAGAGGCGTTCAGCGCCGAATGTCGCCCACGTGTTGCATGTCATTGGAGAAGTTGAGGGCAGAGACTGCGTAATTGTGGATGATATGGTCGATACAGCAGGCACTTTGACCAAGGCAGCTGAGGCGCTCAAGGAAAATGGTGCCAAAAGTGTCAGGGCGTGTTGCATTCATGCCGTGCTATCCGGTCCGGCCGTCGACAGGATTAAGAAGTCTTGCATTGAGGAATTGGTTATTACTAACTCTATCAGGCTGTCAAAGGAAGTGGAGCAGGCATTGCCATGTATTACAAAGATTTCGGTGGGGCGACTTATGGCGGAAACAATTAGTCGTGTTCATCGCGAGGAGTCTGTGTCTAGTCTTTTTGGAACTAACATGTAATGGGTTGACGATATTGTGCAAGGCTTCTTGCAGCAGCATTTCCTCTCGTATTCCCTGATAAGTTGATGGCCTGCAGGCATGTGAGTGTGCGAACAATAAGAGATAAGAGATGTTTATGTCTTGTCCACGTAGGACAATGACCTGTTTCTTTAAGCCAGTCAATGTTCTAGGAATGAGCAGTGAACGCAATAGTACAATTTTTTCTGAGTTACCATCCTTACGAAACCAACAGTAGATTCGAACGCCTCAGTGAGAATTTGGAGACTCCAGAACGTGAAGGTAACTCTTCAAATTAACAAAATAGTAATGACGGATCGGGGATGAAAACTCTGGAGTCCGCCCAGGCGATTTTTTTCAGCTCTAATCGAAAAGGGCAAGGTACACAACAGTATTGCCGTTTACTCGCTGATGATCTCCTCATGTTCATTACTAAATAGTCATGCGCCTGAAGAGAAGTTTGTTCTCCTTGTCAACAAACATTGATCAGAGGTCGCACTCTGACCTCGACGCCAGCAGTGGTTCCCGTTAAAAAAAGTATTTGGGGGGTCACCGTGACTGCAGTGGGGTCATCATCTGTTGTGAAATTGTTTACCAAGTCTAAGAAGTGAGGAACTGAATGATACGGTACGTAAACAGCACAGTGCTGTACAGTACTGTACTGTGCTGTACAGTAAAAGGTGCACAAAGCCTTTTTTTGACTAAATTTCTTTATCTTTCGTCGTTGGTATGACAATGTCCTGTAAAAATAGGGTTTGTGCAACTGCCAGCTTGCTGCGGCAAACTAACCATTGTTGTACATGTTTTCAACCAGTCAGATATCAGTCCCAAGTACCACATTTGCCTTTATTTCGGAACTCTGGACCCGAAAGGCATGATTTTATGGCAGACAAAAAAGAACGCGTACAGCGTCATACTGTACGTATCATATGATTCATATGAACTGTTGTGTGTATCTTCCATTGCACAGAGACGTTTGGGCCTTGTGTAGCTGCACTACAAACTGGGGAAAAATTGGGGTGTTTTAATGATTGAAAAATAGGTTAGCCTGTACACTGGACTGATGCCATTTGACACTGTTGGGAATCGTTCTCTGTACTGCGCTAAAGGATAGAAAATAATGGCCAGGGGCTCTGGGTCCGGCTGAAGGGACCAGTATTGGCATACAGTAGGAGAGTAGTTCAGGGTGTTGTTGAAATACACGATACACATAATTTATTTATGTTCTAATTACAGTACTCTAGTGTAATTTTTTCCCCTTACTTCTATTTTTTATCCTATGTTGTCTATATTTTCTCTATCCTATTGTGCTGTTAGCGATGCCTGCTAGGACTGTCGTATTGTAAGGGTCACTAGGGCCGTCCGCAGTACTATCCGCTAGGGAATCTAGTAAGGAGTTAGTGGATGTGCTAGAGATAGACGACGGCATCTACTGCCTGTAAAAGGCCTACCCGCCTTCGGCACTGAAGTAAAAACAACATCAACAATTTCATTTCAACCTACTCAACTTGTCTATATTAGACATAAACGATTACAGTGTTTTCAGGCTCGTCACTAACGCCGCCAGTCTGCTTTTTATCCCTTGAATTTTCGCGACAATCCGGATTTACCGTTTTTCGGATAATTTAAGAAGTAAGACTATTTGATATTCGACCGCTTTGTTTAGAGCCACGTGTAAGCCTGTAAATAATAACAATACGTATTTTTAAATTCTGTTCGAACACTAACTAGTGACCAATAAGAACCGCAATACGCTTGAAAGCCACGAAGCCAGCCTGGCCCAAGCAGATCCAGAACAGCACTGGAATCTAGATCAGGTCTCTGTACGCTGATTTCTACTGTACAGTACGCCCCTACCCCTACAGTCAGACCCAGAAATACGTCAGCCACACCAATTTCGCCAAGTGGGCCGTCTACCGAGACCAAAGAGGTATTGCCAAGTGGACAGTCAGCCAATCAAAGGTCTACACGTGGCACCCAGAAATCACTAGTCCAGACAAATCCGGGGCCATCTTCTACGATAAAATGAGAAAGTAAGAGCTGTCCCGACGGTTTCAGAGTCAGGTTCCTCCGACGTCGTTTCAGATTCTACTCAAGGTCAAGTTTCAGATCTACCCATTGTACCTCGCCGTCTACTGTCAGTTACAGCCCCCCAGGCCATTACAGCTGCTGACAGTCAAAAAGGGTCCTTTATGACTGCACAGTAAAGCCGACCGCCGAGTGGCTCACAGAGCTGGTGTTTTTAAGTCTACAAAGACACGCAATGCCGCAAGAAAGCGCACATGTAAATTGTGCAACGTCATGTGCAACGGTTCAAAAACGTTTTTTGACCATGTCAGGAGCAAAAAGCACCTCAACCGCGTTCAAAACAAAAAAGATCCCCTTTACTGTACTGATTGTAAGCGCAAGTTTGACAGTCATTCGCATTTACAGCGCCATCTATCTGGCAAAAATCATCTCAAGGTTGTCAGTAATAAGTTAGAGCTAGTCCAAATTAGATCTGGATCTCTTTTTTTGTTCTGAGTAAATTGAATTATCAAATTAAGTGTGATTCTTGCTTGAACATTGAAACAAAAACATACTGAAAAAATATAAATTGAAAAAAGACACAAATTGAAAACAGAAAAACAATTTGAGAACAAAAAAATTGAAATATCAAAAGTTTACAGTGAAAGGAAAAGGAAAAAGCAAAAAAATAAATAGTAGCCAACCACAAAAAACGACGTATAGTGCTGAAAAGCTGAATAAGGGCCAAATTTTCGAAGCATTAAATCACCATTAAATCAGCATTTCCAAAAGGGTATAGTGATATGGTTTTCGGTCGAGGTATTAGACAGTCCACAGAGTTGAAACAGTCTCTGGTAGACTGCGTCAAAGGTTATGTTGAGGATAGTGCCCTCGCTAGTGATGAATTAAGGGCCCGGTTACTTGAGGACTTCCCTATCCCAATGCTTTTCTCGGGGCAGGTTCTGAGTAATCCATCCACTACTCGCATGTTGATTTTGTTTCTCACGGAACGCGATGCGCCAACCGTCCGCCCTGAATTCCCTTTGCGTCAACTATCCTCCGCAATGGTGACCTTAACAAAGCATTAAACCAAATTGATGCACATTTCAACTCTCTTGCGTCACCAACCGGATCACCGATTAGACTCCCCCCAAACCCGATACGTCCCACTCCAGTGTCCACCCAACCCCCAGCACCATCGTAAAACAAGGTCTCACACTACCTGTCCATGCGCTTCAGAGAAGAAAATAAGAATTTTTCTGGAAACCTAGCCGAATGTTGGAACAAGTTCATAGCTGAGTACAAGTATGCCTGTAAAGATTATATGCTCAATGACGAACATAAGCTCAAGTATCTCCTGCATCTTCTGACAGGAAATGCGAAAAGAGTCTAGATAACGAATATTGAAGGTATCTTCGCAATATTCGTGTGAGTCAGTATATTTCTCCCATTTTTACTGTAAATGATTCTATCGAGAAAGTCCACAAGGAAATCTCTAAGCTCATTCCCCAAGCATTGCCGCTCAGAAAGACACAAGATTGAGTATCTTCAGTCCGCCGTTATTGGATTCTCCTGAGCTCGTGATCTTGCAGCAGAGCAAATTCTGGTGACTTAGGTTATCAATCATTTTACAGCCAGCTCATTTCTGCCGCTCAATTAGAGCAAGAGGAGAAAGTTGGATTAATGAGAGATCAGAGGAACCTACGTATGACATCGATCTCAGATGCAGACCCTACACTACGTAGCCGTCTTGCTGATAAATTGTATACTGGGAAACCTCAATACGGCCGGGACTCGCGCTCTACCAAAGTCAATCGTCACGATGGTAACTTACGAAGCAATGACGCTTACAGCATGAGAAAGAAAAAACCTCGTTATGATAGAGTTTGTTGGGGTTGTGGTAAAAAGGGCCATATTTTTTTCAATGTCGCCAATCAATGGCTGAGAATGTTGCTCGAAAGGTTCAATACTATCAGAGAAACTCATATAAAGATCCGGCCAAAGCCACGAAACGTCTACTTTTTGAGCTCTGCCAGGAATTGGATCATGATGATCAATCAGTTGATGAAGAAATACTGCCTGCTCAGGATTTCTTTGGAGACGTCAACAGTGATGATGACATCGAAGAATGAGAAAATGGAAATTTGGACAACGATGACTCAACGTATGTCCCTGAACAGTTTTTTTTCGCAAATTTCAGTTAAGTATTTTTAACTGACGGTGCTCAAACAAGCCGAAGTGCTCCTAAGGAAAGGCAAACTGTAAGGGAACGCGACAAGCCTCCCATCTATAACGTAAAACTCGTCCCTCTTCCACCGAAGCAAAGAAAATGGAGAATGATTACGTAAAGATACATGAGATTTTAACTGTCAAAAGCAGCAAATTGCCAAAACACTCCAACTCAGAGAAATTCCACGGAATGTGTCTCGACACTGGTGCTCAATAATCAGTGACTGGAAAATCACAAGCAAAGGCATATTGTGACCCAGCTGGGATTAAGATTAAACGTCTTCACGTGAAAACTGCTTACAAGTTTGGCGATGGAATATTTCTAAGCATTGCACAGATTACAATTCGTATTCCAACGCCTGAAGGTGCTTTCATCCCGCTACTCGTCGATGTAGTTAATGCCAATATTCCATTCTCGATTGGCCTGGAAGCTTTAGACAAATTTGGACTTGTTGCAGATAACGTTGAAAACCTACTTGTGTCCAAAAGACATGGATTGGATATGCCAATCACACGCAAACACGTCCATCTTTACGCCGTGTGTGCTTTTTCTGAAATTCTGTTCACAAAGTCTCAATTAAAGCGCCTCCATTTACATTTTTCCATCCGTCTGCCTCAAAGCTGTACAATCTGATAAGCGGAGCTAGACTAGAGGAAGCAACTCCCGAGACGCGAGATTTGATTTCGGAGATATCTAAACAGTTCCGCACATGTCAGCTCTTTGAACCGAAACCCAGATCATTCCAGGTTAGTATGCCTAATTGAATCATATTTAATCAAGATTTAGCTCTTGATATCATTTTTCTTGACAAAAACCCTGTACTTCATATCATGGATACGCAAACCCATTTCGGTAATGCTGTATTCCTACGCAGTCAAAGTACGGAATCTATTTGGAACTCTTTTCTTGAGTGCTAGGCTACAATTTACACTGGATTTACTGATAGAATGAAAGTGGACCAAGGTATTCAATTCGTTTCCAAAGCGTGGAAAGATTTGGTAAAATCGAATGGAATCAAAATCAGCCTATCTGGAGTTGAAAGTCATAATTCTATTGGTTCTGGTGAAGGTTACCATGATCCATTATGCCGTGTTTACCACAAGATTCGCCATTCAGAGCCTGACATTGAAGTAGAACTCGCTCTACGTCTCGCCGCTAAGTCTATGAACGATACTATGAACCCAAAAGGACTAGTTACATCGTTACTCGTCTTTGGAGTTTTACCGAGGTTTCCGGCCATGAATAGCGAACTTCCGAATCAAATGGAACGAATGAGAGCGCTCCAAACTGCAAGAACTGAGATGGAAACTATCACCTCGGAACTCAGACTCAGAACCGCTCTGAATTCGCAGCTTCCAAATACCGCTCACCATGAACTTCACATTGGAAGTAAAGTTCTAGTCTATCGTGAAAAGCCCAAACCTAAGTGGACAGTACCTTACAAAATCGCGAAAATTAATGACAGACAAGTCTTTGTTGACGGAAAAGGCGAGGAATTGCAACATTCACGCTCTCAAGTAAAGCCATATTTTGATGATCAAGTTGAAACACTAGTCGAAGCTTTGCATTCATCAATTGAAATGGTATACTCCAAAAATCTTCAACTTATTGACATCAATCTCAATGGAGTTTTACCCCCACGAGATCCCAGATCCAATTCGGCTGAATTTCTGAGGGCGAAACAGAAATAAATAGAAGGAATTGTTGAGAGAAATACCTGGAAAATAGTCGCAAAAGACGACATACCAAATAATGCTATTATCCTCTCTGGAATATTCGTTCGGTCAATCAAAAATAAGAACACTAACAAAGAGATACAAAAAGCACGGATTGTAGTACAAGTTCATAGGGAAAAAGAAAAGAACTATCTCGAATATTGAAACCACGACTATACGCCAGCGTTCCACACGCTTGTTGGTTGCAATTGATGCAATACACGATTTCAAGATTTGGTCTCAAGATGTTAAACAGGCTTATTTACAGTCAGCTCAAATTCTAACGCGAAAAGTTTACCTTTGACCAACCAAAGACTTTGGATTACCTAAGAACCAATCACTCGAGTTCCTGAAACCTCTTTACGGATTATCCGATTCAGAAGACTATTAGAATCGAACTATGGCTTCACACATGAAGAAAGATCTAGGCATGGCGCCAACCGATGGAGACCTCGCACTCTTCTCAATGCATACAAACGGAGAACTTCAGGGACTAGTTGGAACATATGTGGACGATTCTCTACTTTGTGGCAACAATTAATTCGTTAAGTTGTCCCAAAAGACTCTTGATAAGTTTGAGTCGAGAGAAGGGGAGTTGGATGAAACTGTATTTGCAGGTGTCAAAGTAAAGAGAACTGACTATGGATTTGAGTTAAGTCAGGAACAGTAAGGAAAGAAGTTACGCATTCTGCCGATGGACGCCTCTTTTTCTGAATTCAGATCTTTAAGGCATAGATTGGCTTGGATAACACATACAAAGCCTGAAATATGTTGTGCTGTTAACATGGCCGCGCAAGTGACTGAAACCAAATTCTCAGTGGAAGCAATAAAGCAGTTGAACAAAGTTGTAAAGCATGTGCAGAACAACCCTTGTTCGTCGCTTAAGTATTACAAGTTGGACAAAAACTCTATAAAGTTGAAAGTATATTCTGACTCGTCATTCGCAAACAACGACGACAATACTTACCAACTTGGATACATCGTTTTGCTCACTGACAAGACAGGAACTTTTAATATGCTGAATTATTCTAGTCACAAAAGTTGCAGAGTAACTAGATCTGTACTAGGTGCCGAAGTTTATGCTTTTTCCGATGCCTTCGATATTGGCTACATGATTAAGCACGACCTTGAATCTCTGCTTGGAATCAAAATTCCACTCTCATGTTTAAGGACTCCAAAAGTCTATTTGATGTTATCACCAAGTGTTCCTCTACTTTGGAAAAACGCCTTATGATTGATATTAGTTCTGTAAGGGATGCATATGCAAAAGAGGAAATATCCAATGTTGGATCTGTGCAAACTGCGGACAACCCCGCAGACGCCTTCGCGAAGATCGCAAAGTGTGATGCACTGAATTACATTATCACAACAAGTAAGTGTGATCTACCTGTTCAACAATGGGTAATTCTTGACTAATGATGGAGAAAACAATAGTTCAGGGCAAAGAGAGGGAGTGTTGAGGTACACGATACACATAACTTCTTGATGCTCTAATTACAGTCCTGTAGTGTAGTTTTTTGCCCTTACTGCTATTTTTATCCTACGTAATCTATATTTTCTCTATCCTATTCTACTGTTAACGATGTCTGCTAGGACTGTTACAGTATAAGGGTCACCTGGGCCGTCCGCAGGACTATCCGCTAGGGAATCTAGTAAGGAGCTAGTAGATGTGCTAGAAATAGTCGACGGAATCTACTGCTTATAAAAGGCCTACCCGCCTTCGGCACTGAAGTAACAAGAACATCAAAAATTTCATTTCAGCCTACTCAATTTGTCTATCCTAAGCAAAAAGATTACAGTTTTTTTCAGGCTCGCCGCCAACGTCGCCAGTCTCCTTTTATCCCTTGAATTTTCGCGAAATGTGTCACTGTAAGGAGCATGGACCGCACAGGGTCCAAAGATCGTGGCGGGTCAGAATAAAAGGAGCGAATGCAGTAGCCGGAGTTCACCCAAGCAAGGGGAGACATCGATCATCGTCACAAGGTACAGTAGAATCGATTTTTCAACCATAAAAATCTTCCCTCTTTGATCGCAAAACACTTTTTCTTTTTTGAACACATCTTTTTTACTTCACATCCACATGAGATCGCAAAGATTACATGTCGGAAATGGACGGGGTGACGAAGTTCCCAAAGCTTACGGCCACGAAAGACTTCATGAATGGAGGCGCCATGTGCAAGCATACGTTCGCCGGGAAGATATTGATCTCCAAGGATTGCAAAAGTGTCCTCCCGATTCCACTTCTCTTGATAAAAATAGAATGTGAAGGAAGGGGATGATCCGCGCTAAGACTGTAATCGTTTTGACAGTTACGAATGGTCCGATGTCTCAACAAGGTACTATTACTAAAAACGATGAACGAACCGCTGCGGATCTATAGAATGCTTTGTCAAAGCTGTACACAAGTTCGAACGACTACAAGGTCCTCAAATTGCAACAAGTATGGTAAGATCTGCAGTTCAAGATGGAGAAAAGTTCGAAGATCATCTCAACAACTTCTATGACGTTCTTGTAAAACTTGAGTCAGACGACAAAAAAATGTATGAAGACAAAAAGGCGAAAAATATTCGAAGCACTGCCCGAAAATTTCGCACCAATCGCTATGTTGGCTGGAAAGATAGACTTCGAAGAATTGATTACAGCAGTTCAAACTGAGCTACTAAGGCTCCATTTTTTGAAACGGACTAGAGCTCAAGTTCATGTACCGAAGGCCTCCGCACAAAAGTTTGGTCAAGTCGGAATGCCACTGTATATGATCAATAAAAAAAGATGACATAGTGTGAGGAGTATGCGGAAAGCAGGGCCGTTTTACAAAGGCATGTTGGCATCGACAGGATGATTTCACAAGGAAAGGAACACATGGATACAATCTTGGTCGTGGGCTGAGGTTCTTTTGAAGCAGTAGGGCAAGGTGCATGCGAAGATGAGGCTCACTAACATCGAAGGGAGATCTATATTCATTCAACCCATCTCGTACACCTTATACTACGATTTTCAGCCCGTTAAATCAGGAAATGCCTCATACTCATCATGCAAACCCTGCACAAGCCGGAAACCAACAAAGCACGAATCAATATAATGAAAGGAGTTACCAAAGCAGAAAAAAGGACCCATTCATGTGGGGCTCCATGGCTAAGGTCAAGTTTCGGAGCACCGTCGCCAAATGCGGGGAGAGGACGACCTATTCCGCGCTAATCGACTCCAGGAAGTCGCACAATTTCTTTTTTGGGAGAAGTATTTTTTTGAGATTGAAACTCTAGAAGCGATTGTTATACAGGCATCTAGTGGTACATGAGTTATCGTTGGGAAAGGAAAAGTACGAATTCCTATTCGAGGTGACTTCATTTTTGAGGCATACCATGCTCCAGATTTTACAACAAACATCCTTTCAGTCGGGATTCTTTCAAAAGAATTCCGTATCCTATTCACTGTGGACCCCACAGCGGTTGAATTTATCAGCACCTTTTATTATTCGAGCGATGCTCTGAGGAAACAAAGTCAAGTATACCGATTGGAGATGATGGACTGTACACTCTTGACCTGACAGGATCAAAGAACAAAATTGTCACAAAGAAAATGGAAAGCTATATCCTCTCATTCTGCATTTTTTTGGCCTCCTTCTCTGAAGCAGAGCTCGCACTTCAATGGCATCGTAAGACTGGACGAGTATACAGGAAAGCCTAATGCGTATTTTATCAAGACAAATAATAACCTCTACCCAGCTGTTAAGCACTACAAGACAAGATCGTAAAACCAAACCGGGTTTAGACTGCTCAACTTTCGATTGGATAGTGCCGGAGAAAATATCGCAACTGATTTCAAGAGCTTCTGTTTTGAAAACGCAATTAATCTCGAGTAATCACCTCCGCATGCTCCTCAAAGCAGTTGGGGGGCAGAAAGGTATTGGCTGGAACTCAGAACTCGTGCACGTATCCTTCTATTCGCCTCCAATTTGAATCACAAGTTGTGCGCAGAAGCCATGCATCATGAAAACTGACTTAGGAATCGGTTACTATCTGATAAAATCACTGGGGAAATACCTATTTTGCGTTGGGACTGTAGAACAAGAATTGACTTCAAGAACCTTCCGGAATTCGGACAACACATTTTCGCCTTCGTTTATCAGCCTGAAACTCGGAGGAACAGGAAAATTTCAGCCCGCGCGTTACATGGACTTTTTATGTTCTTGGAAAGCGAAGAATTTACAAGATATATGTCCCGGAAGCAACGAAAATCATCTGCATACGGCGTCAAGACTTCTGCCCATGAAATTCTGAAACACTGCCAGGTGTTTCATCTCTCCTTGATGGAATCGCAAGACAGCATGAATTAGAGAACAATCGAGATCTTGATGGTCACGCCGACGAAATTTTGATACAGGCTTTTCAGGCTTGTCGAAGAGCCGCGGAATTGTCAAGCGCCTTCGCAAAGGTAAACACAAAAGAATCTCGTCTTCCACTAACGTTCGAAGACGCTATCAAATCAAAGTAGTGGCTTGAGGTAATTGCCAGAGAGCATAAAGCTCTTCGCAAGCGTGAAAATTGTCTTGCACTACACGCACTTCGGACATGGAAGCGGTACCAATCACATGGATTTTTCGCGTAAAGCCTCTTGATGAGGAGGCCAAGACTCACCTTCATGAAGCTAGGTGCGTGGTACGGTGTGTCAAAAAAACCAGGTCTTGATTTCGATCCCGATAATTTTTATGCCCCCGTTGCATCAGATGAATCTATACCTGTGATCATTTCAATAGCTGCTGCAGAAGGGTTATTCGTAGAAGGAGGGGACGTAAGTAATGCGTATCTGCACGGGGAGATATATGTACAGATTTTCATTGAACAACCAACTAATTCCACTGGAGTTGAGGAGCGACCAGGACATTTCTGTGTTCTACAGAAATCTATATATGGCACAAAGCAAGCTGGGAAGATATAGGGCTCTTTTCTGTTCCAAGTTTTGCTAAGTTGGAAGTTCGAACAGTCTTCTGTCGATGCCAGAGTTCTTTTCAGCGTGTGCAGGCTCACTTTGTCATCGTTACTATTGTTTTGGACAGCACGATGTTTGCAACAAACTCCCTTCCGCTCCGTGACTACACCAAGAAGAAAATGAGAGAGCAATTTGAAGTCAAATTCTTTGGCAAAACGGAAACGTTCATTGGATGGGAAATTAAACGAGGAACTGAAGGGATCATGATTTCACAGAACATTTATGGGAGAGAAATTGAAGAAACACAGTATATGCGAAGCAAATAGAGCATGTGCTAAGCTACGCTGAGGCAAGCTGATTTATCAGGCGCAAATTCAATGGGCATTTCATTTGCATCAAGAGCACAGTCTTACTATCGATCTAGCATCAGTGAACTCTTGTACTTGGCAGTCTGTAACTGACCAGATACTTGTTTTTCTGCATGTTCACTTGCACGACAGGTTCATGCCCAAACACTTCGTCACTTAAAATACCTTAAACGTTTGTTAAGTTATATTTCAGGATCAAGTAATTTCGGAATACTATTTCCTATGAGAAATCATGAACGGAAGGGTATGGGGTTGGAAATGTTTACCGATGCAGATTGGGTAGGCAATAAAGGAGATCAGAAATCAACAGTGGGCTGTGTGATTAGTCTGGGTGGTCGCTCCATCAGTCGGAAAAGTAAGAATCAAATTGTCGTGGTCCTGAGCTCCGCCGAAGCTGAATATGTCTCCTTGTCAATGGGCGCATTGGAACTAGTCTGGATTCAAAAATTGTTCTGGGAATTCTTCAAGCTTAGCCCTTTAGGTGGTTCAGCTCTTATCTTCACAAGTACGGTATTTTTCGATAACAATGCCGCTCTGGCTATCGCTACAAACGAACAAATTGGGCCGAAGAACAAACATATGTCGGTAAAGTATCATTACATCTGAGATCTGATTTCGCGCAGAAGAATCAGATTGGAACACATCTCAACCTTCCTCCAGGTCTCAGACATCCTCAGAAAACAATTTGATTTGAGAACATTGAAGCGACACAACAGAAGTTTACATTTTGCAAAAGGAATTGTTGCAGGCCCAAACAGCACTAAGAGATCTACTACGACACCAAGTCTTTATTAAGACAAAAGAGAACATCTAACCGTTGCAGTCAGTATTTACCCTTCCAGGCCGCGTCTCTTCGCATTGCGGCGGATTAATAATTGAAACCCCTGCTCCTACTGTCCTTTGACAGGTCACTGGCTTTCAATTCGCTTTCGCACTCAGCACTGCTGGGGAAATGGAGACGTTGCTTCGCTCTTTATAACACACACTTTGCAATCTTGATTTTGCTTATTTATTCCAGCATCACGACTACACGTGTGGCTGGTGCATGATTTTTCTGACGATTCTGTATTTGAAAGTTTCGTGTGGTTGAATGGTTTTGAGCTCCCTATTCTTATTTTAGTGTATCATTTTTCGTTCGTGAATTTTTTGCAAGGGACCGACTTCGATCCTGAGCTAACCATATTGATGACGTTTATTTTTCTGTTCTCCAAATAGTCATCTGGTTAGCTCCGAGAAGGGGTGTTGGTAATCGTTCTCTTTACGGGGCTAGAGGCTAGAAAACAATGGCTCAGGAGGAGCTGAGCCTAGTCCGGCTGAAGGGACCAGTATTGGCTTACAGTAGGAGAGTAGTTCAGGGTGTAACTGTAAGTAACAAGGACCGCGCAGGGTCCAAAGACTGTGGATGGTCAGAATAAAAGGAGCGAGTGCAGTCGCCGGAGGTCACCCGAGCAAGGGGAGGCATCGATCTTCGTGACAGACACCCCCACCATAACGATAATTCGGCGACGTGTGTACATTACAGTAAAATTAAAAACAAAACTTCCCAATCGAGAGAAAGTATAAAACAAACAGTAATTGGGCCATTGTTTTTAATACGAAACAGACGGTCTCAGAAATTAAACTAAAGAGTGTATTTTTAATGCTGATTGCTGTCATAGGGCACGTAGCGGTTCTACGACCACAAAAAGCTCCCGACACAAAACCAATAACCAATTACTCCTCCCTGCTTAGAATTAACATCGAAGCAACGCTTATGCCTAGATGGAACAAGTCCCTGCGTAATTGTATCATCGATTGAGCTCCAACTAAGGGTGATACAGTCCATTAATTCAGAGGTAGCGCTAAACTGGTGGCTAATTGCGTAGACTTTCCGGAACAGTATACCCGCAGATTCTCTATAGGGTTGAGGCCTCGAGACCTCGCGGGCCAGTTAATAACCCTAATACCTTGAGATTTAAACCAATCCTTAGCGACCAAAGAAGCATAACCAGGAGCATTATCCTTCTAGTAGACACATTAAACTTGCAAATTATCGTCTTACCACGGTATTATCTCCTTCTCAAACATCACCACACACTCCTGTCCATTTAGCCGACATCTTACTTGAACCAATTAAGTTCCACCAAAACCGCAAAACGCTGCCAAAATCATGTTTCCGTTACTACTGTGTTGACGCTTCGAAACCACCAACTCCTCTTTCCTGTTATCGTCCCATAGCTCCTTAAACCATTCGGTCCATGACAATTAGACTTCTTGTCGTCACCAAACATCACACGTCCCCGCCAGCCATACCCTTTCATTGCGTGTTGCCTTGCCCATCCGACGCGAGTTTCCCGATGACTCACCGTCAAAGGCGGCTGACATATAACCCGTTTATAGCGCAAATTGATGCTACCGTTAAGATATGCACATGTCCAGCTCGCGGAAATGGGCAGCTGAAGCTCACTGCGGAGAACTCTAGCTCTTTTAGTTGAATTTGATGCTGCTCGCGTCAGCCTACGCTCATCTCTGATTGTAATCTTTTTTCGGTTTGTTCGCTTGTTTCTGGTCGAATATGCTGGGTGATTGGAAAGGATGGACCGAATGACATTTCGTGAACGATGAAGCTGTTTTGAAATTGCGGAAAGGGAGTGTATTGCCTGCTTGAGAGTGGATGCCCGAGAACTCTAGGTCCCGTCAAGCAGTCTACCTACCTCTCAGCATTGTGTCTGCTGCAGAGATCAGGGAGGGCGTTCGGCTGGATTTTAGTGGGAAACATATTATTTTTAATCTCGCGAGGTCAATTCAAAGACGCTTCACCGCGTTATTAAGACTCGAGGTCGTATTATCGACTATACAATACTTGGTGCTTGCAGTAACTCAGATATTTTGGCGCTTCAGTTTACTTCGACGGATATGTCTCGCCCCTTTTAAGGGTTTTATCGAAATTTCTCCTCGCGTTAGACCTGTCCACGGTTCGGTAACGGTCCTTTATGATTAAAAAATGCCCCTATTGGGCTGAACTGCATAAATTTTAGAAATTAGAGACTAAATCTCCTGTTTTTCATACAGCACCGGGCCGGACTGAGTTTAGCGACACATTGCAAGGACCAAGTTGAACAACTCGTTTCCTACGAAAAACCGCCGTTAGGGCTCGAAGTGTAAAGTGGGCCGAACCATGGTCCCCTTATTGCAGGACCGAACTGAATTACACAGTACGTGTAACATTTCATGACATCTTTAATACTGTACGGGGGTATGGAAACTTTGCAAACTTTGCACACAACCGTATAGTGATCGTAAACTTCACGCTCTTCCTGTTCCCCACTTGCTGGGGCACATTGTCAAGAAGTCTTGAACATCTACCCCCATCTGGCTTTCCGCTTCCCACTTCTCGCACTCTCTACAGATCCCCGTCATTTCTGTCTCTAGACTCCTTCTTCTAATCTCCCTCACCAAGCCCCCGCCGTTCGTTTTCTCTGCACAGCGGGTTCCAGCAACACCACTCTAGTTGGTACTCTTTTTTCATTACGGACGTTCCCCCCACCGCTCCTTTATCCTACTCTTCCATTTCTTTTTCACCTCCCGAAACGTTTCCCTTGTATGTTCTCAACCAAAATACTGCCTTTCGTTCTCTTTCGTATTCCCCTAGCTTGTTCCTTCACCATACCATTTTAACACGGAGCTCTCCAAGCTGAATAACTAACCACAAGTGCACATAAACAGACCATGATAAGTAAATCTGCAATGTCCCGTTCAGCTATCGTTCCCACGACCGGTTCGCCTCTATCTACCCTTTTAAATCATTCTAGCTCCATATTTTGCCGTCTCGATTGTCTCCATTCTCTGCCGTGCTACAATTCATGCCAAACACCCCCACCGTCCTGCAAACTACCAACTTGGCCCAAAGATTCATTTATTTCTGTAGTGACTAAGCCTTTTTCTTTTTCCCAATGTATATTCTTCACTATACTTTTCATTTTTTAATTTAACAGTTTTATTCGCAGCCATTATATGTTGTTTTCCTCCTTCATTAGCGCCTTCATTCCCTATTCGCTTTTATTTACTGCTGCCTCGTATTCAGTTTTGAATTCGGCAAACGTCTGATTCACTGTTTCGCCAACTTTTTTACTTCCCCGTCCTAGAGTTCAATATCCTTCTCTCCATCCCAAGTGTTATATCTTTATGACATGCAGCGGGGCACCTAGGTCTGTAAGTTCCAAATCGAATCCCTGTAAATGGGGTGGCGTATACGATTTATGTCTGTATCGACTTCTCTTTTGGGTTTTCGGGCAAGAGTACTTCATCTGAGACGTTGGATTCGTTTGTAAGTTACTTAGCCCATTCAAGTAACCAGTAAGCACTAACCAACCCCACAACGGGATCTCTCTCGGCGGAGCATTGATCATTTTCTTTCTGCAGTTTTGCTATTCTATCAGCGCTTTCTTTTGCTAGTATCGGGTTCTATTTCGCGCATAATGATAGAATAAAGATCTGGATATTCTCTAAACTCAGAAAAGAGTTCTGTCATGACCGTTTGACTATTATGAAACTTTGCAAGCAACGGCGGCTTTGAGAAAAACTGCGTATCATCATAAAACTTTTTCGACATTGTGACCGATAAACCTTCACTTTTCTCCGCAACGCCCGCCAATTTACCGCAGTACTTTTCCAAATACTCTTTATCCTGCCACAAAGGCTGTAAGTCCGACAAACACAGCACAATTTATCTCCCAAAACGCAAAACGTAGATCCTTGACTAAGGCAGTACATACTTGGGGTTTGCATACCACATAGAAGTTCTGCAATGCCTGAATCGATGTACGTTATGATAAATTCTAGTCAATTGATTTCCTCTACTAGACTCTAGTGGGCCACACATTTTTAATCCTCTTCGTAAGGCAGACCCGACTTTGGATCCTTCCTCATGGGCAATTGCACTATTCTGATTGTTAGAGGATATCTGTGTAGGGCATTAATCTTGGTTTAATCCCCCTCTGCACTCCGCGGGTGATAGGGTGGGGTAGATATTGATCCGGGTCTACATGAGATGATCAATGTGGGAGTTGTTAATATTCAAGGGGGGAAAATACTTTAATGAAACATATCAAATCAACTACAAGAGCCCTATGAGTTCCTCACATCACTTCAAAAAGCGATACCACGATCGAAGTAAAATGGATGTAGGGATGGATTCGTCCAATAAGCTACCCCTCCTTGCAGAAGCGATACTTCCAGCTTCTGAAAATATAGATTCACTAGGCACTGACGTTTCTTGTATTGCCAATATGTCCATTGAAAGTTGAGCAATGTTTGGAAACATTTTCTCATTAGCTTGCCATTACTGCAGAACATCGATGTGACGGTCTCCAGTTGCGGTTGCGGACAAAAATCGTGCATTCTCATCGAAGGACCTCCAATTGGCTCTCGCTCTTGTTCCAGAACTAGACTCATTAGGTACTTGAATTGACGGGTACTAGAAACCGGACTTTCAGCGGGCTGCCCTACTTCAGAGCCAGAGGCAAGATTCCCCTCACTATTTGTGCTGCTCTGCTGCACAACATGCTGCCCAAGCACATGGTCGTCCTCTAAGGCATCATTTTCAAATCGCGGGTCTAGGATTTTCCCCAGATTCGCGACCCTTGAGAAAACACTGGGCCTGTACTTCTCTGGCTTTGCGAGCATGATGCTTGCAATGGGTTGCAACATGTTACCGGTTCTTCCTGTAAATGACTCACACCTCTGAACTAACAAAAGAAAATCCATCACACTTAAACTCAACTTAACGTAGCTCTGCCCAGAAGATGCCTCTGTGACTGTGGCTGCGGTTGATAGGAATTCTCATGTGATGTACGCGCGATCCCAATCGCATTCAAATACAACTGATGTATTTTAATCAGGAACACGGTACATAACTGCATTCAGAACATTGGGTGCCTTGTGCGCAGCTCTTATCAGTGTAAATGTGGGACAACATCTAGTCTCGCAGTCCAGGGAGGGAAGGGGAATTTTTTATTGTCCAAGCTCAATACAATCTCTTTCAAAAATGTCCCGTCGTTTGGCTGAAGCTCTTATTGACGAAATTGCACTTCTTATGGCAGCGATTTCGGAGTAAATTTCCTTAAGGTAGTCCTTAACCGCAAGGTTAACAACATGGGCTAGGCAACGTACGTGTTGCACATCATTGATTCTTTGCTCCTGTGTGATTCGAAGGCATCTCTCCAATATGGACATTCCAGAAACCAAATCACTAGCGTTATCAGTTGTAGCGGCTCATATTTTTGTGCGTAGCCCCCACTTGTCGATAATTTCTTCTAGACAGATAGCAAAAGCTTCGGCGGTGTGGGGCGTGTTAAATCTAACAAACCTCGAGACAAGGATTTTTAAAGTCCAGCTAGAGTCAATAAAATGACCAGTAACACATAAGTACCCCTTCATAACAACGGAACTCCAAGCGTCTGCAGTTAGAGCAACTTTTGATTTTTGAATTTTTCAAGGCGTTTTGAACATGCACCATCATTTCTTCTTTCTCCTGAATAACGTGACGTTGAATAGTGGTTCGGGAGAGCACGTGTATATCGGTATCGGATAAGATATCATTTCTTTGAACGTCTTCGTTTCCACAACCGAAAACGGTTGCGTGCTTGAGATTATCCACTTAAAGAGTTTCTTCGTGAATCGAAAGTTCTTTTCTTTTTGAGGCGTGAAATTTTTTTTGATGATACCTCCCAAGTAGTCCAGTTTGGTTTGATTAGTGGAAAAAGGATACCCATGCTTTTTTGCGTGCCTCATCAGCGTGCTTGTAGAGCTATTGATACTGAATGGTTTCATAGAACATAGCGCACATTTTATCACGACAACTCCGCCTTAGATCGTTCCATGTAGTACTCTCAAACATCAGTTGTAGGTTTGCGTTTCTTCCGTGCCGCAGCAACCTGTGAGTCGGAAGTACTGTGAGAGGGTTGAGGGAGAGTTGTGCTTGATTGGCTTGCCATGTTGGAGATCGGGTTCTCAAAATGTGGCTTGGAGTGATAAAAAAGGAGAAATGGGTAAGAGGTGGTTCTCAATGGAGATTAGGTTGACTAGTGGGGAAAGGGGGAAGCTGAATGAATAGCTACATACGGCGCAGTATGTAGGAGGAAGTGGGAATTAATTATATAGACCGTTATTGTGATTGTACGAATAAAATGACCTAAGTTTACCAGGGATAAGTTGAGGACTGAGGAGCTAGATGAATTCTCTTGCACCAATGAAGTGCATGTTCCTGTCGCGCTACCCCATCTCTGCCCCGGATTGTACCGTTTTCCCGGAAGTCGAGGTTGATGGGTTCACCGGAGTGCAGGTACGTTGCCTCATGGGAAAGTTACAGGCTACTGAGGTCCGGATCGGATTTTTTAAGGACTAAGGACCGGACCGTTATTGATCTGAGTACCGATGGACCGAACCGGTTAGTCTACTAAGAGCATGGGAGCGAACTTATCTTATGCCTTTATGCTTTACACCGAACCAACTGCGCATGATTTGACGAAAGACCACACCAAATCGTATCGGACCGTGGTCCGGACTGACGGTCCCCGGACCGTGAACAGGTCTACCTCGTGTTGCCCGAAAACCTCGAGAAAAAGAGACATTTTATATCAGAGGTTCTAGTGGGGTATCAGGCAAGGACCCCGTGTGGAGGTCCGGAGGTGGGGTCAGTACGCTGTTTTCAGTAATTCAGCATGACCGCGGGGTACCGGAGAACAAATGCCAGGACACATGTCTGAAGCTTCCGGAATTCAGACAGAGGATGCTACCCTAGATGGTCGGCAGTGAAGTTACTAGCGTCATGAAGCGCCTGGAGTCCGGTAGACCCTGTTTGCCCGTAAATGCCAATGGCGATAGGTACAAGGTCCATACCTTCGGCAGGACAAGGTAGCTCATAGTACTCCCTTTTCCGCCGTTCGGCTCGTGTCAGTGCTAAGAGACCTCTATCGGTCTGGTTGCGATATGGCGCGGGGTGAGGACTGACAATAGTCACATCAAGACCCTGAAGGGTGATCGGGAACAGAGGGTCTTCGATGACTACATTCAGTGCGCGTCGGCTCGGCTCATACGGAGGTCGGCTGCAAAGACTTGCTCCCGGATTAAGTGTTCGACCGACTAAGCAACATTATAAAAAAACACTCAATTTCTTGATTTGTGTACATATGTACAGTAATTATTTACCTCGGCCAAGTAGCCCGTATTCAAAGCCATACGGTGCCACACGTGTGCCGCCGATGGATTGCAGTTCCATCGGCCTTCGTTTGACAGCCTGTAAGGCACGCGATCTTCTTTTTTTGTTCCACAGATTGCTCTTGAAGTGAATGTGGACGGGACCAAATCAAAAGCGTCTTTGATTCTACACGAAACTCTGTGTACCTTTCGATAGTTCGCAAAGGGATCGAGAACTATGGATGTATCTCAAAAAAAAGTCGTCGCCTTGATCACTGGCGCATCTCGCGGGTTTGGTAACAGTTTAGCAAGGATGCTTGCGAGCACTTTGGCGCGTCTCAACGCGGCAGAAGTGACCCTACTTCTCCATGCTCGCCCTACCTCAAAAGGCAAAATCTCCGATCTCTCCTCGTCTCTTACGTCGCAAGATTCCACAACGCAATTCAAAGTAACTCCCCTCCTGTTCGACTTGCAAGAGAAAGAAGCTGGTGCAAAGACCGAAGCTGCATTGCAGGAAGCTACAAGTAATGCACATGTCGCCTTTCTGTTTAACAACGCTGGAATTCTGCGGGCAACACAGATTGGGAGTGAAGATTTTGCATCAGCTGTCAGAGAAAACTTAGAAGTCAATACTGTCGCGGCCGCATCAGTCGCAAATGCCTTCGTGAGGGCAGTTCCGAACTCTTGCATTAAGAGAATAGCCCTCACAACAAGCGTAACATCTTTACACCCGTTTCGGAGTTGGGCCCCATACTGCTCCAGTAAGGCAGCCGTTGAGATGATTCATCGAGTCATTGCAAAGGAACGTGGTGACATTCGAGTAATTTGCTATGCGCCAGGTGCCATGGGGACAGACATGATCTCCGACAGGCAGAGCTTGAAAGGGACGGATCCAAGCTTACAGGAGAGCCTCCATCAGATGCTAGCTACTAAATCTGCAGTTGATCCAGATGAATCCGCTCAGAAACTTATTTTCCTTTTACTTCAAGATCGGTATGAGAGCGGGCAGCACATAGACTTTTCCGACTCGTAATCCTAATCAATTGCCACCAGGGTACTCGTTTCACCCTACTTTGAAAAATATCGGCTGGCACCCGAGATGGTTCACCACTTCCCATAGCAATTATTCCAGTCCGTAAAGCGCTTTACCTTTGGAACAGCTACTTCCACTGCTACTATCCGCCTCTTCGTCACTTTTTCCAAAAGCGACCGACACTTGCAGAGATCTGACACAATCTATTGACCGTGACAAGTCTCAGATGTTAAAACACACGATCGAATCCCTCCGAGAGGAGAGGAATCCGATGGAGTGTATGGCTTCCCGCGTGACATGGCTCTCTCGTGGAAGCGTCAATATTCCTGTATCACTTACGGTGTGATAACCAACTACGCCTCGGGTATTTGTCGGTATTGACCTTTGTGGACAGGGCCTTGTGGCCTGCTTACTCCCATTCCAAACGATAGAAAAAGGCGGCAACACTTCGCAGAATTGCACAGCACTTTTCGGACGCTGTCGTCATCGATATGCAGAAAAACATCTTGTCACTGCTTAAAACTCTGAGCACAAAAACCCTGAAACGCAAGTTTTTGACTTCGCTCCTGACCTTTTTTCAGTGAACAATTTCGAGCTCACTATCAGTGATATAGTCTTCTCTTATCCAGACTTCAAGAGAGGTTGTTAACGCGCACAGAAGAATGCCTTCGCTGCAACCTTTCCAATGTTGACCTCCAGACTCCTTCGAAATACGTTACGGTCGGCAGTGAACTCGCGAGGGTTTGATACTCAGCCGCAGATGACAAGGTTTAGGACAAAGATAATTCTTGATTCTTTGTCAGGGTCTATTTGGACAGGCCTGACTACTTCCAGCCAGGGGCTTGATAGGAGTAGTCATTTGACGGAGCTCCACGGCGATCCGTGCCAGATGTGACCGCACTTGGTGTTGCGGGAAGCGGACCCGCAGAAAAAGGGCTGCTCTGGGTCAGCGAGAATGTCGGCGGTGCAAATGGAGAGCCCATCATGCTGAAAGACATCTGGGGCAGCGGCACACGAGAGCTATTCATTAGAGTGTTAACAACCGATCCCCCAAGACGGCCGTCGCCGATTAGTCCCGGTCCCCCGTTACCTGATATTTCAGCCAACCTATCCCCAGAACCATTTCTGTCAAACGCAGGAGGATGGAACACTGGATCCAGACCCGTTGCAGTCATGGAGTTCGGACCTGGCGGTAGAGGTGTGTGTCTTGCGAATTCCCCGTTCTGCCTGCGACGTGGACGAGGGATTGATATTACACATATTTTCAAATTTGATAGCGGGCCCTCGACGAGGCAGTTTTCATCACGATAATGTTGTAGAAGACTTGCCCATAATGATTGGCGAGACAATACTTTGGGATTCCCTACGATAACATTCCCGAAGCGTGAACGGGTCAATGCAACGTTAAGACGTCTGGGATCCGAGAGAAAGCCAATCCCTTGGTGTTCATTTGAGCGCACGCAAGACATTATGATGTAGGTTTTCTCCCTTCCTGGAACGCATCAACTGAGGCAACCTCGACATCCCTGTAGAGATCTTGACGGAGCGGTCCCATGCGAGCAAAATGAGAAACGACATATGCTCTTTGGCCTTCGTACGGTGTGATGACTCCGATTTCCTCAGCAGGAACACCAGCTTTCAAGAAATGAGTGACCGCCTTTTCAACTGCTGAGGCCTCAACCCTGTTCAAATAGCTAGTACCAGACGCAGACACCTCCTCAGGACCAGTCTGAGACCAGAAGATCATGGGTCGATTTGTATCTACCCATGGAAATTCTGCAATGGAAGACTTCCTGTCCTCTGCGGAAACACCATTTTGAAGGGTGCCCTCGTAGAAAGTAATCGATGGAAGTGTGAGAGCGCAGGGTGCATACGATACTGCACTTGAAGACGAATCGGCCGAATGCCAAGAGCAACTAGCCGCTCAAACATAGACTGTCCTAGCCCGGCTGCTGCTGCTCGCTTCTCAGTAATAACTGGGCCAAGCTGGCAATGGTCTCCGACGAACACGAGCTGCTTGCACCCATGTACAATTGGAATCAATGCCTCTGGTTCACACGCCTGGGTGGCCTCGTCAATAAGTACAGATCGGAATCGAAGAGACGAAAGGCGAGGATCCCCAGCTGTAACGCAGGTGGTGCATATAACGTCAGCAGCATCTAATAGTTCGCGTTCAGTTGCCTTTCGCAGTGAGCGCAAACGTCGGTCGTCCCGATCACTCAGCTCTCCTGCCTCATCTCGGAGTTTCATGAGTTTGTTGAGTTCAGACTCTTCTCGATCATCGACATGGCGTACCTGGTAATGTAAGGAGAGGTGCTCCACCGCGGATGACAAGGCCTCACGGGACTTGGCCACGACACGGACTACTTTCAGACCCGTCATCGCAATTTTCTCACTGAGCTGATCGACTGCGATATTGCTCGGAGCGCATACCAGAATTTTTCCTTTGACCTGCCTTGCGAGGTGGTACACAATAGTAGCCGAAGTAACAGTCTTTCCAGTGCCTGGAGGGCCTTGAATGAGCGACAAAGGAGATTCTAGTACTGAGCGGACGGCAACCTTCTGAGAATCGTTCAATCGCGGCAAGTTCGGGGCGCTTAGATTGTCCGGAATGCTGGACGTCTTAACTACCTGCGGATGCACCTCATGACCCAGAATCCGGTGAAATAGGTACCCAGACACTGATGTGTCGTCCACAGCAAATTGGCGCAATGCTGCGTTCATTCGATCGAAAGAGGTCGACTTCCACACAATCTCGACTTTGAAACCTGTAGTGGTGTCTGTCGGTGCTCGAGAAGATTGCTTTCCGCTTCGCAGTTCAAGCGCAACCTCTTCATCTGTAGTGAATCCTTTGACGATGCCTACACAGTCCCATTTCAATCCAGAGTGTCCCAGCCTAATTTCATCTCCGTTCATGATGCGGATGTCGCCATCTGACATCTGCGGAATCACAAAGTACGCCACGCGCCGCTTGTTCAGGCTTATGTCCCAGCGAACGGTAATACTCGAGCGACTCTGTTCCTCCTTCATTCGCCTGTCATTCTCCGATTCTGCTTTCACTAATGCGCCAAACACTCGCTGAAAGTGGTAGCCGTCTTCATATCGCAACAGCGCACGCGGCAAGTCCTCCACAGTACTAGGTTTTGAAATATCTTCAAGCGTGGCGGCGGAATTTGATTTCCAGAGCTCCTCGAGTTTGCTGGCCTCTGCAACAGATATCTGACGTGAACGTGCCATTTCTTTTTCGGAGGGTACACGAACTAACCATGGAAGAAACTGCCCGTCTTCAATTAATGGCTGCCAAGCATCCAAGTCCCAGTTCATGTCCTCCAACCCTTCGCATGTAAGCACGGTTCCCTGCACAATAGGACAACCACGGAGTCACCCTGTGCAGGAACGAACCCTAAAAGAAACACATTTGTTGTGCAGCAATTGTAGCATTCCAGAATTGTGTCTCCTAACGGAGAATCAACGTGCAGACTAACCTCTTTGTGCCTCGATTTCACTAAATGGGTAATTATGTGACTCCCCGGCAGCTTTCCTCTTCCGTTACAGTACCATCTGCCATCAACCTTATCCTTGACAACACAGGCAGGATCATGAATACCGCAATATGCGCAAGCATGTTCCGGTAATTCCTCCTCCTGCTTGGTGAGGTCTTCCTCATCATCTACCTCCTCTTCTTCAAAGTCGAGGTCTCCCAGTGCTAGAGCTACAGACCTCACAGCGGCATCAGGTGCAATTCGGTCTCTTGTAGGGTTCGCCTTTTTGAGGCCAGTGGCACGTCCAGGTCATCATCATCTTCATTCAAAAACGAGAGATCGCAACGCTCAGCCAAAGCCATTTCGACACCGCGTCGGGCGAATACGCCCTGATGCGAGTAAACCGTTTCTTGCGTCCCACACTACGATCCGAGGGGTGTGAGAGGGGATGGATGTGTCGAACCTTGAATGGCACGCTTGTATGAACGACGGTATGATCGCACGGATGTGCTAGGTGTTCACGTTAGGTGTTGATGTGGAACGAAGTGTGGAGGCGTCGGCCGGCTTAAAATTCCGCTTGAACCACTCGTATGAAGATTTTGAAAAAAAACAATAAAAAATACCGATCCGAAAAAACAGTATTTACTTTGATGTCACCTTGTCTTTCAACACAAAATGTCAACGTGATATCTACAGGACAGCCATATTGTGGAAGAATTAAATAGGATGTTGCGTAGAAATGTACAGTATGTGAAAAAATTTCCAGTTTATTTCTGCAGACAGCGTAGCTGGAGGGACACCCACGTGTCAAAGTTCTTCATGCTGCAATCGACCAAATCGAGCTCTATAAGGTTGCGGTTCTAGCTCTGAAGAACAACTGCCTCTGAGACTTGCGTTACCGTACTGCATATAGAAAGCGCCAGAGAACTTTCTCGCAGTTTAGAACTGCTCAAGGTACGGAGCAGATACGGAAGAAATGCTAAACGACATTACATCAAGTTAAATTAATAAAGAATTTAGAAACCTTAAAACTTCACCCTCCCAGGTGACGAATGCACTATACGAAGTGTAACACTAACGCGTATGCACTAAATTGACGCCTTTACTGGTCCTTTCAATTAATGAAAGAATCATCCATTTGCCTACCACGGATCATTTCTGAAAACAAATAGCATCAATTCACAAATTACAGAAATTCGATACACCGGATGCCATATGGGTTGGATGAGATTCGGATACCATTGTGGCAGATCCCCTAGTGATACTAGAACACATGGTCCGTTTAAAGAATATGTGAAGAGTTGGAGACACCTATCACTGACGTGACGGTTCTTGCCCTGCTGCACTGCACTTCAGTGTGGTCTTCCTCGACTAGGCTCCGCAACAATCACCACACCCTGCTGCCCTTAATCGTGGTTATCCACAGGGTTTTGAAACTTTCCATTTGGAGTCGCAAGATGCTGCGTGGTCGGCAGTGTCGCGGTCAAGGACAAAATCAGGTTCAAAACTAGTTGCGTTTAGAGAGCATCATCTCCTGAAATGTTGGTTAGCGCAAAAAGCACACTTAATTAGTTTGAAAAGGACGTTGCTGGGATGATTTTGGTAATTTGTGTCATGGACTAAATTTGCTCGAGGAGAGAACCCAAAGTGTACAGCAAAGTACAATAAATACCCTGTACTGCGTATTGACCACATAATAGCTCTCTCGGCCCCGGTCCCCACCGTCCTCCCTATCTTACTGACCTGCTCAAGTTTTGTTTTCGCGCTTCTCGGCGCCCGCGCCAAGTTCAGCGTAGATCCGGCGCCCGCGCTGAACTTGGCGCGGGCGCCGGATCTATGTCCGCTCGCATGTCCTGGCGACGGAACAACCATGACTCAAGATCTCTCGCTGCACCGTTGTTGCTGATGGTTATTTCGAGTGGATTGTCCTTCCGCGTCCCCAGCGCACGTGGGACGACCTGGGAAAGACGTGTAAGGACGGCCCTTCCACTCGAACAGGGTTTTCAAAGTTCGCTGTTTCCTATCGCTTTTCAACCTGCTGTCTTTGTTACAGTCTCCGAAGGAACGTAGTCTGCGCAGCCCTGTCAGTCCGTTGGCAAGTTCGTTCGTCCGGAGTTTTCGTCTTGGTTGTCATTGTCTGTAAGTTGTCATGCTTACACTAGAAGTTTTTCAAGCTGTCTGGATCCCGTATTTAGATGGTCAGAAGAAACTTTACTTCATTGAGTATCTATCGTGTACACTGCAGGACGAATTTTCTTCTAGTCCCCCCTTTGTCCTTGTTGGAGTGGGAGATGATTCAGCCGTCGCCTGGAGATGTTCCTCTAGTCTTCTAGTGTAACTACTACCTGTATGGTTCAGGTTTTTGAACACATTAAAAGTCCCCCCCCCAAACTGCATACGGTACTGTACTGTATTGTACAGTACAATATATAGGTACACTGAACCACGCAGGGCTCATTGAGATCACTGCGTCATGCAGATGAAGACGTTGCAACATGAAGCTCATAGCTTTTCATTTACCAATGTCGCTAAGCCCAATTGGCATCAATGGCGCGATTTCTAGTAAATGGGGAAGTACCTCTCTGTCAAAGACTCAGCGTCCTTCACGCGGCATTGCGAAAAATCATGTGAATTTGGTCAGTCTGAAAGTTCCCATCCACAGGCATCCACAACTACCCCTGAAAACGATGACATTGAGCGAGTCAAAGCACGATTGCCTCTCCTGCCTCCAGGTCAGCTCAAAGTTGCCGTTCAAGACACAATGCTTACAAATGAGTCTCTTTCCTTGGTCTACTCAGCAACTCGCGATGGCTTCTCCAATGATGCATTTTTCGACAACCAGCTTCCCCTAGGAGGCGTCCCGTCCTTGGTTCTAGGGCGGACAGAACTGGGTGTCTTATTTGGTGGCTACTCGTCCTATGGCTTCTATGCACGTGATGATTATCGAGAGGCCACAAGCCCCCGTTCAATGTTTGTTTTTACAGTGGACAAGGAACAGGTCATTTTTGCGGAAAACACAGATCCGGTTCATTACGACTTCTACGATTACGCGATTAGATTCGGCGCCTCCTTACTTGGCATCCCCATGAATCCTGACAAGCACGTCCTCAAGAGCGACATGGCAACCAGTTCATGTCGTCTGCCAAATGGCCGGACTAGCGTTTTAGGTGACGCTACACTGGCAAAGTTACAAGAGGTTCAAGTTTGGGTTGCCGAAAAGTATGTACTCCAGGAGGCACCAAAAGACAAGAGACTATTCGGCGGTCTCTTTTCAGGGCTCTTCGGATAACATGGGGTGTGTGCATCGCTACTTTCCTGTCACCACCTCATGGGAATTCTGCTATCCCGCACCCTAGGGGCGCTTTCAATACTTTGTTTCTACAAACTCTTGATCACGGCAATGCTGATTCTTGCCATGTGGCACCGAAACTACCTAAGTAATCTAAGAGGAGGATGATATTTATTCATTTAATATTGGGAGTGCACACCTGTTGACCAACTATTCAGTGAAGGACTATGTGGATGTACTAGGTCGGTATACATATGAGTCCGAGAGATAATGACCGTAGCGATCGACGACCACAAGTTGCAACTGATGCGCTGGTAGATGCGCGTGCGAATGGTAGCTTCCGAGGTGCAGCATTTCCGAGCAACGCGGGGCACAAACTCTTTAGTAAACAAGATAGTTTCGGAAGATGGCGCGCCGAGGGAGTCGAAAACCAGGGGCTGGAATCTGAATCCTGGGTCGGGGGAGGTGTTGAGGGAGGGTGGCGCAGAAGTCTTGTGAGCTTGTGCTGAAGGTTCTCGATCTTGAGGTGGTGCGTATGGGCGGCAGCCCTCCGACGACTTGCTCGCTTTCGTGAGAGATGGCTGCTTGAACGGGGACGTTTCAGCCACGTCGCAGGTGGTAGGCCAGTCCGGGAGGCCGGCTGAAGAGTCAGGAGGGGGTCGTACAAGGAGAATTTCGGCTGGTCTGTAGTCCAGCAGGGGAAGTGCACCTACCGTGTGGTTGCGAGAATGCGGCGGATGGTCAGAAAGAATTCCCATCGCTCGGATTTTCAGCGACTCCGACATCAAATCTGAACAAGAATATTGGCTGAAAATGGGGGGAAGGGTGACTTTTTATGTGAAGTGGGTCCCACCACAGAGACTATCTGACCCAGGCGGAGCTAGTGTCACTGAGAGCTGTCGCTTGCTAGTGATACATATTTCGCGATGATTCGCCAAACAGCCGTGTATCAGAGGACGAACGATGAGACACGTGTACGCAGGGAATGAAGCTCACAATGACGGTGTTTCCCACACCTCTCAGCCATAAGGTTGCTAAGGTCTTGGAGAGCCTTGAGACCAGATTTCCCAATCTGTCCATAGATGTCGATGGCGAGGGGGATGAGCTCTAAGCCTTCTTGGTCGCAAGCCGCATAATAGTATGCTACTTTCTTCTTCTCGGTACGGTGAAGAGTAGACGCACCATTGTCGGCTAAGTTGCGGTATGGGGCAGAATGGGGCTGACAATGGTGGACATCCAAGGCCATCGGAGATGGGGCGAACAGGGAATCGTCAATGACAAGTCGAGTGCTCGCCGCTCATTGGGGCTCTTGTGCAGATCGGCTGCGAGGACACGCTCCCTTTTGATGGAAAGGGCAATGACGGGTTGCGAGATTTCGTGGTATAAAAGGTCTCGCAGGCGGTTGTGCCGGCGTACCGCCCCTATATCACCCTTGTATATAGCCGCGTGATGTCCAAGCTCGTCAAGGATAGGCGGAACGTCGGAATGGCCAGAGAGGCATTTGGGGCAGGGGTCCGAGGTGTGCAGAGACAATCGTTCGCCAGATCTCGACGGGTGTATACAGGCCATTGGATGGGAGGGGTAAGGTGGAGAAAGGGCCCGAGGCTGTGGAGGACTGCGCCGAGAGAAGGCGCGAGCAGTGATGGTTGTAGTGGTGCGCAGGGAAAGAGTGGCGCAACTTCACCAGGTGGGATTGGTACAGATGCTCAGTAATAGCGTGTTGTAAGGGGCGAGAAGTCGTTGAGTCCAACGGGGGATGGGCTCAAGCAGTGCCTCTAATTGGAGTTCGAGGGGTAAGTCCAGGTCTGCGGAGAGCCTGTTGTAAGAGGGAGCGAGGAGACTTATAGAGCGGGCATACGGAGTTGCTAGTAGTCGATTGACGAGATTGAGGCTTGAAAGGAAGGAGGTGCTGAGGGCGATGATGTTAACTCCGTATGCCCGCGCTACAAGTCTCCTCGCTCCCGCCTACGACAGGCTCTCCGCAGACCTGGACTGTAAATGGTGCAAATGAGGAGGAATACAAATGCCGAGGCCATCACTCATACAAATGCACAGTAGACCAAATTTCGTCCACTACGGGGCACATGCCACAGACGCCACATTTCTCCCGTTGGACATACGCTGCGAGACACGATGGCTGCCGCGTTTTCGTTAATGACTGTACATGGTGTCTCAGCAGGTGGCCCTCAAGAGTCGAAGGCTACCAGCACAAAAGTCCATCCTAGTCTGGTCCATCCTTGCACAGCTCTTCGGGAATGGCTTACGCATTCGTAGCCAGGTCCCTCGCCTACCGTATTTCTGCTGCATTGGCACCTAATCGCGCTTTTTCTGCTCCCATTAACATATGCATAGCTCTCCTGGAATGGCGCTGATACCTAGACGCCTTGCACCATCGCGAGAGGAAGTGGGGTGTTCGCTACAGCAGACTGCGGATGCACCAGAGCGTCCGAGGGTCGAGCACTCAATGCAGAAGTTCTGTGGTTCACTTCGTATTGGATGCCGACTTCTGCTGCTTTGAATAGCTGTCGGCCAAACACCTTCGGTACCGCATTGTGCCGGTGGATTCATCGAAGACCTTTTTTGCGTAAATCCGCAGCACGGTCTCCTAAATGGTCTATGGGCCTGTTGCACTCCGCGCCCCTTTGGTACAGTGTCATCAAACACGCGACCTCCCACGTGGCGACACAGCGTCACTATTCACCCCTTATCGTAAGTAGACTGACCGCGGATGGATGTGGGGTTTGGAAAGCTGCAGTCGGCTTTTTCATAAATCCCTGACGGTAGATCCTTCTCTGGATTTCATGATCCTTGTGCGTATCGAGGGTTTATACTTAATTCCGAGAATGATACTTATTCAGTATCTGGAGTGTGCACCGACTGACCAACTATTCAGTCAGGAACTAACTGGATAGACAGCCTCGGCTACGTGCAGTGTAGTCCGTGAAATGATGGCCATAGCCGCCGACAACCTAAGGGCGCAATTGATGCGCGTGCGAATAGCAGCTTCGGAGGTGTGGCATTTCCTAGCAACGCTGGTACAAACTCTTTAACAAGTTGCACAGTTTGGGGAGCTAGGGCGCCGAAGGAGTCGAAGACCGGGGGCTAGAATCGGCATACCCGGTCGTGGGAGGAGTTACGGGAGGGAGGCAGCAGAAGTCTCGAAAATATGTGCTGGTGGAGATCGTGGACCTTGAGCTGGTGCGTGTGGGCGGATTCAAATTCAAATAATCGGTTAACCTCTCTGTCCATAAACATTGACCTTCCTTCCCAATCCGCCTAGTAACTCAGCAACGTGATTTCATCAGAGTGCCTGACTTGTGCCTAAAATCCCATCTCGTTAAATCCTCCGTGTCAAGCGAGAAGCCCGGAGCATTCTCTCCACGGCAGAAATTGCTTATTCTTCGGTTTCTCTCTAAACTTTCCTTTTTCTTTTACGCAACAAAATTTCCGTTTCGTCCTGCATTCTATTGATATTTTTGTTTTATAAACGATTCCTATTTGTTCAGACTTCTAGGGTTATTTGATCTTTTTCGATCCTCAACATGTTTATTCGTATTTCAGGTTCCTATCTTAAATACGCGATTTGGCCATAAATTATCCCGTTAAATAGGTTTCCACTAATATCCACAGCAAAAAATTTCCGTCTATTCTTTTTGAATCATCAAGGCGGAGAATCCGAGGTTACCGGCTCCATTTAAACATACCTTCTCCCAGCAAAAATTTATCCACAGTCCTCCAACAAGAACTCGACAACTTCTACCCTCTTTTCAACCAATACGCAAGGCCTTTGTCTTCGCACCTTATTCACAAATCTCATTATCGTTATCCCTTACCGTCCCCCCGTTATTGCCCTTGGGTTCAACTTATTGTGAGAACTACCTACTTCGTCAGAAAAACAAAAAATTGAACGATATCATCGCCTGGTACCTGGTGGAGATCATCGAAAAAGAAGTGGGGGGGGTTACTTGGAGAAGGTTGATAGTGAGGTTAGTGAGTATTGCAAGGAGTGTTAATCCCGTAAAATTTCTACTAAATAGAATAAGAGTAGGGCGAGGATACCGGGGAGGAGGCAGAGGATGGCGAGGATTATGGGGATGAGAAGGAGGTAGAACTAATAAAACGAGAGATGGAGGATTTAATTGGATGAACTAGGCGGTTTCGAACATCGATCTGATTGGAGGACATTGGGTGAGCTTTATTTGTTGCAGGAAGGGTATAGACAACTATGAGCTTTTCATGAGTAAGTGTGGTGACTACATGGGTACTTCTGATCCCATGAAGAAAATTATAGGTTTTGGTTTAGATAATGAAGAGTGTTACGAGTAGATATGTTTAGTTTCTGCTGCGTATGTTCTGTTGAATTTCCGGTGTCTACATGAAGTCTTACTCTGCATTACTAGTTTTATCTGATCACTTGTACGCTATCACCTCGACTTTTTTCAAAGCTTTGCACTCATTTTCGACTACATTTAAGTGACACCATAATCTGTTAAGCGAAGAAGAAATTTTTTACGTTGTCAAAGATGTAATATAGCATGGTTACTCGGAACCAGAGTTCCCGTTAAGTTGTTTCAGAGCGTTCGAATTTGACTTAACCAATTGAGTGTTTTCCTCTGCTGTTCCAATGTATACGCGCACCATACACCCTGTAGACGAAACCGGTTCTGGATTTCTTCCGCGATCGTTATCGCAGTCGGTACCAAGGTGGGATAAAACGAGATGTGCAGCCGATTTGGGATGGCTGTCGTTAATATTATTCATACGTTCGCTATAAGAGACGGTTTGGCTTGATTTTTCATGAGCTGTTTGAAGAATCGGTTTTGTTGGGAGGTTAGACGCTGCATCTACTCTGCTGCTCCATTACCTCAAAGAAGATGTTGGACCGTGTGTTATCTGTAAAATTTCAAAGACTGCCGGTATTTATCTAGTATTATTTTATGGAGTCAGGGGGTACTATAGTGCTAGGCTGACTTTTTTCCAGCCGTTTTGCTCTTGAATTGGAGTTTAGTATGGGTTGAAATGATTAATGCGAGTTTTGTGGTGGAGCATGAGGTGGCGCAGTGCTATGGTGATGTTTCTTTTAAAGTCAAGTTAGATTTTCTATTTGAGATAGGTGTTGGTAAATCCAAGGTGAAGGCTAATTTACTTCGCTTTGGACATGTCGTATAGGTCTTTCAGAAAGCATTTCTTTTGCCGGAGAATGGTGCGAAATCGTACATGCTTATGCTAACTAGAAATTTTTTCCCGATCGTGGCTACGGAGAAGGGGCAAGGTTTGTTGCGAAAATTGATTGTATCTTAGTCCAATGAGTTGCTCTTGATGTTCCCCTGGGTTGCAATCGAAGTCCCTTATATGCTATCGAAGTCAAAAGAAATAGGTGTGGATGGCTGACTGACTGTTGTACTGGTTGCAGAGAAGCAGACCTGTGTGCTCAGCGTGCGTAAGTATGTCGGTGTGTCAAATTTGAGCGTCGAAAGTAACAGGAGTGATACTGGATAAGGTAATGATAGCTAAGAGCTCTTCTGAAAGGGAAGGCAGCTATGAGGGGATTACGCAGATTTTTATGAAAAGAATAGCTTTTGCTCAATTCAAAGCAGCTGAAGATACCTGGAAGCTCCTTATTGAAGATAAACGCTAATTGACCGCTCTTTTGATACAGAAATTGATTAGTTCTTTAGTTCTTTAGTTTCAATGACGGCTCATTGCGCATTTTGTCCTATGGAATGTCAGTTAATGGTATCGAAGAGTACCTACAAATTAGTGAGATCCCGCACTACTGTTGTTAAAAAGATCTTTTAATTTCCTTCGGCAGGAATTCAAAGTCAAGTATTTGAAATAGCCGACAATGTCTGATTTAGAAATGGTGATGGGAATTTATGCAGAGGGAGACTCTCTAGGATGCGTGGCCTGCATTGAATGTCATCATTAGAAGCAAAAGAATTGTTCAATAGAATCGGCTGGACAGTTTAATGGCGAGGAGAGAAAGCCGAGGATTGTTCTCGAGGCTATTGTAGATGCTGAGCTACGGATTTGGCACACCTTTTTCGGATTTCCGGGGACCCTTAACTACAATAATGTTCTGCATAAATCAATTACTACTGACAAAATAATTGAAGGACCGTTTCCTCCTTCAAGGACTTATCAAATATCAGGAAGAGTTACAAAATTATTAATTACTTACTGGCTGAACATTTCTTCAAAGAAACGCTTTGCCTTTTGCTGAACTCCTAGAATGGGGTCCTCGGACACTTTTTTCTAAGCTCGAGCGAGAATGGAATTTTCTTCGAGGTCCTAAGATTTCCATCTTCACATGATGACGTTTGCTATGACGTTGTCGTGGGATTTGTAGAGGCAGGGGTGGGAAGTGGTGAAGTTAATGGGAGGGAAGCTGGGGGGAAAGGTGAGGTTGATGGTTCAGTATGAGGGAGAACAAATGATTTTGTGATTATGTACATGGTGTTCTCTAGAATCATGACGGGGAACACTATGTGCAGCCGGCCAATGTACATGCGCCATCTATCGCCAGATGCAATAGAAATAGATTACGTGCATGATGTATTTGACCCCCAAATAGGTCATTGCCCTGGTCTATTTCTAAAATTTTAAGTTTCTAGAAACAGATTCATCCCGTTGGATGAAATTTCAAAATCTGTTTAAAAAAATTCAGGAAATACAAGTAGATTTTTGTCGCGAAAATTCAAGTGGTAAAAATCAGACTGGCGGCGTTACCGGCGAGCCTGAAAAAAGGCAGAAGTTTTTGCTAGCGTAGAGCTGCTGAGTAGGTTGAAATAAAATGGTTTATGATGTTTTTTTACTTCAGTGCCCAAGGAAGCTAGGCCTTTTATAGGCAGTAGATACTGTCGACTATCTGTAGCACATCTACTATCTTCTTGCTAATTTCCCTAGCGGATAGTTCTGCGGACAGTCCTAGTGACCCTTAAACTGTAACAGTCCTAACATGCATTGCTAACAGTGCAATTGGATAGAGAAAATATAGACTACGTAGGATAGAAATAGTAGTGAGGGCAAATAGCTACAATGTGATGCTACTGTCCGAAAGGACTAGGAAAACAACCCAAACGGCCGAAACGGCCGAAGAACGAAAACTAGGGATCGGAGATAAGAACTACACCACGAAGTGTCGGACTCCTCCTTTCCCTTTAAAGAGCCTTTGGCTCTAGTAGCTCAGCACGCAGCAATGCAGAAATTTGGTAGAGGCTTGGTTAACCAAAATGGGGTTGCGCTGACGCACAAAAGTGAGGTGTTAACGCCGGATTGTAAGGCCGATGGCCCCAAATGGTCCACTTGGGCTTGTTGGTAACGACTTTACAAGCCTTGATAGGCTACTCCTGCGAAGTCTTCCTCGAAGAAGGTCCTCCTGCGGACACAACTTCTGTCGGTGGGAGGTAGAAACTCCTCACTGGCCTAAACAGGCGCTCGGTTTATACTCGTATCAGTTTGATGAGAACACCTTACAGTGTGAAAAAGCTTGCCACTCCAAGGATACCTTCCCTACAGGGGTTGCGACCCACCTGTAGAGGTATAGAAAAGAACGCCTAACGGTGTGAATGTGCAACTGCGCGAGTGCACCATTCCTGTAGGGAATCTCAATTCCTCTACAGAGGTAGAAAAGAACGGTAAGAACGTGGAAAAAAGGTCGAAACCTTGTAAAGGGCCACGGGCGAACCCTTATAGTAATTAAAATATCAAAGAGGATCGAGCCGATAACGGTTGCAGAAAGGGGGGCCGTGGGAATTCCTAACGGAAAAGGCTTCCCCCGAAATGTGCAAACTGTAGACCGAACTCGGTTAGTTTACAAACCCCAGTGGGTGACCTCGGGTGAGCTCGCACATTTACAAGTCCCACCAAGTTGAAATATGGTCACAAGACCATAGCTATCTTGGCTAAACTAAAATGTGTGGCTATGAGCTAATCCGTAGCCACAAAAGAGTTTCTACAATATCTTACACTACAAAGTGTATAAATTACAGTAAAAATTACACAACCTACTCGGATTGCTGAATGTCAACTTGGACTTAGCGAAAATTCGCGTCCCATTTCAGTGTAAGGTAAAGCACGTCAAAGTGCACTGCACTACGTGCAATACAAATCCAAAATTGGATATTTCCTTTTTTGCATATGAATCTCTTACAGAACTAATATCAACAATGAGGCGTTTTTCCAAAGGGTAGGAACACATGTTGATAACATCAATAGACTTTTGGAGCCCGTGAACATTTAGAGTGGAATTTTGATTCCAAGCAAGGATTCAAGGTCGTGCTTAATCGTGTAGCTAATATCGAAGGCATCTGCAAGAGCATAAACCTCGGCGCCCAGTGCAGATCTAGTTACTCCTCAACTTTTGTGACTACAATAACTTAGCACATTACAAGTCCCGGTCTTTTTAGTGAGCAAGACAATGTATCCCAGTTGGGAAGTATTGAAGTCGTTCTTGGCAAATGAAGAGTCAGAACATACTTTCAACCTTATGGAGTTTTTGTCAAACTTGTAATACTTGAGCGAAGAACCAGGGTTGTTCTGCCCATGCTTTACAACTTTGTTCGACTAATTTATTGCGTCCATTGAGAATTTGGTTTCAGTAACTTGCTAGGCGATATTTACGGCACATAATATTTCAGGCTTAGTATGTGCTAAACAAGCAAATCTATGCCTTATAGATCTGAATTCAGAAAAAGACGCGTCCATCGGCAGAATGCGTAACTCCTTAACATATTTTTACTGACTAAACACAAATCCATACTAAGTTCTCGACACTCGGACACCTGCAAATATAGTGTCATCGAACTCCCTCTCTCTCGATTCAAATTATCAGGGATTTTTTTGGACAACTTAACGAATTCTTCGATGCCACAAAGTAGAGAATCGCTCACATATGTTACAACTAATCCATGAAGTTCTCCGTCTGTATATTTGGAGAAAATTGCGAGATCTCCATCCGTTTATTCATGCCGAGATCTTTCTCCAGGTGTGAATTCATAGTGCGATTCCAATAGTCTCCTGAATCGGATAATCCGTAAAGAGGTTTCAGTGACTCTAGTAACTGGTTCTCAGGTAATCCAAAGTCTTTGGTCAGTCTAAGGTAAACTTTGCGCATCAGACTTTGAGCTGACTTTAAATACCAAAGTGAAGCGGGCATTAAGAAAAGCTTGCCTGAATACCCGCGGACATAGGTACACGGACCGGCATTGGTGATATCCGTTGACCCCATGTCCGTCGGAAGTAGCCTCGGTCTATATGTTCCATTCAATCATTACATTCCATTCCATCCGGCGGAAGTTCCATTGTCCGTATATCCGTTGGTATGGTAAATTGACTAATGTACTATTGTCCAGAACTAAATGTCTTAAAAATTCGTGCACATGTTCGTTGTCTGTACCTATTCATGAACTGGATTTAGGTCCATGTGCCTATACCTATATGTACGTCGAGAAGAATAGGCTCATTAATGTACCCATTCCCGTCAAATATTTTACACGATATCCGTCGCATTGAACCTGTTCCCAGACGGGTATTAAAGTTTAAAATGTTTCGTTCTGATTCTACTACAGTAGCTATTTCACAACGATGGAGGACGAAAATTCTAGAAATCTGGCCTGATTTCGTCAGTACCGATCCAAAAAAGAGGCATCAGGACTCCACTGGCATCCGAAACGACAAAAACCAGCAAAATGGCTTAGTTCCTTGCACCCGACACCGAACATGAATTCATTGACACCAATTCTCCTTTTGATCAGAACTTAGTCGGTGTGCCCGGCATCACGGACAGTAATACTGTCACGGATGTACAAGCCGCAAATTTTAACGTTGGCATGGTAAATGGGGCTGATCTCGTGACTCCTGAGGTACCAGGTGCAGATAAATCTGTAGGGAATCATAGATCTGTCCAAGAATCATCCAACCAAGAAAATGTAGGAGATCCGCCATCTAGTGCCTTCGATGTTGAACGTGCGTATCGTCGACACAAAAAGTTTTGGGCAAAGTCAAAAAAGGCATTACTTTGTAATTTTTGATTAAGGACGTACATGTACTAAAAAATGACAGTATTTCTACTAATCTAAATAAAAAAATGTTTTGCTCTCCACCAATGATATCGTGATGCACGGACAATGAAAATGTCTTGCCAGGGCACATTGTGCAATGTCCTATCTGAGACCCTTTTTTGGGCATGTGTGGACCCTGCGAGGCAAGACGCAAGCTCAGGTTCACTCTTCTGACAGGCCGTGTTGACGTATCAGTACAGTGCCAGTGCTGACACTTTACTGATTTCGCAAGTAAATGAACACAATCTGCTACCCTTCCCTGCAATATGTATGCATATCTATCATTCAAAGTTTCACCATGCCATTTACTTATACATTAAAGTCAATCTTTCAGTCCCCTACTGACTACCACCGAAAACCTTAGGTGTGGGGAAGTCATCATGTGCTGTTCCACCAAGCTCCGTGCAAAGTACAGCACCATGCACTTGAACGTATGGAAGAAAATTTTCCAAGGAACCAGGAACCACTTCTTCGCATCAAATTACAGAAGACCAAACCCTTCCCAACTGAGAACCCTTTCTCCATTTCATGTAGAAGAAGTTGAACGACCCTTGGCCGTCACAATCAGTTGGGTCGCACGACCAAATCTGAGTTACTTCTAGTTACTCCAAACGACAAAGGAAAGCACCATCTTCCTGGCAGCACTTCCTCAGCGGGCGGTACAGCACATGCGGGGATCTAGGACCCGTAGGCCCTCCAATGCTGTCAATTTCCGTATCATGAAATGTGTTGCTCACTCTTGCATCATCCAACTCGTACGGATCACTTAAGTCCGCGAAGCGTTGCTCAAAGTTACTCTTCTTGTCCCCTTTCATACGCTGTGCACACACGCTCCCCTCGTCCTCACCACACAAAACAATATGAGTGCAAACCATGTCTTCAGCAATCCGCATTTCATGCCCAAGATTCACAGTAACTTGCACATAACTAACAGTGTTTCCATACGCTCGGAGCCCGGCACGCCTTGGACCAAGAGTTTCAGTCGGGATATAGTTAGGATTGATACTTTCCCCAATGAATAGCACAGAGAGATCGTTTTGACTGAAACCGCTTAAAATGGAACCCAATACTTTCAAGATATCCCCATCTGCTCCCCGTCCACACTTTCGTAGCATGGTGAGTCTATCCGAATGTGATCCAATGCACAATGCATCACATACCTTCGCAAATGTTGAAAATTTGATTGAGAACATAGTTTTCGATTCTGACCGGGACTTCGTTTCCGAAAAGCTCGGATATAACACTGCATCAAGGTGAGAAGGAACAGTTTCTTTGATAGCGCGCGCTATCCCAGAAAATTCTGCGAGATCACACGGTACTCCTACTTTGATACAACCAACGTGATATACGTCTAGCAACTTGATACTCTCCTGGTTTGCCTACTTCTGCTCAGAAATCGCTGCCTTCAGAGGTTTCTCACAGCGTAATGCAAGCGAGCGCTGTAACCGCATTAGTACCAACCTCCCCCTTTGAAGATCAGTTAAGCCTTCATCACGAATTTTCTCGAGTGCAGATAGTCGACCCTTGACCACCCTGAACTCAGCCTTCATAGAATCGAGTTGAAGAACCAATGATGAATACACGCCTCTGATCCGTTTCAATTCCCTTTCCATGTCATATTCATGTGTAATCTTCCCTGAAGCGGTTTGCCTTTTCGAGGCCTGACTAACATGCCAATCTGGATCCGCAGAGCTGGCATAGTTATCATGTGCATGATTCACAGCGGAGCCAGTACCATATAGCCAGGATAGTTTCTCGTTGCAATTCACACCATCTTGTGATTCATAATCTGTGAGCTGAAGAGAGTACCCAGGCAGAAAGTCGACATTATCGACCTGAGATGGCCAATTCTTGGTCTCAGGATATCGAATAATACCTCTCCCGACTGCTATTGCCGAGGAGCACTCCTCAACGAACAGCACATCAGTACTGCACCACATAAGTTGTGTCTTCTGTCGATTGTGTATTCTCCATCATACATCAATGATATCCGCCCTCCGTGGAGGAGCGTCAGCGTAAGAGGAGGCATCCAATCCGGCTCCTCGACTGCGGACCTTCCTTTGCTCTCCCTTCATGCGGAACTATATGGTGTCGCGATGTCTACGAAGTAAGTTCCCAGAACGTCGGGTGAGCGATAAGATCTACGGTCATTGCCTGCTTTCCCGGAAATATGAAGAGCTTGCGAGCACCTGCTGAAGTAGCTCCAAAGAATGTTGCACCGTGGTGGTATTGGGAAGGGTCAAACCTCACCAGGTGTTGCAAACCCGTTATCCATGTTTTGACCTTACCTTTGGAAATAAATTTCAAAATAACTGAAAAACAGGTTTCGCTGCATAGTTTTGATTTGCTCAGTTCACAGAGTGACCTCCTGTGGTATAGTAAAACCTTGGGAGCAGTTGCACAATTGGTGCCATGCATACCTGCGCACCGGTCTCTAGCTGTTATCAAGGTACACTGCGCTGAAGAAGGAGATTGTGATACACCATTCTTCTACCGGACATATATTGAATTTCAAAATGGCACGTTGGTACAAAAGAAGAAGTAGACGAGATGCCGAACAACTGCGGAAAAGATGACATCATACAAGAAGCAACTTGACAAGTGGAGAGGCTCTGAAGTTGCACAACCCCTGAGCGCTCCGAGATATTTAGCTGTGAATCCCCACCAGATTCTGGAGACGACGTTCCTCCTCAAACGTTATGTATGGATATTCTTGCCAGTGCTGCAACTGGCAATGTCGGCAGTGAGACTGATGTTGTTGGAAGGAAAAGAGTTACACCGAGTCATGAGCCAAAAGGTATTAATGATATCGATGAAAATTCATCGAAGAAGCAAAGGATTTTCAGTCCGGATCATGATAAGGGGTTTAACGATGATGATCCGGACGAACATTCAAACGTCATGTTTCCCAAAAGGAACCGAAAAGAAGGGGAAGGAACAAGGCGTAGAAGTACTGATGGACTTTCCGAGAAGAATAGGGGACCCTTCAGTCGTGCTGGAAGTATAGGAGGGGGAGATTCTTCGGTGGACAGTTCGTTGTTGAGGAACGGAGTGTTTTCATCACGAATAACCGACAATAATCCTCAACAGATGAAGTCCTTAGATTTTAGCGCTAATAACCAAGGTACTTACTTGATAAATGAAAGTAGCGATATTGATCTGCAGCGGACACACGACCTTATACGATCTGTAAAGACTGAGGTAAGGGCATGTATGAAGGAAGACGTGAAAGTCATTTTTGTGGAGCTCATGGAAGTGATCAAACCAATTTCGAGAAACATGACCCGACTTGAGAAGAGAGTTGAGAATATGTCCCGATGCTTTGCTGTGAATGGAAATATATCGGCAAAACCGAAAGCAGGAAGCAAATGGGCAGCTCTGCTAGACACATACGTTCAACATGCTGAAAAAGTTTTCAATACCAATGTGTTTTCCATCGTTCTGTCATGCAACATACCGATGTTGTTCCACAAACATAGCAAGCCAGCAGGTACAGCTGGCTTGCTCAATGGCATAGGAAGTGCATTACTGGTGCTTCAATCTAGCCTGCAGAGTTCCGACGGGAAGAGCAAGTATCGTGAAGGCACTGGGAAGGATCACTCAGAGTTTAAGTCTGGTGTAGTTTCAAACACATTGTGCAATGTACAAAGAATTTCATTTGGAAATTTCTTCGATGAGGGTGACATGACCAAATTGGATGGAGAGCTACCTTCGAAAAGTGGTGATACCGGTAAAAAGGACGTAATGAGATAGAAGAAGCCAACTGAAGAAGAAGAGAAAGGACGTATTCTTCGCCCTGCCTGGTTGCAGATGAATTTTGTTGGCACCAATCATATTCTCGATGTTGCTGAGATTGGACATGTGACCACGGGGGAAGAGGAGGGGACTGATGCGGATACGCCAAGGGATATGGTTAGTGGTTTGGATACCTCAACTGCTTCAATGTCTTTCTTTACAAAGGCAAAAATGGATTCATTCAAGGACCAAAATCTGGGCGGAATGCTAGACGAGTCTAGGGCGCCATCTCATGACGGTTGGAATCAAGCATCTAGCAAGCTGAAAGAGTTCCGAACACTGTGTGGACAAGTGAAATCTCGTGCCGATAAACAGATGTTCAACCGAATGGGGTTGCATTCCCAGCCCATTTTCAGGAGAGCTTGGGCAAAGTTCTGTGAGAAACCAGCTTATCAGGTGCCTGATTGCTATTTCTCAGATGTCGCTTTCGTTCATGACCGGCGTGATGCACGCTACATTTGTAGCATGCAATCATTTTTTAATACAACGGTGGCAACTCTACGAGTGGAGAACCTACCTCTGCTTCAGGACTCCATCCTCTCCCGTCCGTGGAACAGGTTTGAGTTCCGCCCCTTCCTAATGTTTGAGCAGTACTGCAAAAAGACATTTAAGCAATGGGTCCCGCATGAGAAATTCAACAAGGAGGTCAAAGGATTTGCAGTTGATGAACTTTGGGGAGATTGGCCCGCATTCAGGTTGATATCAAGTAGCCCTCCGCAGTACCAGTGCCCATGCCTCCTGCTATGCGTTTCTTTCACAGAATCATATCCATTCTTGGTGGTGACGAAAGCAGGCTTTCGGATGAGCAACGACATATGCTGTACGTGCTCAAGTTCTGCGTGCATATGTTGTACGTGCTCAAGTTCTGCGTGCGTCATGAGTATATGTTGCTTTTTATTGCCACGTGGTATTCTGAATGCGTGAGTCGGGGAAGGGCGATACTCGTTGATAAGTCAACCATAGATGTGTTGGATAGTTCGTGCTCGAACGTCAGTTTGCGAATGAAGCATATGACCGCATAAATATTGTATCACATGAGAGACCTACACTTCCGCTCCGCAGAATTCAGGAACAAAACCATCTTCGAGGATAATAACGGTATGCCTTCGGAATTTATTTGGAACGTGAGTCCCAATTCCTATGAAGACTTTAACCAAAATACTAATGATGATGAGTCAATTAACTATGATCTTAAGGTGGACGTGAAACACTCTTATAGGCAGACCTAGATTGCTAGTCATCGCACTCTTTCTTTAAAAATGAAAGAACCAGGGACGATCAACAAACAGAAAAAGACAGCGGCTTCAGTGCTGAACCGTGTCTTCACTGTGGATGAATACAACCAGTTCCCCGGACTTAGACCACTCGGTCAAGCACTGGGATGGTTCAAGGACGGGGAGCTCACCGTAAGGGACGTTATTCAAAAGCTGATGAAAGGTAATGAGGATCAGATCGGACTTTTTGTAAGGGTGTCTGAGTCTTTCATGGACACGAGGTACCAACGAGATGGGTTGATTCAGTGGGTTGGAGAGGCTCTGAAAGGCAACGAACAGTACAATTACCATATGTCGTCATATGGAGCGGGTAGGTCTGGTGGCAGTGGAGGGGGTGGCGGTTACTCTGCACAGAGATCCGGTTACAATAGTTACAAACGGTCACGTAGCGATTATCAGAGTGGTTCGTATTATGCGTTTCGCAGCAGCGGCCAGTATCTTTCTATTGGGGACGGAACAACCGGTGCGGGAGGAAGTCATCATCGTGGTGATGATACGCGCAATCGGGGTGGCGATCAGGTGGAAACGTGGGATATCTCCAATAGAGATCCATGTTCGAACAGCGACCCGTATCGCGAGCGTGACCCATACGCCAGCGATCAGCACTACAAGTATAGTCATGACAATTACTACAGGAGGTAAGCACACTTTTCCTTCTGCTTCGTACCGATGGGTTTCTACAAACTGCGTTCAGCCAGCGGTAGTTTGTTTTCTCGGTAAACAGTGCAGTGGTTTGTTTTTTTCTACAGAGCGCTCTATTTGTAGTGGCGGTGAATAGAGGGGGAGGTTATTTTGTGGGCTCTGGAGGTACACTTGAACGCACTCATCCCCATGGGGAATGAGTGCGTTCAGTACAGCGCTCCTATCCAATCCTGCCCAGATTCAGATAGGGAATTTGTGAGCAGAGAGGCGGGCTAGCCGAGTCATCCGAACAGGCCGGATAATGCGGAGAGAGGGGTTGTGACAGGGGCAAGGAGGGCGGGCTTGTCAACCAAATTCGTTATCGTTATCGTATATATTCGATAACGCTCATGGGCCCCTGGCCGAAAGTTAGTCAAATGACGGAACAGGGGTGGTGAAAACGCCAATAGAGCGGAATTGGCGGAATTGGTGAATTGACGGAAGGGGGAGGGGAGTTTCTGACTGGAACAAGGAGGGGCGTATGGGACTGGAACGAGAAAGGGGTGTTTGCAACGGAAGGGGGAGGGGGGATGTGACAGGAACGGGGACGGGCGGTTGGGACTGGAACGAGGAGAGGAGGTCATATTAATCAACATAAAGGAGAGGAGGTTTTGACTGGAATGGGAAGGGGCGGCAGTGAATTGAACGAGGAGAGCAGGGTCGATTTGTCAACGGAATGGGAAATGGGCTTTGTAATTGGAACGGGAAGAGGCCGCTATGACTGGAACGAGGAGGGTGGGTTATTCAGCCAAGGAGGAAGGGAAGTTTGTGGGAGGAACGGGGAGGGGCACTTGGGACTGGAACGAGGAAGGTGGGTTTCGGCGTAAAACAAAGGGGTGGTTTGGAGCGGAAAAGGGAGGGCGTGGGTGGTCACAGAACGCGGAGTTGGGGTCAGAAGGCCATGGAAGGATGGGCGGGGTTGGTGGATTAATGCGGGAAGCGTTGTGAATGGGACGGGAGGGGGGATGTTACCAGAACAGAGAGGAGGGGTTTTGTCAACGAACTGGATAAGCCGGTTGGACAATCATCAGAATGGGTAGCGGGGGAGGTTATGACTTGAACAAGGACGGAATAGTTTGGTTCCGATAATGAGGGGGGGATTGCAGCGGAACGGAAAGGGTGGAGGCTGCTAAATTAAGGGGACCAGGACCGGGGAGGTTAGTAATCGGAACGAGGAGGGGGACGTTTGGACTGAACGGGGGGGAGGCGAAGTGGTCATGGGGCCGCGGGGAGCGGGGAAGTGAGAGGGGAGGAGAAGGCGGTGTGGGTGCAAGAATCCTGCACCCACACCGTTCGGAACGTTTTGAGGGAGGGGAAGTAGAAGGCAGTACTTTGTGAGGATCGCGGAGGGGGCTGCGGCACAGCAGCAGTTTGCGGAGGGAGTGGGAACGGGAGGAACTTCTTAGTTGGAGGCAGCACCCGTGGGGAAGAAGGGCTTTGGGGTGTGGGGGGAAACTTGTTGACGCGTTGTGGGTTGAACACAAGAGGGAGGGTGGAGGGTGTTTGGAGTGGGAAACACTTTTATTCACCCGGTAAGGGGGCTGATCACTATTCGACCTTACAGAACATTATTCTATCATCATCTGGACGCCTAGAAATGGGGGAATGCGAACAAGAATAGCAACGGCTGCACTCGACCAGATTACAGCCTTAACAAGTTGTCGCAATTGGTGCAATATCGTCGCAGGTGTGGAAACGGAACGATATGCAAGTCGGGTTGCGTGTTCTTTCAGAACACTGGCAGTACGAGTAGAAAACGCACCGAAGGCATCAAAAGCAAGCGGAACGAATTGCCAGTGGAGTGTGGGAAACGGGACAGAGGTGGGCAGATTGTATGCCGAATGTAGTTGGCGCTCATGGTTGCGCAGCTTGTTTGTGTCTGCAATATCAGCAGAAGCACTCAGGACCCCGAGCCGGGCTCGGGTAGCACAGCGTAGAACTCCGCTGCAGTCTGGTCTTCTGACGGTGACATTATACGCGACAGGAAGGGAAGGAGCAGCTCCGGGAGGAGACGTAGGTGGCTGGACGAAGATGTCAGCAGGTCGCAGAGACGTGCCCGGTACGAGGAAGGGGACTTCGATCCGTGCTACGAGACCTACTGCGCGGAACAGGTGGCTGGCGAGCGTATTGCGGACGTTGTTATGCCGATGTGTGAAACCGTAGCCGGAACAGCAGCTGGCAGCATGGTCGCCTTGCGGGTCCATCGCAGCATGGCACTGCGTGCAACGCAGTTGCGTAGAGTTATCGTACACAGGGATTTCGAGGTGTCGGCGTAGCATGATAGACCACAGCGAGGATGAAACGTGGAAGCAAGCGGAGGGAGCTGTGAGGAAAGCGGAGGCGCCGGGGAGGGGAGGGAGTTGTGGCGAGCACGGCGGCGGATGAAAGCAGCAGAGTGGGATGCTGGATCAAGATAGGTAGTCCAGCTGCTGTGTTCCAAATATCGATCGGCCGCGGTTTGCTGCAGTGCCTGATATAGGGTTAGGTGTACAGACTCAGGTCGCTGCAGTAGCGCGGGAGGCTCTAATTGGCCGAAATAGGAGTCGGAGGACATGAATTCCTGCTCAACAGGACACATGAGAGGGGTAGGCTGCGGAGCACTACGAGGAGAGGGCGGTGTTCAAAGCGTTGGTATATTGAGACTATCGGATAGGAAGGGCCACTGAGGCGGAACGGAGCGGAGTTGATCAGACTGGCTGTGTAGGAGGCGTGATGTATGCTGCCCATGGCGGTGAAACTGTGGCCACCGGCCGACATTATGTTGGGGTCGGCGATGGGGAGCCGAATGTGCTGCTCCGAGCACGTCGAGTGGACATTGGGCGTGACAGGCACATTGTTCAGGCGCGCGTAGATCTCCCTTTGCTCTCGTTCGAACTGAACCGCGTGCGGTTGCGAGGTGTTGGGCGGAACGAATCGAAACATATATTGAACCTTGCAAGGCGACGCCGTTGCGCGGTAGGTGAATCTCATTCGGCCGTCCGGAATTTCTCCCAGGCGAGAGCAAAGTGTCCGGACCTCACAGAGCTATTCCTCAATCCTTGTCTTCATGTACGCCTCGGGTCCGATTGGGATATCGAAAATGTCAAGACCGTCCGGTGGTAGGACGTCGCTGATTGTCGCGAGTTTGTCGGGAGACATCGTGGGCCAGTATGCACGGAGATGCCAGCTGAAGTAGGCAAAGTTCTAGATTGGTCTCTATTATAATCCAGATTGCGAAGTTGTTGCAGTAAATACTGTAAAGTAGTTTATTTTTGTTAAAGGTTTTTGAGAGATTACAGTAATTGTAAACATGTTCAAACCCGATTGGATTGCTCGGGATACAGGTTGTATATCACGTGGCTTTTCTAGATCGAATATGATTATGTACTGTACGATCCCAAACATGTGGTCCCCTGGCCTCACTACTGTCTGTATTATGAAATGCTTTTTAAGAAATAAATGTTTACACTAACCAAGGTCACTTTGGGTGAAATCCAAAGTAATAATTGGTTAGTGATGATATATACTGTATAAAGATCTGGAGGCGTTTCAGAACATTATTAATGGTTAAGGTACCTTCAGGGCTGTGTACAGCTGTTTTTTTATTCTGGAAACATGTTTTCAACTGAACAGACAAGAGAAGGGCGGACTTTTTACAATGGTGACACACGCAAAAGCAATTACAATGATCTCTGTAAAGAGCTCGAGATCTTTCGTACCTTCCGATACCTCAACAATTAGCGTCAATGAGGACTCAGAAGGGAACTACACAACATCATCCATTCCAACGTGTGCTCGAAGCACTCAGTAGTCGTATCATTGCATCTGGTATGTAGCACTGGCTTGTGTTCATGTTGCCTAGTGTTAGGTTTGTCACAATTCCAAAGTGGCTTGGCCGACCAATTCTGCAGACAGGCCTTGGGTTTCTCAACGACAAGACATATTGTTTAAGTTTCGAGAGAACTATGTAGTAGGCGTAGCAAATATCAAGGATGCATTTGCGGATACATGTTCAAAAGCACTCTTTGAAGAGGATCCCTACATAACTGTTGTGTTGCACTTGTCAAACTACTCTTCGTACTATTTGACAACCTATTTCCCGAGAATGTACCGCTTGATACGTAAGTAACTATGGAGGTTGTGATTTTGTACGCAAGGTTTGTTGGGTTTGGAAGACGATCGGTCGAGGGTCCTCTCGTCATTGAAACTTTTGTCATTATCGGGTAACACTTCAACGGTAAGGTTCAAATACGTCGCTTAATCAGTGAACAATGTAGGTTGCTTCTATCCGAAGTTTCTTCATGTAGTTTGTGACCATATACGTGCGTATATATATCTAAATTTTTCACGACGAATCGTCTCTGACTGTATCTATTCAGTTTCAATTGATTAACGGTAATCATGACGTCTCTAACCATTGATACTTCTCTCGATCGTGTCACTCTATCTGTCCTATTACCAGTGCTTATACTGGTTTTTTCCTCGAAAACAGCTATCTGTCCAGAGCTGTGTTCGTATATAGTGATATGTCTGAGGCAGATGTTGAGAATTTTTATTCAGGATTATGGAATCGTGCCCTTTTTCCTGACGGGAAGGGTCTCGGAAAGATGGTCAGCCTGCAATCAGATTGGTCAACGTAACAATGTGGATTGGGCAGTACATTTTCATATAATGTGTATGCTTGGTTTACGAGTTGGACTGCTTGGTGCCAATCAAGTCAGCTCAATAATCAACTGCAACTAATTTGTACTTGACGAAAAAGTGTCGCCACAGTTGGTTAATTCAGAATGTTCTGGACTCGTGGTTGACACTTATGTGTTACTAAGGAATGTGATTTTTCTGGTTTGCTGGTGTGGGAAGAATCTCTCCTATATCTCATATAGGTATGTCTCCATTGCATGCGCAGTTACAACGCTTTCAATGTAACATACTGATTTCGTTTCGCTCTCCATTTTCTTGTTATTGATGCGCAGCTTTTTTCAAGCGCTTGAATCCAGCCGATGCATAATTGTACAATCTGAAGGGTGTGTAACGTTTAGAGGGTTGCCCGTCATCTAGTCATTCACATCCAACAGAAACAATCTCTGGGGACTCTACTTTGTTGGTAATGGAGTTTGCACAGCAATCCTATCGACAAATATGTGAGCTACTAAACGAGTATTTTGGCAATGAAGAATGCACAGCCATCGTATTGACAAATCTGTGAGTGGAGGAACATGTAAAGGCCAGCTGAAACGGACAGCAAACATTATTTTGTGACATGATTCGAATGTATTCCGGTCAGAAAACGTTCAATCGTATAATTAGTAATACATCGATTCGAGGATGCGAAATATACCATGTAGAATCTACAAAGCAGAAGACTGAAAGCAGTAAAGTCCTCTTCTTCAGTCAAAGAACATTGAATATTTGAGTAGTACATGTATGGGGTGCTAATGACTCATGCACTGTTGAGATGCAACGAGTACATTGCCAAGAACCAGTCGGAATGCGTCTGCGCAGATGACATGAGGACTGATTGTGGACAAGGGTTTGTGGAACAAGGGGATGATGCATGTTGATGGGAAGTGGTCGGAGTAGTGGCTTTGAAATGATACACGCAATGGTTGTGATTGGGTACAGGTTGTCGTGTATCATTGGTTGCTTTGAATTAAGGCCGGAATCCGTGTTAATTATATTTGAAATATTATTGCCCGGCGGGCAGTACTGCATTGCCGCGTAATAATAGAATAATTAAACCTAAATTTTTTTTATTGCAATACAGACAGTGACGAACCCTATCAAAACATCATCCTAAATTACACAAGTACCACGTAGTGGGCATTGTTCTGGGCTTTTTACTCTTCGCAAGTAAAAAATACATTCTGCTGTGTTGTCTGTCAATCTTTGTCACTCGAGAACCCCATCAACAACATGCACACTAGAAACAATAAACAAATAAGAGGAATCATAGTGTACAAGAGCACAGGAGGAACTTCATACTTACGTCGGCATGTAACCACACACCAGAAGGAAGAGTATGAATCTCTTAGTGCTCATACAGTAGAACAAGAAAATGATTCAACTGGAAGAAGATCCAAAAAGAGGAAAACGGCACTATAGACACTCGCCTTCAATACGCATTAGCCTTACCCTGCCAACTCACCAGCACAGTGAAACCATAATGAGCAAATAGTTCTTTTGATTGCGAAACCATGTTTACCTTTTCGCCATGTTGAGAATCCTTATTTCAAACGTTTTGTACAAGCTCAGAATCCGAGAATACGAATACCGAATCGTAGAAGCTTGACGGAGAAAATTATTCCAGCATTCATCGCAATGTGTGAGAAGTAAATTGTTCTTCCCAAACTGAAAAACTTTGTTTCAGTTTCCATTTCATTCAACTTATGGATGGGTAGGGTTGTGAGGATATCTTTGATCTGATCGCGCATGGAATAGACAGCAACTTCAAACAGCAGAAGGTGCATTTAAGGATTATTGAGTGCAATTAGACAAGGGGTAATTTCCTAGCGGAGCTTCTTAAAAGAGAACTACAAAGGCATAAAATTCTTCACAAAATAATTTGTTGTGTTAGAGATGAGTATGCTAATCTGAAATCGTGTACTTCTGCACTACAGAAGCTTTTTCATTGCAGTTATATATGTATGGCTAAATGTTTTGACGGTCCATGTTTTGCACACATCTTGTCCAATATTTGCAATTCTGCTTTGGCCACTAATGTTGATGATGCCCTCAATATGGTATGCTCAAAATCAGCAAGAGCTGCTCTTTAAAAGTTCATTACCTGGACCAAGAAAAGTTCTAAAGGACGTGAGGCTTGGTAATCGTCGTGTCGCTCTAAGCATAAGACAGAAAGGGTGATACCAACACTAGTCAAGACAAAATTTGTGTCTCCGATGGTAATGATGACCATGATGCTTGAGTACCGTGATGTAGTGGAACATTGCTTCTCAAACCAGGATGAGATGAAAATCAGACAAAAGGTACCCACGGTCGAAACGTGGGAAATTGTCAGAGCGATTTCTTCTGTCCTCGATCCAATCATTCATACCTTTATATTGGTTCAGAAAAGTGAGAAATGGCTCATCAGTCATGCTGTTGCTAAGCTACCCAAACTCTTCATTTACTATGTAGAGATGGAATTGCAAAGCACGATAATATCAGAACCCGGGGAGCTTCTATCTTTAGAAGACGAAATAAGTGAGTACCAAAGACGTACGGCTTCAAAAATTAAGACCGGAATTCAGATGGTCATTCAACCGCTGTACTCATTTCGCACGCTGGAAGGGCAGTATGTTCATCATTATCTCAGTCTTGTACTTGATCCTGAGTATAAGACCCTAAGTGACCCTTACATGAAACTGTACTCAGGAGAACCTTTTGTTGGAAGGGCCTTATCTGCGAAATATGACGAGAAAATTATTATCCCACTACTTGTGAGTATATAAATCGAAAGAAACAAAGAGATCAGGTTTGATACCGTGGCAAATGATAGTGCATCGGATATGGAAACACTATTACAAGTACTCCCATCTGCGAACCCAAAACATGAGCAACCAATCCGTCAAAAACCACCATCTGATGACCTAGACTGCTTCGAAATTGAGACATTGGAAACGGATTTGGATTGAATCAAGAAGAAGATGAAGGACGAAATCATAGCTTATAGGGGTCGTCCATATGGAACGAATGAAGACGAACAGATATGGCTCGCTGCTCGCGAAAGCGAATACTCAAATGTAATTATTATTGCAAGGCACATAATATCAATTCCTGCTACGCAAATTGATGATGAAAGAGTTTTCAGTTTGGTTGGCAGAACTGTCACGCCACTTCGCAATCGTTTCGCCACTGAAAAACCTGACCAAATTTGTCTCCATTTGCAAGAACTATCCCGATGAAAACAGTTCTGAAAACAATGAATTTTTGAAATATGATTCAATGCCTGAGTTTAATGACTACCTGGTTTCGCAAGCAGAAAAAGCAATGAGGATAGAAACCTTGGACAAGGTAAAAATGTTGATGCCAAAAGTACGCCTTTATATAAGTTCATTTTAGACACTAGTGACTAGCAGATTGAAGTGAGTAGCTAATCCGCCTATTCTAAAATAAGAAAAAAATTTCAAATACTGATAACCTTTACAAAATGTTTCTAGCCGCCAGTGCGCCCCTGCTTGATGCATTCCCAGTGCTTGCGATTGTACACTGTTCGCTTAAACATTGAGTGACGTCCTAAAACAATTCCTCCCCGAAACCTAGGCCACCAGTTTATTCGGCTTAGTCTAGTAAATAACCAGAACGCGAAACTTAGGTTGTTCATCGGAGGGGATCTAGACTCCAAAAGCCAGCCCTTTGTTCGACACTGCCTCCTTTCCGGATTTTGGCTGGCGAGAATTGAACTAGCGCTTGAAACATAATTTGTTCAGTCTCGCTAGCTGTACCACACCAGCTTGACTTCACGGCAGAAACCTATTTTCCATTATTTATATGACATGTACAGCGGAAATGTCGAAAATATTAAAAATTCTAATGTCCGTATGCTGGTACCCATGTCTGTTCCAGTTCTTTCCGAAATTTTTGATGTCGTGTTTTTAATCTGAAATGTTTTGAAATTTTTCTAATGCCCTTAGCCCGTACACTTAATATTTTTCTGATTTTTTAATGACCTATTGTCCGGTATTAGTAGTGTATCCTTCATACGGGTATTATCTGTTACCCCGTCCTACTGTTTACTGCTACCAAATCACAATGTACCCATGCCTATATGTTTGTTGTGGTCGCCGCCATTGGAAATGCCCTATTGACCGTAGGTCCGCCTTTTTTGACAAGCACTTACTGTCCTTGTACCAGCGGGCATGAAAAATTTACAAGCCCGCACCACCCTGGTAAATACCCCTGCTTAACATCTTGAGACAAAATCCTGAAATCGTCTATTGCAGCAAATGAATCTGAAAAACGGGTAGAAATCTTGTGTATACTGGTAGTTTCATTTACGACATAGTTCCTTTCTTCGCCCCTATGATCTTGTACTACAAACCACGCTTTGTATATCTCTTTGTTAGAGTTCTCATTTTTGATTGACAGAACGAATCTTGTAGAGAAGATATTAACATTCTTTGGTAAGTCGTCTCTAGCGACTAATTTCCAAAGTATTTCTCTCAATAAGCCCTTGTATTTCTTTCTGTTTCACTTTAAGAAATTCGGCTGAATTGGATCTGGAATCCCGTGATTGTAAAACTTCATTGAGATTGACTTCAATGAGTTGAAGATGTTTGGAGTATACCCTCTTAATTTATGAATGTAAAGCTTCGAATATTATTTCAACTTGATGATCGAAATAAGGCTTTACTTGTCAATCCTGTTTGACAGAAATGGCGAAGAAAAGATTTGTTTGACATTAATTTACGTGATTTTGTAGGGTCCTGTCCACTTAGGTTTGGACTTTACACGATGGAATAGAACTTTACTTCCAATGTGGAGTTCATGGTGAGCGGTATTTGGAAGCTGCGAATTTAGAGCGGTTCTGGGTCTGAGTTCTGAAGTGATAGTTTACATTCCAACACTTGCCATTTGGAGCTCTTTCATTCGTTCTATTTGATTCGCAAGATCGCTAGTCATGGCCAGAAATCTCTGCAAAACTCCAAATACGAGTAACGATGGAACCAGTCCTTCTGGATTCATAGTATCGTTCATAGCCTTATCAGCAAGACGTAGAGCGAGTTCTATTCCAATGTCAAGCTCTGAATGGCGAATGTTGTGAAAAAAACGGCATAACGTATCATGGTAAAATTCAACCGAACCGATAGAATTATGACTTTCAACCCCAGACAGGCTTAGTTTGATACCATGCGATTTTACCAAATATTTCCACGGTTTGGAAATGAATTGACTACCTTGTTCCACTTTCATTCTATCAGGAAATCCAGTGTAAATTGTAGTCCAGCACCCATGCAAAGAGTTCCGAATAGATTCCGTAATTTGACTGTGTAAGAATACAGAATTACGGAAATGGGTTTGTGTATCCAATATATAAAGTACAGGATTTTTTTCAAGGAACATAATACCGAGAGCTAAATCTTGATTGGATATGATTCCATTGGGCGTACTAACCTGGAATGATCTGGGTTTCGGTTCAAAGTGCTGACATATGCGGCACTGTTTGGATATCTCCGAATCAAATCTCGCGTCTCAGGCGTTGTTTCCTCTGGTCTAGCTCTTCTAATCAGATTGTATCGCTTTGAGGCAGACAGGTCCGGAAAATGTAAATATCGGCGCTTTAATTGAGACTTTGTCATCAGGATTTCAGGAAAATTCCACACGACTTAAAGATGACCGTGTTTTCGTGTGTTTTACTTAGTCTATCCATGTCTTTTGGAGACATGTAGTTTTTCAATGTTGTAGGTAACAAGTCCAAATTTATCTTAAGCCTCTGGCCAATCAAAAATGGAATATTTGCATCAACTACATCGACGTGGCGGGATAAAAGCACCGTCGGGCGCTGGAATACTAATTGGAATCTATGTAATGCTTGGAAAGATTCCGTCACCAAACTTGTAAGCAGTTATCACGTGCTTCCGTTTTCTCTTAATCCCAGCTAGGTCGCAATATGCATTAGCTTGTGATTTTACAATCACTGATTTTTAAGCACCATTTTCGAGACATATTCCGTGGAATTTCTCGGAATTGGAGTGCGTTGGCAATTTGCTGCTTTTGACAGTTAAAATCTCATGGACCCTTACGTGTTAATTCGCCATTTTTCTTTGCTTCCGTGGAAGAGAGACGAGTTTTACTTTATAGATGGGAGGCTTGTTGCTTTCCCTTACAGTTTGCCTTTGGTTAGGAGCACTTCGGCTTGTTTGTGTACATCTGGTCAAAATACTCGTCATCCAAAAACAGTTGGTCCTTAACTGTAATTTGTGAAAATAAATGTCCAGGGACATACTTTGAGTCATCGTCATCAATTATTACATTTTCAGATTCCTCAATGTAACCACCACTGTTGACATCTCCGAAGAAATCCTGAACAGGCAGCACTTCTTCATCAACTGGTTCAGCATCATGATATAGTTGCTGACAGAGCTCAAAAAACACACGTTTCGTGGCCTTGGCTGGATCTTTAAATAATTTTCCTTGATAGTATTGAACCTTCCTAGCAGCATTCTCAGCCATTGACTGGCGAAATTGAGAAATGATGTGCCCCTTTTTACCAAAACACCAAAACAATCTGTCATCACGAAGTTTTTTCCCTCATGCTGTAAGCGTCGTTGCTTTGTAAGTTACCACTGTGACGACTGAATTTGATAGAACGCGGGTCACGGCCGTATTTAGCTTGTGCAGTGTATATTGTATTAGCAATGCGGCTACGGATTGCAGGCTCTGCATCTGAGATAGATGTCATGCGTAGGTTCCCTCGATATCTCAATCATCAATTTTTTCCCTCTAGCTCGAGTTGAGCGGCATAAATGAGCTGACTGTAAAATGATTGATAATTTTAGTTACCAGAATTTTCTCTGCTGCAAGGATCACGAGCCCAGGAGAATCTAATAACGGCGGACTGAAGACAATCAATCTTGTGCCTTTCTGAACGGAAATCAGGTGATGCTTAGGGGGTAAGCTGAGAGATTTTGGACTTTCTTGATAGCATCATTCACAGTACAAGTGGGAGAAATATATTGACTGACACGAATGTTTCGAAGATACGCAGCAATTCTGTTTTGCCTTAAGACTGATTTATGTTTACGTTCAAGAGCTTTTAGAGCTTGAGAATATTGCTCATACTCACCTTTTTCATTTGTTATGGAGAATCTTTTCGCATTTTTCTGTAAGAATATTGTGGAGATACTTGAGATTTTGTTCGTCATTGAGCATATAATCCTGGCAGGCATACTTGTATTCAGCTATGAACGCGTCCCGAAATTCTGAAAGGCTTTCAGAAAAATTCTTATTTTCTTCCCTTAAGCGCATGGACATGTAGTGTAAGACATTGTCTTCTGATGGTGACGGAGATTTTGTGGACCATGGAGTATAAAGCATGGGGTTTGGGGCGATTCTAATCAGTGAGACGGTTGGGGACGCGAGAGAGTTGAGATATGCACCTATTTGGTTTAATGCTTTGCTGAGGTCACGACTACGGAGAAGATGTACCACAAACGTCTTTGAAAGGGCAGGAGATTTGTAGCGGACGAATAGCACATTGAGATCCGCGAGAAACACAATCAACTTGCGAATGATCGATAGATTGATCAGAACCTGTCCTGAGAAAAGCATAGATATAGGGAACTCCTCAAGCAACCGATCCCGTAATTCATCACGAGAGAGGGAGCTATTCCCAACATAAACTTTGAGGCAGTCCACCAAAGACTGTTGCAACTCTATACTCTGTCTAATACCTGACTGAAAACCATATCAATTTACATTTTTGCAAGTGCAAACTAATGGTGATATAATGCTTCGAAAATGTAGCCCTTTTACTCGTTTTTCTTTGTACGAGTGTATGTCCTTTCCTTCTGTGGAAGGCCTATTATTTTTCGCTTTTTGGTTTTTTGATGATACTGTAAACCTTTTTTCAATTTGTTTTCAATTTGTTTTTTTTCAAAATTTTCCTCATTTTTCAAGCCATAATCACAATCAACTTGATGATAATTCAATTTACTCAGAGCGAGAGGAGAGATCCAGATCTAGTTTAAGCTAGCTATAGCTTATTGCTGACAACCTTAAGATGATTTTTCCGAGACAGATGGCCCTGTAAATGCCAATGGATGTCAAACTTGCGCTTACAGTCTGTAAAATAAGGGGGTACCGCTTTCCCTTGACCGCGTCTGAAGTGTATTTTGGTTTTGACGTGTTCAAAAAACGTCTCTAAACCGTGGCACGTAACGTTGCACTATTGAAACGTGCGATTTTTTTGAGATGGTGCGTGATTTTCTAGACTTAAACACACCCGTTTTGTCAGCCAGTCGGTGGTTGGCCTTGCGGTGTAATGGCCGGGGCACTGAAAGGTCAATAACTTAGAGTAGACGGTGAGATACAGTAGCAAGATCTGAAACCTGAATTTCGGTAGAAACTGAAACTATGTCGGTAGAACTTGAAACTAAAACCGTAACACCAGCTGTTACTTTCTGATTAGTCGCCGAAATGAACTTCGATTGGTCTGGATCGGATATTTTTAGGCGCCTGGAGTAGATCTTTGATCGCCTGACTGTCCACTTGGCAATACTTCATCAGTGCCAGCAAACGGCTCACTTGGCTAAATCGATGTGGTTGATGTGTTTTCAGGTCTGACAGTAGGGATAGGAGGGCTCTGTACACTAGAAGTCAGCTTACAGAGCGCCAATCTGGATTCAGGTCCTTTTTTGGATCCGCTCGGGCCAGGTTGGCTACTTGGCATGGCGAGCGTATCGCTTTTCTTATTGGCCAGTAGATATTGTTAAAGAGCAATTTAAAAAAGTTTGCATTGTTAGTAATTACCGGCTTATATTTGCCTCTGAACAACGCGGAAATAGAAAATAGTTATTTTCACCGTCGAATAGCAAATATAATGACTTCTTAAATTCCCCGAAACGGTAAATTAGGATTGTTGCGAAAATTGAAGGGATAAGAAGCAGAATGGCGGCGTTACCGGCGATCTTGAGAAAAACGGTAGACGTTTTTGCTAGTGTAGAATAGTTGAGTAGGTTGAAATAAAATGTTTAATGATATTTTTTACTTTAGTGCTCAAGGTGGTTAGGCCTTGCAAAGGCAGTAGATGCCATCGAATATCTGTAGCAAATCTGCTAGCTACTAGCTTAATTCCCTAGCAGGTAGTTCTGCGGACGGTCCTAGTAAGCCTTACACTATAACAGTTCTAACAGGTATCGCTAATAGTACAATAGGATAGAGAAAATGTAGACTATATAGGATATAAATAGTAGTAAGCGCAAATAGCTACAATACAGGATTGTAAATAGTACATATGTAAAAAAATTTATGTATCCTGTATTTGGACAATTGTGCTGGTAGAGATGCTACTATCCTGGACTCCAGGGGACAAAATCGTAAGGGCACTGTACAGCCCATATATATCGATTCAAAATTCCGGGGTACATCATTTTGGCGGTGGCTGGCGAGGTTTCGTCAGGCGACTGTCAGTCCTACGTTTGGTGTACCACATTTCACATACAACTTCAGTGTGAAGTGCACTACTTGCACTATAGTACAGTACAGTACATACTTGTACAGTAATTGATGCCCGCTTGCTTTGGATAGATATGCTGAGTGCATGGATATCACAGCCTTTGCTCGGGTATCGTCAGCTTTATATCATGGCCTACGACATACTGATTAAAAATGCAACCCTACTTATTGACCTATAGTGCTATGGCATGTATGGGCAGCTGAAATCGGGGGCAGCGTTTCCTGAAACCAGAAAGCTCATGTAAAACACCAATTGAATGGGAGCGTTGAGTCCCGAAAACTTGCATTCAAACTACGATCTCTACATATTGCAGATCACCGAAATGGCAACAGATTCGTCACACAATCCACTCCCCAAACAGCTCTACACCCGCCCGCCCCCCAGGTCGCATAAACGGTCTCTTCTCTGGTACCGTCTAGAGGGCTCCCCAGGCATTCTGCCTCCGCCCAGTCGAAGCGCCTGCCTCTCCTCTCCTCCCTTCTTTTTCCACTGCTGCACCCTCCACAAGTGCAGCCTCCCCTGCTCTCCTCCACACTGTCGTCGCTGGTAACGGCCCCATTTGGCCGCTTAATCACCTAACCGAACACCCCAGGACCACCTCTGCTTTCCCTCTGGTCTCTTGGGCTCCTCCATCTTCGGACGGCTGCAGGCTCTCGATTCCCTTAAGACGGTACGGTCTCTCCTGCGAATGGGTGCCCCTCTCGGCCACTTTCCCCTCCCGACCCGCGTTAGCATCCCCAGCATGGATCGCTGGGCGGTGATACAGGTACAGGACGCTGATCGTGGCGCATAGAAAGCAGAGATGTCCTCAATAACTCCTTCCTCTCCTCCATTTCCAACCACTTTGGCCAAGTTATGGCCGCTCTGCTTCTTCAACATTCATCCTTACTCCCAATGGCGCTTCGTGCTCCTCTGCAAACTAAAGTACCAAGCTACTCCATCAAAATTTCACAGCTTCGCCCTTCCTCCGCCTCCCCCGCTCCGACTGTGACTCTAACTAACCCGCCTGGGCAGAGCAGAACGAGTTGTCCGGCGTTGCCTACGTGAGACCAACGCTACGAGAGAATAACTCACCCAGCTGCAGGTTGCCGACGGATTGCGCGGCGGACTCGATTCCATTGTGCAAGATAGATACCAAAGGCGAAGAAGAGGACCACGGTCTCGTCTCAGTGGATTCGCGAAACGCGTTCAAACCCCTCTCGAGCCAGGGAATGATTTACCTCCTGCCGACAAATTGTAGTCGTCATGTCGCTTTCTGAACATGGTGTGCGCTCGTCAGATACCGTCGTTAATTTTAACCACGATATCTACAGAAAACATCTCCAGTCAAGAAGCGATACAACAAGGGGATCCAGCAAGCATGTTGAAGTTTTCTCGTTTAATACATACATGGGCGAGGGAAATTGCGGAGCGGACACAACTCTCTTTACACAGGTGATGTGCGGAAGAGGACGACTGCAACCTCATAGGCATACTCGCTGAGCCGGCAATGCAGTCGAGATCCTTTTGCTCTGAAGGACCCTTTCACGAGCAGTACTCGAACCTGTAGAAACGTGTTTCTTTTGGCCTGACCAGCCTGTCACTCAGACGATGCCACTATTACACCGCTCCCCAACAGAGAACTTCTCCATCGACGGGAATGACCTCCTCAGTGCCCGAATGGGTTAACCTCAATTCATGGAGAACCTAGTCAATGAGAAACCAAAAAGGAGTGATGTCGCTGATCAACGGCATCTGAGGAGCCCATGTCCAGTTTTACCTTCACCTGCGTGTGCCTCGGCATGGAAGCTACATCATGTGGTGAGGTTTTCACCGCCGAGCGAGAAAAGCGCCATTGTCATGGAATTTGACCGAGAGCGAACGGAATACCACCCGCAAGTTAAACGACGTGCCGATGAGAAACGCAGTCCGCTAGCAAGCGACTCTTTAGCTGCGGTATGGCGACCACGGAATCGCTTTCATAGAGACGTTCGACTTAGCGTTGTAGCCGGCTCATAGGTGAATAAGGAGTGCAGAAATCTACCTTGGGGGGAAACTGGGCCAATAAGTTGCAGAATATTGCGGAGGTTGAGAAAAGGACCGTTCTAACTGCTTCCACTGTGCTTTCAACCTTCCATCTGACGCCCTACTCAGTGCGACACACTTGAGTTGTGGTTAAACACTCAAAGTTTCCGCATTTTTGGCAGCTTACTCGTCTAGGACTTTATTTGTCAAATGCTCTGTGCAGTTTTAAATCACATCGATGAAAAGATTCAAATCGAGAGCTCATTCCTGCCGCGCGATGTAAACCCGAGTAGAGCGTACGATTTTTGTACATACTCTGTGCTACGGATGAAATGCTGCGGGCACAAAGGACGACGCATGGTGCCGCCAAATGGCCCGGCTCGCTAATGAGGGGAATTCGGCGTTTCACCTATGGGCAAAGGAACCTATGATGAGAGCGGCCAAATTGGATGGCTTCCTACAGGCGGTAGTCCCAGAATTATTGCGCACACGGGTCCTGGCTTCCACGCATTACTCGAAGCTCACGGGACATCCTTGGGGTTTGCAGATTTATGAAACCTGTAGGCGTGAGTTCTACTGGCCCAACATAGCGAACGATGTCTCCTAAATGATGGCGGGCTGTGACAGCTGTGCAAGTACACGGGGCATCATCCGGTGACACCAGAACTACCTCAAATTATTCCCAGCGGCGGGCCCGTTGGAGTTCGTAGCCATGAATCTGATGGAACCACTGTGGTGCAATACCAGGGAGTTAGGCTAGTAGTGCCACTTGGGTGTTCGAAGCCAACTTTTCAGGCAGCGCGGCAGAACTTCTGGTTTTAGAAACTAAATTTGGGTTTAGAACTCACTATGACGTGCTGTCACTTTTCATTGTTAACAAGTGTACCGTCCAGACGTCCAAGGAATCACCCCTGCTCTTCCAGCCCCGCTACTCTTCGCCGTCGGTGAGCTGTGATACTGCATTCCAGGGTGCATAAAGAGAAATAGGGACAACGAACACCCTATGAGTCATGGTGTGTGTGTGTTTTAGTATTCTCATTCTCTGACGGGTTCCGTTCTTAGACGAGAATAACTGCGCACCGCGCATTGAACTAAACGCCGTTGGGTATTTGTAGTACAATTGTGTACTGGTGGTGCGCTGGCAGTGGATCGATCACCTTACCGTTGTAGTATGCCTACTTTAATAGTGTGGTATGACCACTTGTACGCGTGGAGTGTCCCCTATAAGTGTTTGTTGAGTAAACAGTGCCCACAGGCCACCTGGTGCCACTTCGCAACCAATTTTGGATAGGGTTTGGGCACAGCCAATCAGAGGCTAGTGCACGCTAGACCCTCTAGTTTTATAACTTTATTAGTTTTGCCGTTAGTAGTCTAGGAGTAGGTCTACTACTTAGTCTACCCTACCTAGCTAACCCTCCTAGTCGTAAACTAAGCAACCTTCAATCTTGCACAAAGGTTCTCTACACCCCTTTCCTCGTCCCTACGCTCGACACTGGACTCATTGTAGCAGATACCTGCCTTATCGCGTTGTTCAACCCTTTTCAACCTGCGGATTACCGCCTGCGAAAGCAGACCCTTTGGCCTCAGCGTTTCTACCCCTAAGTCTCTACCAAACTACCTCTCTTTATTGCCCGTGCACCCCTGTTTGTGGATTTCCACTGCGCTCCGAGAAAGCGGTCCCGAACGCCGGGTGGCAACCCGAGGCAAGATAACTGCGTAAGCGGATATCTGAGCTACGGTATTGTACCACACTATTCTTCTACTCATTGAGCGGCTGGCTGTGCAGCGAGAAGACTCACCCCGTGGGCAACCAAGCGATGCGCATTCCTGATCTTACGGAACAAATCAACCGGCTCCAGCAGTAGTTGGGCTCTTTCCCGGCCCTCCTAATGGCGCAGTACGAACATGAGCTTGTACCCCTTCAAAAATAAGGTCCCTAGGGGCGCGCATTCCGCTTAATCGACCCTCGTCCCCGCCAAGTGCGATGCGCCGCCGTCGCCATTACAGGTTTCCTTTTAGTCGCCCGGTAGGTTCCTATTAGGGGAACGTCCTGCCCGTTTGCAGTAAAATCTTTGCTTGTGTCATTTTCGTATTCGGGCCCTGTGCCACCATTATCCCTGAGGTCCTGTGGGCGACTTTCCTTCCCCCTGTCGCGCGAGTAACTATCTTTCATGTTCTTTGGGCTGCCCCCTCCCTTACCCTTGTCCTCCTTCCCTTGCTATGTGCCTAGATGCGATACCGCGTCGGTACCGAGTTACGCTTGCGGCGCCAGTACTATACGATGAAGTGGCGTGGTGTGTCGTCTTCATATAGCCAATCGTTGTCCTGCGGGCCGTACCCGAACCATCGGACGCAGTACTGATATCCTGGGCCGTGGCGGCGATGGCGTACCAACCGCTGCACCGGTTACATGTCGCTCTCTCCTGTTGGCGTTCCTCCATTTTGGTCAATTAAATCCTGCTGGGATTGCCCTGCTCCATCTTGGCGGTTCGTCCATTGGCGCTACTGTAACCCGGTCTTGGTTTACCGATAAGGTGATGCCGTTCTCCTCAATGATGACCGTGTGCGACTGTACCGCCATCACCTTAAAAGGTCCTGTCCTACGGTTCGCCAACTTCGCCGACCAATTTTCCTCTTCCTTTTGAGAACCTGGTTCCTCCATGTAGCGCTTCCGAAAGGCGGGTCGGTCCAGATAAACCAGATCACCGGCTCTGCCTTTAGGATGGTTCCAACCTTTTGGCCAAAGTCAGCATTATATCGCCACTGGGACTCTTTCATGGTGCTTTCCGCCTTCTGGAGTTGCTGTGTCAGATCCCGCAAGGCGTAGCGCTTGAACTCCGCTGGGTGCTGTTAGTTTTAATTTCTTTCTGTCGCCTCTGCTAACAGCTTACATCTAGCAAAGAGGATTTCAGACGTCTGTTACTGTATTTTACTGTACGACCTAGAACTTGACCGTTACATTTTTGCAATGTACAGTGTGGGAACCTGGCCTTTACTTTTCGCGCGCACATACTGTATCTACGACAGTATAGACATGCTTTCCTTTCCAGTTCCATATGTAGTTGCCACTTTAAAGGCCCACGTGTAAGGTCGATAACAATTACTTTTATCCCTTTAATTGTCCATTTATTTTAGTAATTACTGTAGGACTACTTAGCTGACAGTACGAGCAAAATCGTCTGCTTGGAGATATGCGCTCTTGATGTACAGTGATGCTATACTGAACCGAAAAAAAGGCGGCCAAAGAAAGAGCCAGATGAATGATTGGGAACTCAGCTGTCGCGGAGTCCTTCCGCATAGAGTCCTTATCTCGATCTCGATTTCCGTGAGGTACCAAACGACACTTGATTTTCAACTTTCCGGCATCGCTGTCTTGCTTGACTTGGAAGAAGTGATGCGAAGAGATGATGTTGAAACGCCGTGGTAGCTCAGCTAGAGGAACTTCTTGATATGCACCTGCGTCGATATAGTTCCTTTTCTCGTTCTCGATAGCCTTGTCTAGTATCCACTGAGGTGCGAACTGCAGCTGAAACTCTGAGGTCGGTCGGTCACCAATAAAATCTTGAATGTTCTTGAGTACTTCCTGTTGGCTTGACTGCAAAGAGTGCGGGAGACCTAGTGGACCAATTACTGGAAAATTCCCGATGTCCTTGTCGATTAGGGGTGGATCATGTGTCCTAGCGATGTCCTTATTTCCTGATAGATGCGTAGGTATTCTTGAACCAAACATAACATTGCAGCGCTTGATCACTTCTGGGTGAATGTTCAGAGAAGGGAGGGTAGTCTTTTGCGCCTTGGATTGGGTCAGAAAGGATGAAGAGGAATGATGCATGTGCAACAAGTCAGCTTCATTTGTCAGATACTTCAAGCTATCAGTGAGCTCCTCAGGATGTAGCTCATCGTCTTCTAGTGGTAGAGCTGCGTCCCCGGTTGTGCCTTGGATAACCTGATCTTCGCGTTCTTCCGGCATGTCAGTACCTTCGTTGTCGATCACTGCTGGTGTGCTGTTCTCTATAGCTTGCGGGGGAGGACTTTCGGGTACCAAAGGGGCACCCTCTATGCTAGAGAGAGGCACGGGCTCTTCTGCTGGATCAACGACAATGGAATCCTCGTGAGCCTCAGGAGGTGTACCTTGCAGATCATAGTCGGCATCGATAACAGAGTACGATCGTGGAAAGATGAAGTTGATGGCATCTAGCTCACGTAGAAGCGGGTTCTTAGGTGCGAGGCGAACATGCTTGTAGGCAGCCTTGACTCCACGGGCGGTATGATTCCGGGTCGATGAGAGGACTACGTAATGTTCCTCGGGATGGCGAACGAATGCCGTATGCCGCATGCCTCTTCCCTGTGGACCTTTCTTGAACACGTAGACTTCATCATCCTTCTTGAGCTGCTCCTGAGAATGACACTTGGGTGTCTTGCTGTGGGATAGCTTTCCCAAGGCGCGACGCGCGACTTGCTCTTCATGGGCATCACGGACTGCCGGAGATACAGCGAGTTGTGGTATGCCTTGCATCATGTGACAGTAGCCACAAGATAACTCAAAGCTGCTTAGCTTCTTGCTTCCGATAAAAACGTTGCTCAAGTATGTTGCGCGTGATGTCACTGAGTCACTATTGACTTTGGTGCCTCTTGTAACTCGAGTATGGAGAGCTTCTTTGAAGATTTTCTGCGATATGTGGCGGAATACTGCGTTCTTACGCTCAAAAACACCGATTTTGATGTGTGAGCGAGAAGGAAGGGGCTCTAGCTTGATGTTGAACAAGGCGAGATGGTTCTAGAAGTATTTTTTGAAGAACTCTGGGTCGCCAGATAGTATCCTAGGGGCACCGTGCTGATTAATCCATAGCGCCTCAAACGCCTCAGCGGCTACCGATATGTGCCGAGTCCATGTGACAGCATTCTCCGAAAGACCAGTGCTGACGTCCACCATGTGCAGCACTGGTTCGTTCTTCATCTCAGCCAGAAAGAAGAAGTCGATTTGAACGTGATTGTTGAACTTGGCAGCCATCTTGTCAAAGGAAAACTTCTTAGAACTGCTCAGACGTCCGGTTGACTTGCATATGGAACACCTTTCGTAAGCAGAGATCAATGCTTGCTTGAGAATGGGCGTGAGAATGCCACCACGCTGGCAGAGCTTGATCATGTCGTCTGATTGAAATTGAGAGTATCCATGCAGCTTAATCGCAAACCGTTTGGAGATTCTGCCATCTGCGAAGCGCTTGTTTAGGTCAATACCTGAAGAAAGGGTTATTGCAAAGGATGTCTGAGCCACGAAGATTGTCCTGAACGACTGGGACCTCGAAGGGTTGACAAGAAGGTATGTCCGCATACCCTTGACTGCTGGAAGACCGACTTGCTCCGAGTAGGTAATGAAGTAAAGCTCGTTCTTGTATATACCCATTGCGTTTAGTGGGACCCGAAGAAGATTCTCGGGTCCCATGAGGTAAGCCTTGTTCAGGATTTTGTTACCAAGAAGAAGAAGTCCGGAGCCTGGGTCACGTAGAACTTGAGGTGAACGAATTTTCCATTAAGATCGGTAGTAGGGAGGTACCATATTGCGCAAGTTACTAAGAGACGCGGAGAGGTCATTATCGAGCTGTGCTCGGGAAGGGGCTGACTTGATGATGCTGGAAGTGGGAGCAGCTTTCGGAGAGGGATGAATCGCGGAGAGAGCCTGGCCACCAAGGCAGCCCGGGAAGGAAGGATCCACTCTTCATTGGTGAAGGTGGTGCTGTTCAGCGTATGATAGACTATGTTTTACCGGACATTTCCTTTGCCCGCGTTTATCTGGACGATGTTGTCGTCTTTTCTAACTCCATCGAGGAGCACATTGATCAATTAAATATAGTTTTCGACGCTATCGGAAAGGCGGGTCTGAAGTTCAAGATCACTAAATGTGACTTTGCGAAACCAGCTGTGAAGTTGCTAGGACACAAAGTTGACAATAACGGAGTTCACGTCGACGAAGAGAAGATTAAGGCCATCAAGGAATCTTCTGTTCCGAAGGACACGACTGAGTTGCGCGGTTTTCTTGGCCTTGCCGGTTTCTACCGCCGTTTTATTCGTGACTTCGCCGAGATTTCCGAAGCATTACATGCTTCTACGTCTGGAAATAAGAATTTCAACTGGACAGAGGATATGAGGAGGCATTCGAGACTTTGAAAGAGAAGCTCACTATGCCACCGGTTCTGGCATTTCCAGACTTCGATTCCCCATTTATAGTGGAAACTGACGCTTCAAGCGTCGCAGTAGGGGCAATTCTCGCCCAGAAAAAGGTAGACGGGAAAATACACCCCGTGCAGTATGCTAGCCGCACCATGAATTCGACTGAGAAGAACTATTTCGCATTTATAAGGGAAGTTCTAGCGATAATTTTCGCCTTGCAGAAGTTTAGGGTATACCTGTTGTCGACAAAGCCATTCAGGTTGGTTACCGATCATCAAGCCCTTCGCTACGCCTTAAAAAAGAACGAAATCCATGGAAGGTTGGCGCGTTGGATGTACTTTCTCGCGGAGTACAAGTTCGAAGTCGAATATAGGCCAGGCGCAAATAATGGCGCCACGGACTACCTGTCGCGAGCCGTCCCTACTGGTTCCAGACCATTCAAAGGGTTCGACGAAGGAGACTTGGTTGCAAAAGTTGGTTCAATCGCTGTCCCGGAGGGGCGTTCATTGGAATCCCATCTTATTGAGGTCGCTCGTCATCTGCAGGAGCTTAAGATCGAAGAACAAGAGGATGCGTTCAAGCCGAGAACTAGGCCGGAGAAGCAGGAGTGGTGGTGTCGAGGCTCGGGTTGGAAGGGCTGGGAGGACTGATAATTTGAAAGACTGACACGTACAGTACAGTATGCGGCCCCGTGGTCCGTTTTGGAGGCGGAGTGGCGATGGGGACAAATGTTTGATTCTGGATTTTTTTAGTTATTTTTTAAGTACGTTACAATACAATACTGTACTGTACGAGTTACATTTTCATTTTTAGACTACCGTGCTGAAACTTATTTGTTTTCTAGGAATCGCTTTGGCCACATGCATTTCGGCGCTTGTCTATATATGTAGGCGAAGCGTCAGGTGCGCTCGAGTAAAGAGACAGCACAACGACCGACACCAACACGAAGGGGTGGTGTAGAGAAAGCACAATGTGTGGATGGTTTGATGGTGGGTAAGATCATCCCTTACTGGATGATCATCTCTAACTGGATGATCTTACCTGAGAGAGAGAGAAAACTATGCTCTTTGATAAATTGAATTCATCATTTCATCAAGCACAAGGTGTGGATGGCTAAATGGTGGGTAAGATCATCCCTAACTGGAAGATCATCCCTAAATGGTGGGTAAGATCATCCCTAACTGGAAGATCATCCCTAAATGGTGGGTAAGATCATCCCTAACTGGAAGATCATCCCTAAATGGTGGGTAAGATCATCCCTAACTGGATTACCATCAAACCATCCACACCTTGTGCTTGATGAAATGATGAATTCAATTCATCAAAGAGCATAGTTTTCTCTCTCACTCTTTCTCCACTTCCAAAAACCAAAGAGCACACAACATCGCTACAACCTCATCCTCCCCATGGCTGCGCTGCTTCTTCAGGTACCCATCCTGTGTCCCCGCAGCTTGTACGCCTCATCGCCTCGACCTTCATCCCCCCGCAGGCTGGCGTCACCGGCCTCTCCGCTCTCACGAACTTTGTCAGGCGCCTATCCAGGGGTGACCTACCCATGCAAACCCTTCCTCTCCTCACCACAGCACCCTCATCCCGATCCAGCCGGGCCGGACAAGATCCGCCCCATCGCAATTGGACAAACACTTCGACGCCTGGCAACTAAAGTCCTACTTGGTCCGGCCCTCGCTGATACCCGCACTCATTTCGCCCCATGTCAACTCGCCAACGGTGTTACCGCTGGCATAGACTCCATAGTTCATGACGCCAGAATGCACATGAACAGACATGGTCGCGATGGAGGCTACGTCATGGTCTCGGTTGATGCCCAGAATGCTTTCCACGCTTTTTCAGCCGTCATGTCCAATGCGGCCTGCTTGATGGCTGGCCTGAAGGTAGCATCTTAGGAAGCGTAGTTCCTTCCCCATTACTGTGTCGGTATACCCTTTTTGAGTCGATTGCGGTTATCTGGAAAATCATGGATAGATCGGATATATCTTCCAAGAGTAAAACACCCAAACCTTTCCCCCTTTTTCTCGCCAGCAGCCCCTCCGCATCCTCCCATCCAAAACTCCCTCCCTGGCGCGCTTCATCAACATGATATACGGCCTTAGTCCCCCGCCCCTATTCATGCGCACGCGGGCCCCCGAAGCCGCTCCTATCATGGTTTCCAGCAAGGAGGGAACCCAGCAGGGAGATCGCGCATGTATGTTTCTCTTTACTCTGTGTTTACAGCCTCTTGTACAGAAAATATCCGAGGAATGTGCTCTCAACTTGAACCGCTGGTATGCCGATGATGGACTCCTCCTCGGCCCTGTTGATGAGATCTGCGAGGCCCTAAGCATCCTGGTTCACGCCGGACCGGCTTTCCAGTTCCACATCAACGCCTCCAAGACCCTGGCATATTGGCCGTCTCTATCCTCGGACAGCCTACGCCAGCTACGATGTATGCTCCCGCTGTCTATCCCAAATGGAAACGGAATTACCCTCCTGGGCGCCCCCCTGGGCTCTGATGAGTACATGCGCTCCTTTCTCAAGTCTCGAATGGACCTTTGCGACAACATGCTCTCAACCCTGCTCAAACTGTCTCACCCTCGCACCGCCTTTCACCTCCACAGACTCTGCGCATCGGCTTGCAAAGTGCAACACGCCTTCCGGCTCACCCCCCCGCCCATTGCATACCCGCTCGCCAAGGAGTTTGACAAGTCCCAAATGGTAGCCTATTCAAGGCTCAATTCCGTGTCCCTTACCACTCAGAGCATCCGCCAAGTTCGCCTCCCCTTTCGCCTTGGCGGGCATGGCTTTACGTCCCTAGCTCTCACCCTGCATGCCTCATATGCGGTCAGCCTCATCGAGTCCGCACCCCTGCGAAACCCCGAACGCCCTGCCGAGTTCTATGTGCGATGCGCACGACCTGCAATGCGCTTCGTGGCCACCGCGCTCGAATCCCCCTTCCAGCCCCTACGTCTACAAGAAGAACTTCGAAACCCCCAGTCCTACTCTCTCGGACACTTGGAGCCCGAAGCCCTAGCAATGCGACCTGAAAGACCACACCACTTTCTATTTCAGGCCATTCACAATTTGGCGGCTTCCAAGCTATGGGAGGAGGACATATGGACAGCTCAACCACGACCTGCCCGACACACTGAGGTTTCCATTCGCCTTCGCGCGAGACGTAATTCCTTGCTGAATCCATGCGCCTACGCGTGGCTCATTGCGCATCCATCTAAGGCTACTCATGTTTCCCCCAGGGTCTGGTCCATCAGGCTTCGCCGGCACCTCGACCTCCCTGTCTTCCACTCGTCAATTCCCCTTGTTTGCACCCACTCTCTCGCTTACATGGACGCCCAAGGCGACAATGCTTCGAGTTGCACCTCAGGATACAACGCCGCTACCCGACACAATTTCCTCCGGAACCTCCTTACGACCGACATGTTCCGACCTGCCGGTCTTGCTCACATACAAGAAGTTCCCAACATTGTGCCGGGTACAGACCTCCAGCCAGCCGACATCCTCGTCCAATGTGGACCGGAACCTACTGACACGCTCGATGCGCCGACGCAAGTCGCATATAATGTCACCATTCGCAATCCCATGGCCCGATCTTACCTCAATCAAGCCGCATTGGCACCTTGCGGGGCAGCCGAGTCGGCCTACGTTGACAAGGTGAAGACCTTCGACCGCTCAGTGAGAGCTGCGTTTAACCTGACCCCGGACGCTACCTTTCCAAAGCTCGGTTTTCACTTTGTTCAGCTTGCTTTCGACTCTCTCGCCGCGCCCTGTAAGTCAACCTCTGGGGTGTGAAACAGTTGAGGAAAATGGTGTTTACTCCATCTGAAAACCGATGCCTCCAATCCTCACCTTGTCCAAACTACTTCGTCAACAGTGGTATAAATGTACACTTGCAAGATATAGTCACCGTTCGGGGCACGACCCTTCAACGATTCAAATGTAAATCACATGCTGAATAGCACAGATACGTTCATCACAAGCTGACACCGAGCGTCCAATCCTCATGCTTGCCAAGTGCTGGCACGGTGCCAAAGTTCATCATCTCGCACCACTTGTTTCACTATAGACTCCCCACAACAATTGACGTCCGCGTCAATGCTTTTCCTCAGCGAATGGAAGAGAAGTCAAACCGGATGCTGTGGTCTACGGTGGAGCCCATTGCTATACCGGTGTCGATGCCAACCTAGATTGTTTCCAGCTCCGACGCCAATAAAATGGTTATAATCACACCACATTAGTTCACCATAGGCTGACCTTGACATTGCCGTGTCCTTATTGTCACTCCCTCCGGTTCAGAGATGCTCCTAAGAGCTAGGAGCAGGACTCTAGGACTGGACCTAGGACTAGACAACATGATATATATTTCAACTCTAAAAGTCCTCGTCCAGTTCTTCCAGAAGCATTCTTGTCCGATTTACTCGCTCTTTGAACGGTTGAATAGCCACCTCGTCTGTCACGTTGATCGCCTTTAACGCAACTGGAACACCGAACAGTCGCAAAGTCTCCGAATTGTTGATCTTTGGCTGTGCGCTACCGTTCGCAATTACGGTAAGGGATACTTCCTCTTGTACCGTTATCATGTTGATTTCATCATCCGAAAACATCTCCTTCGCCACAATTTCTAGCCTAGTCAAAAACTGCTGCGCACCATCCTTTTTCATGTAAACAGACGTTGCATCTTCGCTCGTTGACTTGGCATTGTACCAAGTTGTGACACCGGAAACGAAATCAACAAAGGCGAAATTTGCAGCAGCAGGACGATAGACTCGTAGTTCTTCTCGACGGAAAGAGGCAATTCGTCGGTAGGCAGCGTCTGTTGCGCCTTTAGCTTTGCGCTGAACCTCTGGCCGGCGTCCTTCTCTCATGCAGAGCCAGTCAAAGGCGAAGTCTTCGAAATTCCCCTTCCTCAGGGCCTTCACCCTTTCTTTCAATCGATTATAAAGCAAAACTGTAGCGACGGGAGTGAGCTTCATCGCCGGCCTATGCAAACTTCTTTCCTCCCATGTTCCGTGTGACACTGGCTCGGGACACAAAAAGAAAAGTCGACCTGACGCAGAAGCAGGATGTTTTCCAAGGAACGGAGTGTACTTGCCAAGTAAAGATTTATAAAGGTCGGAATCAGAGACTTTTTCCGCAGCTTCATCAGCGCCATATAGGCTCTCCGCAATAGCTTTGACAAACAGTCTCCAGTCAAAGACCAGACGAGGGATTGTTCCAACGAGCTCAATTCTTTTCTTGATTTCTCTCACCTTCTCTTCAATTGTGTACATCTTGCCGCGTTGCAATCGATGCGGAGTTTTATCTTCGTCCCAAAGAACTTTCGCCATCGCGATGACCTCTTCCTCCGTAGGCATCGACGTTACCAGCAGAATGCCGTCCTTTTCCCAGTTCCTGAAATGTTTTTCAGCATTGTTTGAAACAAACTTGACTATCCGGCAACTTCCACCAGACGAATACGGTCCGTCTTCCGGTGGATCGATGACTGCTACCACCCGCGCATCATCCTGGAATCTTGCCGCGTCAAAGTTACGAGACTTCGTGCTCCAAACGCGATATGTACCGTCTTCTCTCGGCAAGAACAGCAGCATTTTCCGTGACTTGTAGCCTACGTGCAGCACAGCTGCCTTTCGATGAAGAAGGACTTGTATTGCATACATCATGGAGCCTCTGGTCTTGCCGATGCCTGGTTGACCCGTAACTGCAACCCTAAAACGATTCTGCAATGCGTCCAGTGCATGGCGCACGCAACTCCTACTTTCTTCACGAGTGATGGTAGCTGTCTTACCTTCTATCGCATAAGTATCGAGGCCATGCTCATTGTATTGCACCCAAACAACATGTCCAAGATGCTCTACGCGGACGTTTTCCCCTTGCGCTATGCTTACTTCACTTTTTGAGGTCAAAGCGTCTTGAAGTTCTTCATGTAGTTCTACGAGCTCTTGCGCCAGCATATCAAGTTGTTCTACCCGTTTCCATTTCACATCGTCCATTACGCTTTCGCCTTCCACAAAATCACGAGCAACATCCGCTCCAGCGCCTTCGAACGCAGGTAGTTGTCCCACAGGTACATGGGACTACCCAAGATTGTCATTCATGCGACGCATACCCTGCGACAGCCTGGCGCGGTGTGAGCGCGATTTCTTCACTGCATGCAACCTGGGCCATGAACGGCAGTGCGCATCTTGAACAAATGCCGAATGTGACGAAGAGATGTGAGGTCCGGAGGTTGGTGCCAGGAAGGCGCGCAACATGACGGCGATTCCACGGGCAGGCAGGTGATCAACGGAGATCGTGAAGGAGACGAACGAAGACCGATGGTGGTGCGGCTTGTTGGTCCCAACGCAGGAGCTACAGTACGTACTCTGAAGTCGAAGGTTTCTCAAAAAAATTAATCATTGGGCGAGAGGTGATAACACAACCACAAATGTGCAACGCTCCAGTCGGACCAGTCTCGCTTCTTACAGTAGTATATACTTGAAATCTTCCTTCACTCAGGCTTCTGCAAGCTGCTGCAAGCAGCAAACTTCCACGCTCGGCCCTTGCAAGTCTTCAAGTCGAGTCGGTCACAGACTCATTCCAAGCCGGTCACAGGCTCATTCCAGGTCGGTCACAGACCCATTCCAAGTCGACTTCTCTTGTATAAGTCGAGTGACGTCTTGGCCTCAGAAGTCCAATGGCAGCTTCGCCATTCTTCTCATACACACAGTCAAACTAGCATTATTGCTACTACAAGGCTTTTCAACGTAGCCCTCACGTGTATTGCGCGACCGAGCACCCTGATAAAACGACTCAACGCAAACGCCATTACAGAGGCTGATATGCAAATATAAACTGGCACTCCAGTTTCGGCAGACCATACTTGTTTTGCATGCTACGCGTCCCATGGTTTGCTGCATGGACCGGTCCTGGACTTTTCCTCCTATCGACAACCTCTCATTTCCCGGGACTTGTTGCGATGCTACCAGTGAAACAGTTGAGGAAAATGGTGTTTACTCCATCTGAAAACCGATGCCTCCAATCCTCACCTTGTCCAAACTACTTCGTCAACAGTGGTATAAATGTACACTTGCAAGATATAGTCACCGTTCGGGGCACGACCCTTCAACGATTCAAATGTAAATCACATGCTGAAGAGCACAGATACGTTCATCACAAGCTGACACCGAGCGTCCAATCCTCATGCTTGCCAAGTGGTGGCACGGTGCCAAAGTTCATCATCTCGCACCACTTGTTTCAGGGTGATTGAGACCCATGCGAAATTGATATCGCGACGACTGTTCTGTACAGCAGCGGCGGCTCTTGACCACCTGCGGCAACGAATCTCGTCGACAATATGCTCTACCTTTGCAACATCGATCCTAGCGCGTACTCTCAAGCTGGGCAGCGACGAGCTTCAACTATCTTAGCCTACTCTGTCAGCTAGGCTTGTACTCCTTTTTAATACATGAAGTAAAGATGATTACTGTACAAGTTAGGGAGGTGGCTAGTGTCTATGCGACCAAGCACTGTCCTCATATGAGGCACGCTTTGTCCTCATATGAGGACAATTTCCGTTACATTTTGGAAAGGTAAATGTTTTGGAAGCCCGAAATTTTTACTGGAAAAAAGGTTTTTTATGTTTAGTTACAGTACAGTAATTTTTACTGTACATGCGCCCTCGTTTCTGAAACCCCACGATAATACGAACTATTTTACCTTCCAAAATGAAGTCGTTTTCACAACTTCTTGCGAAGAGCGGAAGCTGATGAGGGAAAACTGCTCTATCCTTCACCGAGGTCAACAATCTTGAAAAGTTTGTTTTGATCGGCCATCTACACTCATGAACTAATGCGGAGGGACAAGAAATGCGCTGAGGTAAAAGAATTTTGTATTGAAAAAGAAGTGCTAATAGTAGTCCTCATATGAGGACAACGGTCCAATAGACACTAGGGAGACAATTTGCCTCATGGGTTTTCCAAGGGCAAAGTGAAATATTTCAGGCCTGAATGACGCGTGATCAAAAGGTAATCTGAATCATTTCAGGTTCTTGATCTTTGTAGGACCTCCTTGAACATACTGTACAGTTCAGAAAGAACTTACTTACGCGTAAGCCCCTGAAGGCAATTTGTATAAAGGCCAAACTGACAGAGGTACTCGAATGAGTGCCTCTGCCAATTAATTTTGTCCAAGTGTTTGTTTGTTGTGAATTGGAATAAAATTAGCTGTGTGTCGGGTACAGTGCATGTTCCCTAGCGGTCAAGTAGGATGTGTTCCCCGCACATCTTGCCATCATATGAGCCTCTCCACACACATCCTGTTTCACATCCTAGGAACTTAAACGTAATATTCTCATTGGGTGGGATCTTATTTACAGTAGACGGCTAAATTTTTCGCCTTTTCTAAATTTTATGAGTGATTAAGTTTGCTACTTGTCCCCCGGGCCGATTTGTGTCCCCCGCATCTGAGATGCTCAAAGCAATGGATTACTTTCCCACAGGCATACTGTATGCAGGTGCAACATGCAAAGTCTTGAATACCGCACCGTAACAAACCTAAAACAATTTAGGTTTGAATAGAGTGGCTAAAATCTGCATGTTGTGGGGCGCGACATACAGACGCGGCACACGTGGACCAAATTGCATAACTAAGCTGCTGATAAAGCCGAGTCTTCACTCCTCCCGTCGAGCATTCGCTGCGGGTTGCGACAGCGGCCGCGTATTCATCGATTACCTTCGACGTCGTCGCAGACGGCGATCCAAGTGAGTCGAAGGCTAGCGGCACAAACTTCCATCCCAGTTTTGATCTTCCTGGGAGGGCTTCACCGGGGATGGCTGCTACTTTGCTGCAAGCTCCCGATTTTTCCGTCTTCCCGCTGCATTGGCAACAGCGCGCGCCTCACGCGCTCTAATGGATATGAACCCCTCTTGGAATGGCGAAGTTACTGTGACGTCGTGCGCCACCGGGAGGGGCGGCAAGGTGTTGATCTCTTCCGACCTCGGGTACACTAGAATGTCGGCAGGCCGTGCATTCAGTCCGGGAAGTAAGTATTTCACCTCATATTGGACGCAGACTCCTGCTGCTTTGAACACTTGTCGGCCAAATACCTTCACTACGGCATTGTGCCGGTTAGTCCATCCCAGGCCTTTTTGCAAAAATCCGCTGCATGATCACCTCGGTTGTCCATGGGCCTATTGCACTCCGCGCACTGCAGCGGCACAGTGTCGTCAAACACGTGAACTCCCAGGTGGTGGCGTAGCATCACTGACCACATCTTATTACAGGTCCGGCTAACCGCAGACGGATGTGCGGTGAGAAGGCTGCAGCAGGCGTCTCTAAGTATGCCTGGCGGCGGATCCTTTGCCGAATATCAGCTTCCGTATGCAGCGTAGTGCTTGGGAACCTCTCCCATCCGTCTTCTTTCCAGAATACCTTTGCTGCCGATTTGCACCAGGCTCGATACAAATACTGTGTGTATTATCGGGCTTGTTTGCAAGATTGGCCGCTGTCAGCGTTTCTGGGAGACCACCATGTCCGTCAGAGAAGCTTGGGGGGAGTCGTCGGACAAACTCGAGAAGGTGGGTATCAGCACGTGCATAGCTTTGTGCACGGTGGTGGGCTACGCTAGGATCATCGGGGCATGTCACTTGTTCGGAGTTGATGACGCTGGCCGCATACGACGCTAGACTCAGCGTTGCCACGGGTGTGAATCCGTGGCCTCCGAGGCGCAACGGAAGAGCCACTTGCTGACGGACCGCACTTGTCATCGGCACGTTGTTTGACCGCGAGTAATAATCCATCTGTTCTTGGTCAAATCTCATTACCAGGACGCTTGTTGCACTCGGCGGTGTTAGCTTCATCACATGATGTAGCTTGCATGCCGAGGCACAAACACGGTGGAGGTGGAACCGGATGCGAGCATCCTCAATCCCATCGATCAGCGATAACGTGTTTTTGCATCCTGCAATATTTTCATTGAGAAAGTTCTCCATGAATTGAGGCGAACCGATCGGGGCGCCGAGGAGGTCAATGCCGTGATTTGAGAAGTTCTCATTTGGAAAGCGGTGCAGTAGGGGTGTCTCAGAGCAGGATGGCGTGGCCAGATTGGGCGTGTCTTCGCCGGGTTTAGATAGAGGCCATGATCAGGTCCCTTAGTATCCTGCAGAAAACAAATGAGGTAGTACAGTTAATGGATATACAGTACTGTACAGTATCTAGAAACAAACTTAATTCTGTGCGGGCCTAAAAATGGGTTTCCACACCACATGAAACGGGACAAAGACACAAGAAGATTCAGCCTACAGTGCAATTCGTTAATCCAGCCATGGCGCCCACTCCACAACAATCCTTGGCAATGCGCTCCACTCTGGCACTTCTTTCATGTGTTATTCCCTACCCTCAAACCCACCCACCCGTCGCTCTCACCAGTCCCTCTTCATCCTCCAGATGCAGTCCGAACCTCTACCTGTCCCAACTCTCCCTACGTCAAATCCTTTCTCTTCTGACCTAGCCCTACTGCGCGAACTTTATGATTCCGACAAGCATTTCGCTGCCAGTCGTCTTCTCGCCGCTATCGATTCCCACTTACTACAACCCTCAACTCCCCACCTCGAAAAACTTCGAAAAGCTCTCTCCACTCCTTACTTCATCCGCGTTCGTAAAGAATGCGGCGAGATTCACACCCTTCGTACGGCTCTCCACTCCAACACCGGTTGGATTCCCTCTTACACAGGCGAGTCCACCAAAGTATGGTATCGCCGTGAGGAAGGCACTGCTTCTCATTCAATCCTCACCGAAGGAGTCATCCGAGCCCCCTCATAAACGTCGCGGCACTCATCTACGAGGCCGACCTTTACACTCACCTCTTTTGGTACGTCACTTCGGCTTGTGCGTTTCCAGTCCCGACAAAGTCACTTTTGAAGCGAGCAGCACACCTCTCTATCTCCGCCCCATGGCCGCTGCACAATCGAGATGTCGCAGTTTATGCATACGCTGTCGACGCCTTAGACAAAGAGGATGGCGGTAATATCATGGTTGTGTCGCGGTCCTTGGACCAAAACGATGGCGTGAAAGGAATACCAGAGCCTCCAAGCAAAACCGTTCGAGTCGATATGCACGGCTCAGGCTTTGAGCTCGTACCGGTTGAGCCGGGTCTTGTCCGCGCAAAGTTTTTGTACAACGTTAACCCACGGCTTTCGTTTGTCCAATGGGGCTTATTAACTGGGTAGCTAGAACGTTGTGTCGGTGGTCACTGCGCATTGTTGAATCCCGTGCACGGGACCTCAGCGAGATGCCCAAAGACTATGAGGAGAGACTAGCATCCTCCCCCGTATACGATCGAATCCGTGGTCGGTTGAACCAATACTGGCTTAGTAAGGGCATTACGCCCGAGGAAGCCCACCGACATGAAAAAAGTGTGTCACAGCAAGGGCGTGTTTCGGGAGCATTTGACCCAAACAAGGCTCCACCCGGTCCCTCTGCTGGCGTCATCACATCCATTGTTCGAGGTGAGCGTGAAGAACCAGGTGTTCACAGGCGAAAAACTAGCGTGCTGTCAAGTATTTTCCAAAGTACAGCCTGACGACTGCGTCAATGGTTAGTCTTCTGTTAATTAACACGAACGTAGATGAGCTGCTAACTCCTACTATGGACTAACGCCTTTGTTAGGCTAGACTTGATATACTCGTCTACAGAATATCCCGCCTTGCTCATTTCGTCAACTCGGATTCTGGCCACCTTCAATCCGCACTCATCAGAGCAGTACTTGCTTCCTGCAACCTGGAAATTTTCACATACTTCAGGATTGATTCGAGCACATTGCTTGGGACCGACGGAATCGTCGTCCTTGGTGGATGACTCCCTCGACGGCGAAACATCCAAACTACTAGCTTTGCTGCCCTTTCGTGCAATTTTCGGAGCAGACCTTTTCCCGACGCCCTTGCCAGTTGGCGGCAAGTCGGAGCCCTTCCTCTTTTTGTTAGCTGCCCTCTTTTTCATAGCCATAATCTCTGCATCCTCACCTCCCCTGATCAAATTTTCAAACTTTTGCTCTAAATCAGTAGCCCAAACGGCAAAGTCATGGGTACTGCCATTGTATTCTCTGCAATTCTTTGCTACCTGTCGCACATCCTTGGCGACCTGCAAGGCGTTTGCATACGCTCCCTTGTGCAGTTTGTTCTTGATAGTTCCATAGTCCATAGGGTGAGTAATTCTTGAAAGGTAATCCGGACAGCCGTCGGTCTTGGGGTTGACCGGTTTATGAAAAGGCCAGGCATTCTTCTGCTTGTAAATCTGATTGATAGCCTTTTCAGCGCGTTTGAGCAAACGGGTATTACCATCGTCATCCAAATCACCGGTAGGGACCCATTCGCCAAGATACGAAGCAGATGCCGCGGATCCAGTTGATGATTTCTTCGCACTGTGCTTGACTTTTTCGACGAGGCGACTTTCTTCTCCCTCAACTCTTTGACAAAGTAGTTTTGGAGAGAGCAGTACCCGACAAATTACTAATTTGGGCCAAAATGAAATCCTTTTCTGACAGGAGCTCACGCTCACTATAAGCCTTCATCTTGAGGTAGGGGGCGGCGAGAAGTTGTTGAAAGAAACGATAGGTACAATCCGGGGATTCATTGAGGTAGACAAGATGAAGATCGAGAACAGAGCTCAAAGCGACGACGAGCCAACTCATGTGTCTTGGCATACTCCTTGGCAGGCTTGGTAAGTCGATACCAAACCTTTGCACTACGAACCCAAAGATGCGGAGTATTTCCATATTCGATACACCACTCAATGAGAGGGTCCGAGATAACCTTGAGGGAACGATCATGGCCAACGACGGAACCACGGGCAATGACCTTGGGACTTGCCGACTTGCGATCATCGAGAGAACAGATGGAGATTTTTTCATCACCCGCGGTGACGGTGAAGTCGGTTAATTCACGCTGCGGGACGTTCTCATCATCGTAAGAGAGATTGAAGGAGGTAGGGGTGTCACTTTCGCTGATGAAATCGGCCATATTTGACGGGAAGTGTGGGTGGGTTGCGGAGGGGTATATGGAGAAAAGCTTGTTGCGGACGGAATGTAATGGAGGGATTGGGGAGGGGATGTAGGTGGGCGTCAAGTACAAAGTTACAAGGTGGAGGATAGAGGATTGCGTGGAACGGACACGATATCTGTTACGGCGAGGACTAGGGTAGAGAGGTGCGAATTGAAAGGTTGCAAAGTTTGGGATGTGGTTGATATCTACTATGGTTGCAACGAAATGCAAGTTGCCATGTGTGAGGCGAGTGAGGAAAAAAAAAATGCGGGCATGTTGTGTACGGCACGCGGGCAAATCCAAAACACGGCGAGTGGAGTGGGCTGACGGGTTGGGTGGATGTGGTGAGTTGGGTGCTTGTGAGAGGGGCTGAGGGGCGTGTTGGAGGGGCAGCTATGAATACATGGAGGGGCGACGGGCGAAATTTGGGGGGTGATGGGGGGAGAGGGATGTTGATTTTAGAAAATTTTATCTTTTTTTTTTTGAAGGACTAGGGTAGGTTAAATGGCGGGTCGCTGCTTGGGTTGTGCCAACAACAACACTTTTGAGTCACATCGGACGGGGGTCGGGGAGGGAGTGATGCTTTTTGGGGGCGCTGCACACCTGGTGACGGATTCCGTATTTGCATCCCTCAGGGACGATAGAGGCCATAGAAGCGAAAAAATAAAACAACAGACAAAATCGCCGTTTCAACCACCTCCATTTCCTACGTACCCGCCCTTCCTGGTCATCTGCCTACACGATCGCATACCCGCCAACGGTTGGTCCTTTCCTTTTTTCGGCGTGTCAAATTCACCCGTTTCTCACACTTCCAGCCGACCAGCCCCAACCAACATCTCTTCGAGAATTTTCTTTCCACAACCGGACATCTTTTCCACCTCCTCCGCACAGTCGTGCCTCGCTCACATTCAGACCTACAGCTCCAAACCTCATTTCACGCACACAGTGCACTTATACTAGCACCTCGTCACAGTTCTTCAAATCACCACTTTCCTCTTCGTTTCTGATTCTCACAGTCGCGCGGCTCATTCATTCGCGGAGCGCGAAAAGGCCATTTCCGGCCTTGCTTCGCCATAGAGTGCATAACATCGATCGCAGCCTCAACGTAAACTCGACTACACGCGACCAGTCTTGGCGTATTGACAAGCTGAGTCACTGTTGCTGTACAAGACCCACATGATGAGCGCTACAACCACCTTTGCTTACGCGGCCCGCGCTATGCATGTAGCATGCCTCCAACACTTCTTTTCCATTCACGCACACACCAAATCGCAACCAACCCGTCCATCTGATAGACTACCTCATGGTTAGCCTCCACTCCCCGCAAAATCCTACAACCGCATCAGCACATTTCTCCCCAACTCTGCAATCCCATCAACGTTCTACCGTATTCCTCCGCCACTCATGGCATCTCACAAATCCGCACCTCTTCACAGAAAGAATACCGCCCCAATTCCCCTACTTTCATACCACCTGTGCTCAACCTTCAATTGCAATGCGCTCGCCTGCAAACCTTTTGTAGCATAGCATCAAAGCTACAATTCCCTCTACTTTCCTATAGCTGAGTTCGACCCTCAACTCCAACGCGCTCCTCTACAAACCCCTCGTAACCTCGTCACCAAGTGTCTACAACGCATGAAATCCATATACATCCGTATCTCGCACGCATACAATGCAATCCGACTTTCCCGGGGGATACACCCGGAAACGGGATACATCTGTTCATCGAATACCGCATAGTTCACTCAATTTGAATCGCATAGAATCCCGCGTGGTAATGGAGGCATGCCGCACGAGACGTAATAATCAGAGGCCTTAGCATGCTCTGCGCTGTTTACGACTGCATTTGCAGACATGTCGACTGCTCAAGTGCAACATGTTGCAGATCTAAGAAGCGCTACCACACTCATTTCCCCTTAGCTCGCAGTGAATCCAGTCCCGCTATCCCGCAAACCTAGCTGTAGGGACGTGACTCGTCATATCACCATTCAAGCGTCGCACGCCGTGTCGACTATGTGTCTGTCGTACTGACTTGCAAATAAACCGACCAACTGCCAATCGCTCCCTCTGACATCCGACCCCGCAAGTTACTTCTTGAGCTTCTTCTTCATACGGAGTTGGTTGCTGCGTATATCACATAAAAGCCACAATTCCAGCAAAAAAGGGATATGGAAAAGCGCGAGAAACAAAGTGTAATAGCCATCATTCAGGTTAGCAATTCGTTGTATCGACGCAATATGTCCGCGCTACGATCGACGCCGACATGATGACTACCTGTGACCGCACTTCTTTTTCCTGCAGTTTGTCGCGCGCGTGGGCAAACGCACGTAGCACTTGCGGCACACCTGACGATTGCAGTTGGTCTCCATGGCCAATGCTGCCAGGGTGGGTTCGATGAGCCCTCCGCGCAGACGGAGCACCAAATGGAGGGTTGACTCCTTTGGATGTTGTAATCGACAAGGTTCGGTCGTCCTCCAATTGCTTTCCGGCAAAAATCAGACGCTGTTGGTCCTGAGGAATGCCCTCCTTGTCTTGGATCTTTGACTTGACATTTGCAATGTTGTCCGATGATTCTACCTCAAGGGTGATGGTCTTCCCGGTTAGAGTCTTGACGAAAATCTGCATGGTGCCTGAAGTTGAGCTTTTTCGCCGAGGACGTAATTGAAGAGATGGTGCAAAAAGCAAAGGGGAGAGGGATGGGGAAGGAAGGCAGGTGGAATAAGTATACAGCGCAGCGGTCGTCGTCGATTTGTACGAGTAAAGATTGAATTTAGGGTTACAAATTTCAAAACTGTTGGGTATGAGCCTCAACTACCGCAGGAGGCGGTCCACAGCGGTGCAGGTCATTGTTTACACATCTACTGTAAGCATAATGGTACGTGTACAGCAAAACAAAACCTTCTAAAAGCAGTTTACAGCAAAAGTATACACATGTACTGTACAAATTACTGTACTTGTAGTGTACATATTTTTGATCCCGCCGTAGGTCATCCGTCGACTACTCACGCGATCTTCCATTGCAAACCTTTACACATTGTCAGATCCCGATTGTTGACCGCCTTGTCCGCTCTGGACCCGACTGCTCGCAACCCCAATTGCACTTTACTGCGCCATCTGCGCAATAAATGTGAAAGACGAACAAATGCTGTTGCGGAGCCTGACCGCTGGTCGCCTCCTCCACAACCTGCCAGTCACTCTCAACAAAACACTCATCCAACGCCTCATGCCTTCACCGCAATCACCCATCGTCACATCGCCGACTACAACACCCAGATGTCGACGTTCCCGCAGATACGAAAGTGGCCTCTGTAGCCATCATCGGTGCGCCAAATGCAGGCAAGAGTTCCCTCAGCAATTCACTCATCGGGACGCGAGTATCGGCTGTATCTCGCAAGGTGAACACCACTCGTAGTCGAGTTGTTGGCGCATGCACTGTGGGCAATCGTCAGTTGGTTATGCTGGATACTCCGGGTGTGGTTGAGAGAATGTTTGTGAAAAAGTTGGGCGCGGAACGTCGAGAGCTTACCACTGCGGGGTGGGGGTCGGCCGCAGACGCTGATGTGGTGTTAAGTGTCGTTGACGTTTCGAGAGTGAACAGTATTGGAAGCGATGCGCAAGCATATGCTCAGACCTTGTTGAAATCCGGCGGATAGTTAAAGAGAGTCAGCAGGTGAGTGGAGAGAGTGGATGTGATGCTACGAAACCGGGACTGATTCTAGTCCTGAACAAAGTGCGATAAGGTTCGCCCGAAGACCATGGTGCTTGAGGCGGCGGATTTTTTTAAAGAGCGGATTGAAGGATTTGACAGTTACTTTGATGAGAAGATATTCATGGTTTCAGCGTATAATGGTCGTGGAGTAGGTGATTTACGGGAAGCGTTGTTGGAGCGTGTGGCACCTGGGAGTTTTGAAGTTCCGGAAGGGACGAGTCATTGTGACGAGGACTTGGAGCTGGTGCGACAGCACGTTTGGGAGAAGCTGCTGCACCGGGTTCATGAGGAGATACCATATCGGTGTCGTTTGAGAATGAAGCGTGTGTTGATATGCGAACGGGGACTTGCACGTTCTGAGGTAATTCGAGTGCCAAGTGCACGGGCAGTGGGCATTGTCGTTGGATCCGGGGGTCAGACGATACAGTGGATACGAGAAAAGGCTATGGAGAGTGCCTCGGAAGCTCTCCAACGGAGGGTTCATCTAAAGTTGAGGATTGCGGAGCGGTAGTAGATAGTGCGTATTTGCAGGTGTAGTCGTTGGGACATCCATGGCCGTAACGGTTTTCATAATCTAGCTGCCTAGAGTTATCCAGATGTGTATCAAGCAGATTTTATGTGTCTGAAAATATGTGCTTCACTACCAAGCGGCACTTGCGTAGTGAATGACGGGGTCAAAACGAGTAGTGCCGCGCTGATTACCTGGCGAGGATTTGTGGGTGTCCGCTCCCAGCTCGCCAAAGTCATGTTGAATAACAAATCTGGTACCCTTGATGTAGAGGATTTGGTAGCACCATACCGAGAGGAAGTTTGATGTAACAGGAAGGGCCTGACGCAGGGATGGTGATGGATTGCAATGATCCATCCGGTGCTTCCTTCCCGGCCGGTACATGAGGTTTCCGTCATTAAGTCGTACCGATAGGCCGAATGGGGTCTTAGTCCAGTCGAGTAGCAGGTGGATGGAGTTGATAATAAACATGAAATGGTGAATTTTGGAAGGTTGACGAGCTCTAGCACGATGGTATGGTAACAAGTTTTTCGATACATTTTATTTATGTTATTTAATAATCAAGGGCGCAGAATGTACAAGACGATAATTGATACAGCACACCTCCCAGGAGTCTCTGGCTGCAGTTGCTTACTGTTTTTTCGGCAAGCTGTGGAGAAGAAAATGCTTGGCCACTCTGCCCAATAGAATTACAGTATTGCTCCCTTTCATGCCCAAAAAAAGCGACAAATATTTATTTCTCTCAGTCTGTATGCCATACAGTACAGTTCCTTTCAATTCGTTCCCAGCTGTAAGGCCATGATAGTCGGGATAATGCCTTTAATGATTTCTTTCCCTCTTAAATTGCCACAAACCCAACAAGAGCATACTGTACGGTACCCTACAGTACATACTGTACTGTACTGTACTGTACCACCGCAGTGTGAAACACACCGAAATCCTGTTGACATTAGTACAAATTCCACATCGACAATGGCCCATTGCCTCCACACCGCCTCCTTTAAAGACCAAACACAACCAGCTCGCTATCACCGTGGCACAGTTACCCCCACATTCCTCCCTCTTCACCCACCCCTTCATCGAATCATGCCACAACGCCGCTCAAGAACTGCCTTTATTTCCTTCTTTGGCGGCTCGTCCCCCCACATTTTCATGCACAATCAACGCACCCCCACCTGTTCCTCCATCCCCGCTGACTCGGACCATGTCAGCCCTACCGTACAACCGCTTCGTGCCTCCTCAGCTCCCAAGGTCAGTCAGGCCGGTGCTCGCCCGACCCGAACGCCAAATCTCGGCTTTGGACGTTCCGTAACCGTCGATGAGATGACTCAGAGTTTGCATGGTCATGAGGACCCGTTATGGGAGCTCATGAGACGTGAGGCAACCACTGCAGCTGCAGATGAACCCCAGTTGGCTAGTAGTTTGTACGCTAGTATTCTCATGCATCAGACCATGGAAGATACCCTTGCCACTGTATTGGGCAATGCGTTGGATACTACTACCTTTCAGGCTACTCAGTGGATGGAGCTGTTTCATGATGCTTTGACTGAAGATCCGCGCTATGGCAAGGCTGTGCGCGCGGATATTGCCGCTTTTATGGAACGCGACCCGGCTACGAGTCATGCTGCACGTGTCTTGCTCTATGCAAAGGGCTTTCATGCTTTGGAATCCTGGCGTCTCGCACATTGGTTGTGGGAAAAGGGTCGGCAATCCTTGGCCCTGTATCTCCAGTCTATGATTTCGAGTCGTTTTGCTGTTGACATTCATCCTGCGGCAAAGATAGGCAAGGGAATACTTATTGATCATGGAACTGGAATCGTCATTGGTGAAACTGCAACCCTGGGTGATGACGTTTCCCTTTTGCACAATGTAACCCTGGGAGGCACAGGAAAAGAAACCGGCGACAGGCACCCAAAGGTAGGAGATGGCGTTATGATAGGTGCCGGAGCTGCCATTCTCGGTAATATAAGGGTGGGAACTGGAGCCCATATTGCGGCCTGCTCGGTTGTCTTGAACCAGTCGAGCCGTTTGCAATCATTAGCGGAGTTCCTGGTAAGATGGTCGGCAAAGTTTCCTACAAGGCTGGAGATATGCCGTCGTTCAGCATGGACCAAAGGTTAAGTATCGAGGTGCTTGGTGCCGCAAACCCATACCAGAATGTGGTGACTGGTTCTGTCAAGGCGGCTGAAGACTCTGAAGACGGTTCGTTTGGTGGCAGTGCAATTTAAGTTTTAGTAGACGCAATATCAGTTCTTTTGTCGGATGGTAGTTACTGGGCACCTTGATTTCCTATCAGAGACCTCAATTCATCGAGATGCGCTGGTGGGGTATCACAACAATCATGAGACAGGAAAGGTGATCTAGACGGCGGAAATTGGTGGATTTATTGTTGATGCGCTGAGCAATCCAAATCCTGACTCCTCACCTGGTCTCCATATGCACAAAAGTAAAGTACACAGTGGTTTCTTCCATAACGTATGACCCTTGGTAATTTGCAGACAGGGCGTCTCACCGTCACCCAATTTTGGCCACAACATGCGCGGTGATGTTAAAAGTCAGAAGTCGAGGTCGCATGTGGCTTTATTGAAAAGGTACTCTCTGCCGCGAATGGCGATAATGCCCTCTCGAAGTATGACTTTCCATTTCGGTCCCTTCTTGACGCGGTCATGTTGGGCTAAAATAAGGTTCTCCGGCTCTTCGTCTGCCTCCTCGCCCTTGACGTCACTGTCATCACTGCTGTCCAAATCCTCTCCTCCATGTTCGATCTCTCCGTCATCAGGGTCCGGTCGTCGGCGCTTCGTGGGGGGCTCGCCTTCCATATCGCGAGACTTGGTGGCAGGGAGCGGTTCAGGCTTACCCACATGAACTGAGGGGCCTGGGACGGGGGCGTCGGTGTCTTCAACCTTGACAGCATCAGGTTGGCTGGTCAGCGCAGCCACGAGATGACCCCATTGCGACTGGGAGAGGGCTTGCCAGGCTTTGGACTTGCGCCCTTCTTCTTGGCATTTTTGCCCGCCTTTTTCCCGCCCTTTGCCGAATTGGACGAGGATGGCTTGTCGATGATTTCGGGATCCTCGGTGAAGGGGTGGGTGTGGGTTAGTCGAGTGGACCAACGTTCCTTTAGACGGGCGAGGCTGTCCATGGTAGCTTCATCGGCGCCCTTTTCAGCGCATTCGGCACGTACGCCTTCAATGGTAGCGTCAATAACGCTGAGATAGATGTCGCGCACTTGACGCTGATTCATTATTGAGAAATGATGTTGGAGATCACGGCTGTAGAGGGTGACCAAGGAAACGCGGTGATTGAATACCGAAGAGGTAAATGCGTACGGGCGGGGGGGGGGTGTGAATGGAATCAGCTGATGCACCAGTGGGATTCGAATAGAGACGGGGCACGGTTGAGCCTTGGCGGAAATCGAGCTTTGTTTAAATACCGCGGCGGCGGTTAGGACAGCTGTTACATGGCATCTAGCCAATGCATGTGTACCGTTTGACCACGTCATGACGCATTTCAGGACTCGCGCAGATTTGGCCGTTTGTATTACATTCTGAAATACTTTAAATCCAAATCGGAATTGGATCGGGCATGGATAACGACTCGAAGGGGTCGAATTTTCACCATCGCCATTGGACAGTTTAAACCTGAAGTCATTCTGATTCCACTAAACCTGAATCGCCTCGTTCCACACTTACCATTTCAGTGCCAACAACGGCAGCGATAGTGCCGCCCGAATTCACTCAATCCAAAACTACCCTCATCCTGCCATTGCGAGCGACGTCTACAACAGCAACCCACTTGTCACACATCGACTTTGCTACCGACGACAAATCCCAAAGCAAAGCACTACAGAGATGCAGTCCAGATTTTCCGCGCTGCTTTCTTGCCCTCGTCACGTACGTCAAGTGTCCACCGGGGCGTCAAAGTCATCTACCGTCGATCCCACTGAGATTGCAAAGTTCGCCACCACAGCCTCGAAATGGTGGCATCCAGATGGCTCAGCTGCCCCGTTGCACCGCATGAACCCGACTCGTCTGGCATACATTCGGTCTGCCATCGAAAAGCATGTCGTCAGTCATCGTCCTGCTCCTGCTAAAGTCTACGCTACAAAACCACTGGATGCTATTGATGTTGTTGATATTGGTTGCGGTGGTAAGTTTCTCTTCCCACTTTCCTTTCCCTCGGTACCGTCAACTCGTGTATGTTGGAGTGCTCTGACCTAGTGGATCGAAATGTGGGTCATTTTCTTTTGCTGTACAGGTGGCCTGGTTACAGAGCCGATTACGCGCCTCGGTGCAAACGTGCTGGGGGTCGATATGTCAAAAGAGAGTCTGCAGGTTGCCAAGTATCATGCCTCCATGGATCCAGACCTGTCCTCTTCGAATCGACTGCGGTACAAGGAGGCTGCCGTGGAGGATCTCGCGGAGAGTGGTGAATCTTTTGACGTCGTTTTGGCCCTTGAGGTAATTGAACATGTTGCGCAGCCAACCGTTTTCCTCCGTTCCTGTGCATCTCTTGTGCGACAAGGTGGTGTTCTCGTTGTATCCACTCTCAACCGCACGGTTGCTTCGTATGTACTTGGTATTGTAGCTGCTGAACGTATACTCAAGTGGCTGCCAAGGGCACTCACGACTGGAAAAAGTTTCCGCGCCCAGAGGAAATATCCCACGTTATTGAGTCGGAGACTGCGTTAACTCCTGCTGAGCTTGTGGGCATTCGATTTAACCCCTCTCGCGTACTTTTTCAGTCGTTGAGGATACCAGTATCAATTACATTCTGACGGCCACAAGGCCTTTGGACGGGGAAGATAAAGCTGGGGAGAAGAAGGAGCCTGCAAACTCTGAAGAATAGAACATGTACTCTTTACATGCAGCACGCTTAGGTCAAGCCACTAGAGACGAGGCGGACCCTCGCACAAACCTGCTTCCTAGACAATCGGCGACATCGGCTCGATTGTTGGGGTCTGGGTCGAGTATGGTTGCAAACAAGGCGTACATGTCTTCATACGCAGGGCCAGAGAGCGCAGAGAAATCATTTTTCAATGACGGAGATACGGACAAACTACCAGACAAGATACTGTTGCAAGTGCGCTCAAAGGAAAAATCACTGGCTTTCAAAATCGTTTCGACAAAACTATTCATATCTTTCTTTTCCGTGAGGCTTGGCAGGGCGCACCGTAATGCAATGAGCCCAATACTGTACACGTCAAAGCGGTACCCTGGTTTAAAAATATCCAGCCGCTTCTCCGGGGCTGTGTAGATAGGGTCACAAGTTGCAATGCCAAGGCCCTTTTTAAAGGGAGATGACCAGTCACATGAGGAGCCAAAGTCGATCGCCTTGAAGGGGGCACCATCAGGGTCGTCTGGTGCTACCAACAAGTTCTCAGGCTTAACGTCTCTATGTAATGGGTCAAAGAAACAAGCCAATGATTTCAGACGCATTCCAAAAGGAGTTGTCAGGATCAAGACTGTCATGAGTCCATTCCGGGGCTGAGGGAAAACAAGAATAAAATGCCACTTACCGATGGACAATACCCGCCTTTTGCAAATCCTGGAGAACCAAGGCCAGTTCGGCCAACACGCTTGCGCTCAGCTCTCGACGCAATGGCAATGGCGTACTCGGTGCGCCGAGAAGACTTCCAAGCTGGGCTAGGCGGGACGAGACTAGAAAGTCCTCGAGCGTTTCGCCATTTCCAACACGTTTCCAAACAAGACCTAATCGGACGAGGCCCCTGATGAGACTAGAGTCGGGTGGAATAACCACCTCGCCTAGGAAAGGGGGGAAGCGTTTGTTTTCGGATTGTTTCTGGCGAAGCTTTTTGTTGGTGTACTTTTCCATGGCGTAGAGCTGGCGACCGAGGATGATTCGATGGGACATTTGACAACTACTTGTTCCGCAGGGCTTGATGGGTCGTTGGGGTTATTGTACTCGCCGAAAAATACCATGCCAAAGTTTCCAGACTTGGAGGGAGCGTCGAAATGAATATTGAAAGCTTCCCTTGGGAGGTATTGCGAACATATCACTTCACGCTTGGAACTTGCTCGACGCGTTGCCTGCCGCTTTGGCAGAGAGAGCCCATGGATGAAGGCCATAGTCAGTTTGCGCGAATGTTGATGAAAGTTGAGATTTCTATGCAGGTGCCATTGACTGCAAAGTGTGCCATTATAGCGGCTCACGGCAATCCCACGGCAATCCACTGGGTTGCTTTTCTACATCGGTACAGTACTGTACAATACTACTTGGAGATCAATGATTTCCACTCCGACACTGCCGAATCTGAAGATGTAGCTGTTTTCAGGTTTCAAAAACTGTATGACACGTTGGACACGTGTCATGAGGCACTTGAGATGACATCAATTGTTTGTAAGAATAGCTGAAGCGCTTGTCGCCCACCAGTCGGCGAGGATGGAATGCCAACACAACGCTTCGTCCGAGCTGTAGTGCTTTCGTGCCATACGCGAAATAAACTCTCCGATGAGAAAGGAGACGGGAGAACATGCCAAGGAAGTCCAATGCAATGGTAGAAAATTGGAAAATGGCGTCGCTGCGAGGTTTTCTGAATTTATTAGAAACGAAATATGCAGGTGCAACTGCAGCATCACTAAATACCCTGCTATACCAAACCTAAAAGAACTGGTTTGAGTAGGGCGGCTAAACACTGCATGTTAAGGGGCGCGTCATATTACAGACGCAGTGCAAGGGTTTGTAGAAAGATGGCGTGAAACAGCAAGTGATCCTCCGCTCCAGCTTTCGGATTCGTTTATCACTGATGTATGAATGTGAAACGCCGCAGAGTGCTTAAAAAATTAAGTTTGAATAGGGTGACTAACCTCTGCGTGTTGCGGGGCACGACAAATTACCGACGCCTCACAAGTTGACCACATTGCGTAGCGATGCTTCTGATACAGGCAAGTCTTCACTTCTGACCAGATTCCGCTGCGGGACGCGACAGGAGCCGTGTATCTCTCTGTGACCTTGGATGTTGTCACAAAAGGTGATCCTAGCAAGTCGAAAAGTAGCAGCACAAAATTCCATCCTAGCCTCTATCGTCCCGCCAGTGTCGCGCCAGGAATGGTTGCCACTTTTGTGACCAGGTCCCTCCTCTTACGCTCTTCCGCTGCATTGGCACCGGTTCGCGCTTTCCGTGCTGTCATTGACGTATAGCTCTCCTGGAATGCCGCTGATAAGGCAACGTCGTGCGCCACTGGAGAGTGGGCGGGGTGTTCGCCGCATCAGACCGCGGGTGCACCAGAACTTCCGCGGGTTGCGCTTTCAGTCCAGGAAGCAGGTACTTCACCTCGTATTGGACATCGACTCCTGCTGCCTTGAACAGCTCTCGGCCACTTCATCACTGCTGTGTGGCGGTGGTCCGTCAAAGACTTTGTTATAACAGTCTGCGGCGTGGTATCCGAAAAGGTCCATGAGTCTGTTGCACTCCACGCACCGCAGCGGTGCACTGTCATCCAACACGGAAACTCCCACTTGGCGACGTAGCATAACTGTCCACATCCCGTTTAACGTTCGGTTTACCACGGACGGATGCGCGGTGAGGAAGGCTGCTGCAGGCGTCTCCAAGTATGCTTGACGGCAGATCTTTCGTCAAATATCAGCTTCCAAGTGTGTGGCGAGTTTGGTAGACCTCGCCCATTCATCAACCTCCAAGAAGGATTTTGCTGCTGACTCGCCACAGGCCTGATTTCGAGTGTTGTGCGAATTATCGGGCTCGGCAGCAAGGTTGGCCGCTGAGTGTTTCTGGAAGACCGCCATATTCGTTAGCAAAGGACGGATGGAGCCGTTGCACAAACTTCCGGAGGTGTTCATGCGCCTAGGCGTATCTATACGCACGGTGTTCAGACGCTCCAGGCTCGTCAGGGCATCGCAGTTGCTCGGCATAAATTATGCTCGCCACAGGTGTGAAGCCATGATCGCCGTCGCGCAGAGGTACGGACACCTGCTGTCGAACTACACCGGTCATCGGCACATTATTGAAACGCGAGTGAAATTCCAACGTCTCTTAGTCAAATCTCAGTGCAAGGCAGTGGTCACATCCGGCGGAGTCAGCTTCACTACATGTTGAAGCTTACATGCCGAGGCAAACAGCCGGTGAAGGTGGAACCGAAGCTCCAGCTCCGGGACCGTTTGAGAAAACCTGGTAAGCGGCGACTGTAGTGTCCTGAGTAACTTTCATAGCAGCGCAGTTTGAACAGTTGGACGACAGTGAAGTCACAAGCGATAGCGCGGGACCGTTGACCGGCGGATGTGAACGTTCGCGGCTGAGTTTAGTGTCGGGTACTTAGAGGTGAACATCGAAGGGACCATCACGGTCAGCGGCGCGCGTGGTGTAGCGAGAGAGGGCATTAAGGAGGGAGTTGGGCGGTGCCTGTGGCCGAAACTATTGTAGACGGACAGATCTGCCGTACTGTCGCTGTCGGTATTCATGCTCTGGGGACAGTGCTGGTATTCGAGCGAAGGGAGGCCGTGGAGAAGGGGTGTGCTAATCGTTGAACACGCAAAATGGTCCTGCGGGCGGTGAGAACCTTTGTGGCTGTTGAAATGATGATAAGGAAGACCTTGGCAGTCATGGTAGTTTCATTTCATTCGTGACAGTTCTCTAGTGGCTAGCGTGCACTGCGCAATCCGGTCGTAGAACGTCCACATGCTGTAGCTGGGTGTTCCAAGTCGGCGCATTCATTAGATAGGGGGGACGATAGCCATCGCGAATGACACCCCCAGCGGATTGGTTTATCTGATATTGCATTCACCCATGGTACTCAGGCCCGGTCCATCCGAGTGCAAGATTGTAGCAACAACTCTGTTCTTGAAGGCTTGTTTAGCACGAGAACTCGCCAGCCACCGATTTCTTTTGCCGTAGTATCTCTGTTCAGAGGAAAAATTTGGGGTTAATTTAATGTATGGAAGATGTGGTCGGTTGTATCCACGCCGTTCTAATGCGTTGCTTTTCTTTGTAGAGCCGCAAAGCTGTAAACAGCTGTCCTTTACGGCTCCTGAAATTTGCAGATACCCATTTTGCTTCCTCTATACACCGGATGCCATGGCCGAATGAAAAAGACGTATACTGACGCGCTGACGCGGCGATTGCCTCATTCCTCTATCGACGCCATTCATTGCGAAACATAAAAATAATGTCTTCTTCGGTAAATAGGCACGAATATGATCAGCAGGGTTCTTCCAGTGATCACGCATGCTCCTGAAATCTCCTTTCGCATTTGTTTATTTTAGCAGCAATGACGCAAGGTACAGGCGGCGAGGTGCCAGTCTTTTCTGCCCGTCGAGTGGGTGCCATTGTTATCTCGGCTCTTGAGATCATGAGCACATTCGGTTCCTCACTACATTGCGAAACTACAGAAATTTCGCCAAGAGTCCCGAGACAACTCTTCGAGTTCTCTTTGGTAAAGCATCAATGCGCGACATCCTGATGCACCCGCCGTGGCTCCACTGCGCTTTGAAATTCTAAATCCATGTCTGGCATACTTCGGGGTTCTGTAGCACCGGTTACTGTACTGTAGGTTGCTCGGCCTATCGCTAATTATATTGAAGAAATTTTACTTCATTGAGTATCTGGTATTTACAAATTCGATCATCAACTGCTGTTCTCCTACTGTATGTACATATTATGTGGGCTCGGTCATACACCCACTGCCCTCTCGATCCCAGATGCCTCCCTGATGATTGCTTTCAGGATTGCGCTCTCTATTCGTCCGGTTTCTTCAACGAGCCTTGCAAAAAAGCCCTTTTGTCGCAACAAATTAGCAGGAGTATCAAATTCCACCATTTCCCCCGCGTCCATCACCATCACTCGATCACTGTCAGCTATCGTCGCCAGTCGGTGTGCAATCGTAAGCACAGTGCGATCTGAAAGCTGTTCCCTGATTGTTTTCTGGATAAGAATGTCTGTATGATTGTCCAGGGAAGCAGATGCCTCGTCAAGGACAACAATCTTGACGCCGCTAAGAATTGCCCGAGCAAGCGAGAGCAGCTGTCGCTCTCCTGCGGAAAAATTGTTTCCTTTTTCACACACTACCATATCGAGGCCATGGCCGTCACCATTCATATCCCCCGTTGCGCCTTCAATTGCATGACTCATGTGAACTCTGTGGATTGCATCCCACATATCTGCGTCACTGTAACTCCCCAAGGATCCAGATTGCTCCTAATTGTCCCGTTAAACAAAACAGGATCCTGCGGCACTATTGCCATCTTGGATCGCAGATCGTGCAAACCAATATCTGCAATATTCACGCCATCAATAGTTATAGCCCCTTTCGATAACTCAACCATTCTGAACAAGGCAACAAACAAAGAACTCTTTCCGCTCCCTGTTCGCCCAACGATTCCAATACGTTCACTATCTTTAGTCTTGAACGAGAGATTTTGCAATGCTGGATCAAGTTCTGGGCGATACTTGAGCTGAACATTACTGAACGTCAGAACGCCTTGCGCCGGCCAGCTTTCAGGTGGCTTACTGTCTGGCGTTTCGTAGGGTCTCTCTGTCGGCGTTTGAGTTGCCATCGTTGTTATACGCTCCACGCTCGTGAAATGATTCTCGGTTTCTGCTGCTTGCCGCACCCCCCCTTCGAAAAAGTCCGTGAAAACAAAGAGACAAGCGCAAACGTTCAAAAAGTCAGATCCCCTTTCCGGCGCGTCGAGTCTCACGCGGGAACTGGCCGCTGCAGCTGAAACTTACATTGAAGCATGTTTGTTATCAGGATACTCTGAGTGAGAGCTACGCCTGCTAGCCCAGGATCCAAACTTGGGCTGACTATTAAAACGACGAGTCCGGTGCAGAAAACAACCGTAGTGGCAAGCGCATCTAGTCGAATACCGAGCCATCTCCCAACACAAGTGAACATATGGTACGAGCAGTTATTTCCGTCGATGAATTTGTTGAAGCGCTCAGAAAAGCGCCCTTGCGATCCGAATGCTCTTATTGTTGAGATCCCACCAGCGGTTTCAACAAAATGCGCATAAATAAGGCTCCGAGAAACCCCATCAATCCGCTTGAGTTCGCGACTCGACATCTTGTAGTAATGTTGCAGAGCAAAGAATGCGCAAACTAGCGGCGCCAGAGGAATGAGAACCACGGCAAGATCCAAGAGATGGTGACTACCGCTCCCAGTGCCACGAAGAAGATCTGTAAGCAATCCTGTGCTGTCACAGGAAGCATGACATCCATGTGGTCCACATCCTTGCTAAATCGGTTGAGAATCCGGCCTAAAGGATTGGTGTCAAAGAAAGACATTTGTGCTCGAAGAACGCGATCGAGAAGCTGGTTGTGCACAATTCGCGAGGCAGTCATTGTCTGCACCCCAAATACTCCAGCTCTGAACATTGTCAGAAGTGCTGTACCTGCAGCAAGTCCTAGGAACACCAAGGCATGAAAACGATTCATATCGAAGGACCCTTCGCAATCCGAGCAAGTACTCCACCTTGATAACCACCACTCGGAAACTTGTCTCACAGCCTGAGGTAGAGCAAATGCTAGACAGACAAGGACTAAAGCGATATAGCCTCCGCCAGCTTTGATGTAAGCCCTGTAAACGTCGCTGGGCACGCGACCAGTGCAGCGATCTTCATCTGAAATCAGTCCTCCTTGATTCTTTGTGTTTTTCTCAGACGACCCCAATACTCCCTTGACGAACCTTGAGCGCTGTTCAATTTGCCCATCGGTCCGAAATCACCATCGGAGGGCTTGAGCTTCAAATGATCTGCGCTGCTCTCCTCGCTGCCCGTGATTTCAGACATTCCTATGTTAACGTCTGCATTCTTCAGTAGCTCTTGCAGGCGATGCTCTTCTCCCGCTTTAAGAAATCTCTCTTCCTCAAGCTCATCAATTTCTTGATAGCTACCGCTTGGACCTTTAGCGTCATCCACCGTTCCATGAAATCCAGAGAGCTCTTCCCGACTTTCCCTCAACTCCTCAAATGGACCAATGCGATGTACGCGCCCACCTTTCATGACAACAACTCTGCTTGCTAAAGGCAGCAATTGCATTTGATGCGTGACCACAATTTGTGTCTTTCCAGCGAGTAGTCCATCTTTTGAGAATAATCTCTGAATCAAACGAGATAATACGGCCGGGTCCACAGCTGAGAGAGGATCATCAAAAAGGTAGATATCGGCATTTGAGTATATTGCCCTTGCAAGGGCTACTCGAGCTTTCTGACCTCCCGACAAATTTACTCCACGCTCGCCAATTTCCGTCTCATCTGCTGCCGCAAGCATTTCAATATCCGCGCTGAGACAGCAAGCATCAACCACCTTCTGGTACCAAACTTGATCCACACCGCAGTCACCCTCATCGAACATGGTTATATTTTCCCGCAACGTACCATTGATTATCCAAGGCTGTTGGGAGCAGTACGCCGTGCGGCCATGCCTCTCAACATGGCCACCCGTACACAGCAGCTCGCCCAGTATCCCATGCAACAAACTTGACTTCCCACTGCCCACCGATCCGACCACACACAGTAGTTCTCCATCGGATACAGATAGGGTTACATCTGTAAGAGCTGCTCCAGAACTTCGTCCCTCGACAAGGTCACCCTCAGTGAAAGAAAACTGCGCGTGCCGTAGCGTAACGCGGTAGTTTTCCGGGCCTGTAATCAGCGTTGACACTTTTCCACAATTCCGTCTTCCGTCAAAGTCAGAATCGTCAGTATCAGATAGGCTCCAGTCATGACTCTGATTTTCTGAAATCTTTACATCGACGACAACCTCAAAATCGGCATCCGCTTCATTGCAATCGTCACAGAGTCTTTCTTCCTTTGGTACCGATTGCGACTCGGGCAGATTAAAGAACGAATCCAATCTCCGCCCCGCGACAATTGCCTCAGATATCGCCAGCCAACCAAGTGGCATGAAATTGAGTACTTGGGCCAGCGTATTAAAAAATGACAAGGTACTGAACACCAACCCCGCCGTCAATGGCTGTTTAAACACTAATGTCCGCGCCGTAAATGTCGCCAGTGCTACTAGGACAGGGGCCACGAAGAAAAGGGCCGAGTTCATGGCCCTCAGTACAGCGTTCTTCCGCAAATGACGCACCTCGCATCCGCGCTGGGCACGGATAATCCGCATAAAGTGCGGCTCCCATGCTGAAAGCTTCACCATCCGGATACCCGACAGGACCTCCGTCATTGTTTGCACGCGCTTGTCCGCTTGCGAGGAAACACTAGCCCTCGTCCGACAGATGAGATTCGAAAACCAAATTTGCACTGGCACAAGTAATAGCATGATGGCGACACCGAAAAAGGCAGATAACCCCAACTCAACGGTGAGTAGAGCGCTGACTATTGCAATTTCGATAAAGCCAAGCCAGCAAAAGTTTGCGTATGTATAAGAGTCGAGGACGCGTTGAGAATCATTAAGAAGCAAATTGGCGACCTGACCATCCGAAACCTTGGACTGTGAAGTTGGAGACAATCGCAACATCTTTTGATAAATGGCGGAGGACAGCGCGGCACGAGCGCGCATGCCGGCAAGCATGGAGCCAGCAAAAACGTGGTGAGAGGTGAGACTGAGAGATTGGGCGGATAGAGCTAGTGCTAGGACGACAGGGATGAAGAGCCATCGAGAGGGGAGTGCGGAGGGATCGGGGTGAGCACGGGTGACACGGTCGACGAGGGCGCGGATGCAGTAGGCCTGTGCGATATTGGAGAGGAGCCAGAGTGGTTTGATAGCTGCAGCACGCAGGAAAGGAAGAAAGCTGACGGGAATTAGAGCACGGAGAGTAGTGGAACGGAGAATGAAGGTTGGGAAGAGGTTTGCGAGACGGGTGAGGCGGGGGTGGGAGAAGGGGCAGACTGTTGAAAGTCAGGAGAGTTGGAAGGTGGGTGGGAAGAAGGCGGCTTGTCGACTGCAGAGAGAACGCGATAAGTATGGGTAAAGATGGGAACGAGTTGAGCGGCTTGATGTTGGGGGTTGATGGGGGGTAAGTCAGATTGTTGGAGAGGTTGTCGAGAACCTCGAATAATGAGAGGATTGATCCAGTGAAAGAAAGCGCGACTGAAGATGTTTGCATCGGCTTCAGCGGTAGGGGAAAGGGAGGGGGGTGAGGTAAGGGAGGATGACGAGAAGGCAGGCATTGAGAATAGGTGGTGGAATTCGCGGAGAAGGGATTGTGGATCGATAGATGACGAACGGGTATGGCGAGGCCGTTGACCGAATGCAGGCAATTTAAAAGAAACCAAGAGGCAGAAAGAAAGGGTTTGAGGGTGTGTAGAGAGGAGGGTTGTGGAGCGATGGAGGCGGACGAGGAAAATTTGAAGCGAGGAATCGATAGCCACCCAATAGGGATTGTCTCCGTCCTGGGAACGCAGTTAATTTATGTTTTACGAAAGCGAAGGGAAACGGAAGAGAGGAGCGTATGACAAAGGATCCCTTTACCGGAGCAGTGGAAATTGAAAGCTTGAATCGGCAACAACTCGCCAAATTGTTGAGGTTAAACCGGTAGAGAGGGAAAATATCGCTCGAGAATCATTGGTCAAATGACGAAAGGATAAAGTCAGAACCTTGCACGAGAATGGCACGCGTTTATTGTTGCTGATCGGGACGGCCAGCGTTTACCCTCGCTATGGCATTTTTGGGGGCTCTACACCAAAACGTAACAAAACGCATGCCGCACGGTCGTCCATGGGCACCTTGCTAATACTGTACTGTACAGGTGCCAGGTATATTCATAATACAATATGTTACCATTGTACGCGTTACCTGCAATAAGAGGCTCCTGTGCGGCTGAAACTGGCGCCTGTGCGAGTCTCTTGTCCGTGCTACTTGGTGTCGACATAAACACATCCCCTGGGGGATGCGATGAATGCGATAGGAAACGAGGTGCAGTGCTCCCACAAAAGTTTGCCAATCACATCCCCCAAAAAGTCTTGGCTAAAAATTCATCAAAAAACAACTCTCCGTTTGCAATTTTTGTTTTAACACTATATGGACATGTACTGTACTGTACTGTACTGTACTGTACTGTAGTGTGTATGAGTATAATAGCGCACTGCACCGTACAGTACAGTACAGCACGGTTAACTCTAACTTCAAAACAAATCCTACGTTGCTGCCTCACACCCAGCCTTTGGGCGCCTATGCTGACTGCAGATATTCATCATTATGGAGATATCGCGAGTAAAGTTTTCTCTGCCCTTGGACGCTTTCCCCAATCCCTTGAATCGCTACATCTGCTTTCCCGCCCGACAATGATATATTCTTTTTTCCTTTCCGTAACAGAGGCACTGCCCTCATTGCTGCTGATTTTCGATTGCTTCAGTAGTACATACCCACCACTACTCTTCTTTCAAAAAGAACTTTAGAATTCAGAGTTTATATAAAGATCAAAGTTTCACTTCAAATCAGCGCTAACTATTAAAGTAAGGTGAACAATTAAAAAAAGTAAAAAAGGTTCTTAAAAATATGTTCCGTAACTAAAACCTATGGATAGATCACAATTAAAATTTTTCAATCACGAATCTTCTTCCATAAAACTAGGTTAATAAAAAATTTGGAGTTAAGTTTTAAATATAAATTCTACATTTCGTACTTTTAGGGGGTTAATTGGTTGCTTCAAAGCCGTCAATGGAAGCATGATTCAGCCGATGTTTCGATGCGTTCGAACCAATGCACAGGACGGCATGACCTTAATGCCGCACTTTAATATTGTACTAGGGGTCAACGAGCCTTGAGCAAACACTTGCGGTTTAGGGCTCAAGACACAGAAACTTTCAGAAACTTTTCTCTAACAACAGGGCGGATAACATGAAATATTTGTTTGGCCGGTATCGTACCTTCTACATGCATAATTTACTTATAAACGCTTTCTGCATTTGCCGCTGAAAGGGATGGAAATATTCAACGTGTTCTCGTGTGATTGCAGAGAAATTGTAGAATACTGTTACATGAATAGATGTAGGTACTCTACTCCACTCACAGTCCTATTCTAAGGTCATAGCCTGAGAGGGCTCTCCCTTAGCGTCTCTACGCATCCTCAAGGCGTATTGTAAATGTCAGAAAAATATAGCATACGCTAGTATGCATAGTTCAGGTTACATAATACGCTATGCGGCTTCATTTGTTGATGAGCGTCGAATGAACTGTATCCCCATCAGCTCATGGTAAAGGTGGGTCTATGTATCTGTAGAATTCAACGTTTGCTTCTGACCTGCGTCTGCATGATTACGAAAGTTTAGAAAGGCAATCAGCATGGCCCTAGCTAGTGAACATTCTTTCATAGGTGCCCTACAGTTACAAATGGGCATTTCTATGATGGGAAAGCGAGAGTACTGTGCATTGTACTGGACGTCTTGGGCAAGTTTAAGATGAACAAAATGTGGGTCAATTTTAAGAAATTAATGCCTGCACAGCAGTACGGTGGTGGTGGCCTACCGCTACTAATTAATTTAATTATTAAAATAAGGAGGTAAAGGCATATGCAAGTGATCTCTCAAGCTGCGACCCAAACCACAAATCTTAATTTAATGATCTCTAAGGATTAATTTTTTTATTTTCAATCTATTGCCATGAGTCGGGGCATTCTCCCTAACTCGGCACAGTACTGTACTGTACAGTACAATACAGTATAACCACAGGTATGGATGTGCCATATTTCCTCTCCTGTGCTCAAAGAAATAAACTGCAACAACGGAACCTGTTTCGCAACTCGTCACCCTCGACGTCACGCCCTCATGCCACAACCCTGTATTTTGCAATAATCTCAACAAACCGCCCCTTTGCATCCTTCACTCCCCCGCCTCCTATTGCGGCAGGTCCCCGTTACGTTGAGAATAGTCAGCATGATCGTAAATGACGTACCCTCTGATGATACTACTCACTTCTATCACTATCGCAAACACACCTTATCATCTCAACGTATGAATCTGTTATTTTGAATTCTCGCACGTGTGTGACACGCGTGGAAGCTGCGGCTTTTGCGCCATGAAATTTTTATACGATCATGGCATGTTGTTCCTGCATTGGAAACCGCCAACTTCTGAAATCTTGCGCCGCCTTGAAATCAATGAAAACGCCATCACTGTATCTCTTGCGATTCCTTTATTGATCGAAATACCAAGAGAAACAAATTTAGCGGATTTCATTCCAATGGAGATACACATAACATATCTTAACCTCACGGCGTAGAAATTGAGTTTATCAGTGTCAATGCGCAAGTGTTTAAACGGCCCATGCCAGCATGTCAACCTTACGGAATCGAACTGTGTAGAGCGCTCTCACTCACACAAACTGCGCGCCAAAGTGTTAGGACCGTAGTGAGGAATTGCCTAGCTGCATCCAGCACAGCGCCACTTCCCATAAAAAATGCAGTACCGTTAGACCTGACTATGAGATGTCTAATGAGGCATTAGCCAAACACGAAAAATAAGCATATGAAAACTCACTCCCTTCCTCTTCCTTGCTGATTTACCTGGTAGAAATTGGCCAGTTCCTGTCTCCATCTCCACGCTAGACGGGTGCACTTGCAGGGGTACTCTGCTTTCACCGAGCTCGCGAGAACCGTGGCCAGTCACCCATTGGAACGGCTTTCGAAGGTTCGAGGCATTCTTTTGCAGCGACACTCGGCGTTGGCAGTAACCTCCAACGCGCCTTGTCTGCTGGCTGGCCTCCCATCAACATTTTATTATAGATGATCCATCTTGTCAGCTTTCTACAGCAATGAATTTTACATTGCCTTCACAGCCACTCTTCGGGTTTTAGCCAACATCTTCATTGAACTGAACCTCCCTCTTTTATTAATTTTGTTGGTCACCGCATGGGGGGGATGTTAGGTGCTCTAATATTTGAAAGACACGGTCGGTTATGGCCCGGAATATCCAGAGGGTGACCAGTAGCACCTCTTAATTTTCCCTGAAAAGCCGGCTGAAGCTCGATTAATTCAAAGGAATAAAGTTAGATCCAATTAAAAAAAAAAGATATCGACGTTACTGCATATACTATACTGTACATGGATACAAATTTTGCTCCCTGCCCACGGTTGAAGTGAACTGCAAACAAAAATTTCGGTATCTCAACAATAACATGAAAAAGGTACATTATTCGTCCCCATTTTTTGAAAGCAACGCGCTTCAAATGGGAGTTTTTCCAGAAAACGCCGCCTAGGCATTCTAGTTTTTCAGCAGTGGATTTTTCTTCTTCCCTTCTGTAGGTGCGGGCATTGGTTCAGCTGTTGCCGGATGAGTCTGTTTAGACGTCCTACTGTATGCGTACAATAAAGGTATCCCTTCTGGGCCCTTCCTCACGGAGTAGAGTCCAAACGAAAGGTTACTGAGTTCATTAGAAAGTTAAAAATGGGAATACAAAAAAACCATATCTCAAATCAAGGAGTGGCATAAAAAAACGCTCTCTTTCAAAAGTGAGACTACAATAACACAGCTCAGAGCCTTCTTCCGACACGCGTCGACGGAGAATCACACTGCCTCAGAGATTCAACATGCAATAAATCTGAACATTTTTGTCCGCCAAATTCCTTGAATCATGGCAGACAGGAAAAAATTAGTTTCATTTTGGTACCGTAATTGAGCACTTATCAAATTGAGTAGAGTGGTCAAGGGGGGATTTTCTAGTGTTTTCACACACCTTCACTATGCATAAAGTGGCTAGACCGGACTCATTTGTCAAAATATCATGCGGCCTCAAGCATTAATGATTGTAACGATGCGATATTTTCGGACATGAACTTTTTGTTTGGACGATTCTGGTGGGTTCCCATATCAAAAATCCAAGGAATTAATTAAAATGTATACCCGCAAGAGAACAAAAGGTAAAGCCTTTCATGGTATGGGCTGCAATTTCTTGTGAATTGATTTGAAACTTCGTTCTTACATCAGTAACAAATGACTCAAGGGTCAAATCTGTGTTTTTCCAGATTCCACCCTAAATCATGATTAAATTAGAGAAAAATGTGCCAATGAATACCATTCTTTTCAACAAAAATGCATATTTATGAATAATAGGAGTCGAAATGAGTACTTCGAAGCGAACATTTTTGTATTATCTCTTGGTCTGTTAAATCTATCGATAAGAACGTAGAATCCAATATATATCTGTCAGAACATAGTAGCACGGGAAATTTTTGAATTTTCGGCCAATTTTCATGCACATCGAATTTGTAGAAGTGCATAAATGGCTACAGGATACACAACAATCAAGCTAAAACAGCAATAAATTTGATTTTAGCATATTTTCAGCATAAAACTAAATTAGCAGAAGGTTCAGTACTCAATGCTCATTAATAAGGATAGTTCTCCTGCAACCATTGACTTTTCTTGGACTAACCTTCCTTCTACGAATAAATGAATCTGATGGATATATATTTTAGTCCCTAACAAGAGAATTTAAGCGCAATTTGTTTCTCTGCGCTCAAACATTGTGTTATGAAATGACTTGATAGCTTCATGAATATATTTTCAATATTAAAAGATGATTAAATAAGATGGGAAATAATTACATTCACTACTTTAATATTTTAAATATACCTTTTCCATTAATTTGTGGACCTGGATAGGTTTTGTACGACCAGAAGATAACTTAAAACCAGCAATCGTTCTGAATCCCAGTATGAGAGATTGAAGTCCTGCCTTAGTACTACGAGAAACAATTTTGCCGTAAGATACGAAGTTTTTACTTTAAATTGATGCTTTCATATGGACACAGAGGTTTATTTCATTAACGGTTAACTATAAATTATTTGTTTTGCTTGTTCTTAAAATAGTTTCGGTAAGTGCGGAGGGATGAAAACGTTCGCTCTGCACTTTCGCTCTGCAGTAATTTTATCAAAGCTTTCGTAGTATCGAAACTTTAGTAATGATTTCTAACGTAGCGTTTTCCCTTAGGCTAATTTTCCGGAGCCATCCTGCTCTCCTGTCATGTGCAAAGGGAAACATGGGAATTTAGCAACTGCTTCCGTTGTCTTACCCAAATTCCTTTCCCCTGCTTCTCCCAGAAGTGAGTCCCTTATTTATCCTAAACGTAGAAGCTTAATTGAAACATCATTTTCGTACACAGAAATGGGTTTCACTCATAAAAAGGAGTATAACCGGCAAATTTCATTTACTTCGCCGCTTTGGGCAAAAAAAACTGGGTCTATTTTCTGGTCTTTTTCCTTCTAAGGAACATAATTTTCAATGAAAGTGTCTGATTGAGAACTTCAATGACCGATACTATGTCACATTCAGAGTTAAAATTTATTGTCGTAGAGGTCATGAAAGATAGAAAAGATAGTCTTTCTCGTCCAAAAGACTATATGAATACTTATTAAAGCGCCGTTTATTCTTTATTTTGATCTCCATCTTTCTTCATACTTTTATGCTGTTCACATTTGTCAGACAAGCCTTAAGATGCTGAATTTGGATTTATACCTCAAATTTCATATATAAGGAAAGAAAAATTTATAATTGTTACATATGCATAACCGTGAAAGAACAAGGGAAGAGAAAATACGACAATAAAATTTCCAAGAGCGCTTTTGAATTGAAAAAAGTCAATTTGCTCCCCAAGAGTGCACTATAGACCTTTAACAAAAGTGTTTTTGAAAAAGAGGTGCAAGTGTCGTACATAGTCCATACCACTGCTCCGAATCTCGTTACTTTTTCTGCACTATTTATTCATAGAACCCGTACAACGACAAACTTTAAACACTGCTATCATATACCTGCAGTTTTTCATTGCACATACGTTCAATGTTCGCTCGCGTTATGCTAATCTTAAAGAAGCCCTGGTACTTTCGGGGTTTTAATTGACTTCAATAATGAATGGAAGGTGGGAATAAAACTTCCTAATGATAAAATAGATTAAGAAAAGAACAGATTGAGAAAAACTTTAGAGGAAAATATATTCCATAATGGCCAAAAATGAGGTTACACAGAATTAGGATTTCACAATTACGTACATATCGTGTTGCTGTAGGCTTTTCAAAATAAATTTAGTTTTGATATTTTTACGTCAATTTATTACAATAATACTTTTATTGCTTTATCGTTTTTATTTGCGAATTTTCTTGCAATTTAGCCTGAATAATTTTTCCCTAGACTTCGATTTTGCCCGAGCCAACTTGCACTAACTTGACATATCGTTTGGAAGTAGTGGTTTATAAATTAGTTCGAATAGAATTAGGTGACTCCAGGAAATTTTATGCCGTAAAAAGATATGCTACATGACGCAAAATTTGTATTTTGATTACAGAATTTGCGGCGAAATTAAAAAAATAATAATTTCCTGGTTTTACAATCGCTTTCACATTTATTTCTAACGAAATCCCAGAAATTTAAACTAAAATTTAAGAATAATCATACTATAGTTTATTCATCTATTCTCTGGCTCAGACTGCGGGTTTTTTGTGTCACTCCAATGTCACGTAGGCCCTCTCATTACCTCATTAGTAATTTTTATACTTTTTCTCTTTTCAGGTGACTATATATTATGTATATATTTGAAAATATAAATATTGTACATATGCATAATGTAACTATCAAAATTTTCATTAAATTAATGATGATTTTACCCAATTTAATCAACCATGTTAAAGTTGCTAGGTCCTCATTCTTCTAAAGGAATGTCGTTTCGCAATCCTAATACACCATATTGGTTCTTGTGTATTCTTCAATACTCGACAGCAACGTGTAAAAAATATCTCCCCGTTCTTAATTATTTACTTTTCAAGCCATCCGAATGCGTGAATCTAAAGTTTAATTTATTGTCACCACATGAATTCTCTTACTTCTATGTTTTCAGATATAAGGAGCTACTGAATACAGCAAAGTCCAATACTGTCCCTTAGGTATTTCTCTTCCTGAATAGTTACAGAAGAGAATTCAGTCAATGAAGGATTTGAACATTAATATTTCTTTCAACTGTTCCTATATTGTTATTTGAAATCTTCTTTGTCTTATTATACCTATTTTCTATATTTGAATTTTTACATTCTGAACTTACTTCTATTACCGTAGTTGAAGTAAAAAATCTATAGCAATGTTAATCGCACTAAAACAGGAATTACACTGGAAAGTTCATGGTTAGACTTGAGCGATTGAGCTACATGACCGGCAAAAAAATCCCATGGAACACGGGCACTGAAATAAAAAAAATGTTTTCTAAGATTCCGCGTATTTTGCTGTAATTTAATTCAAATAATATGTTAGTTAAGAAAAGAATCGAAAAAAATATTAATTTATTCATAAAAAACCTCAAGTTGCATGTGGCCTTCCGGTTCAGAATTTCAAGTCTATCCGGGTCATGCGCCTGGAGCAGCATCTGACTTGGATGCTAATTCGATTCTGCAACTTAATGATTCTAATTTCAAACAGCCGCTTCTTCAGTCACCTGAACAGATCTACATCATCCGCCCTCAATAGATGCTATTGAAAAAGTAATTTCTTAAAGCGTCTCATATACGGAAAAAACAAACGTAATAACTTGTCTATCTTTGCTTGAATTTTCCAACGACTAAACCGAAAGCGTGAATATCCTTCAGAGAAAGTACTGGACAATAATTCTACTGCCTTTAACTTTACCTTTGTGATATTCATCGCTACGGATTATATTTTGGCTTGGTTTTTTTCGAGAATCACATCGCAACAAATCTCTTCGATAACAGGATATCCCTCGACCAATAATATTTCGCAATTCCTGGGAAACAAACATCTGAACTCAACCGTATCGTTCCTTTCCATCTCCAGCCGATTCTTGCATGATTGAAGGGGGTTTGATTCTGATTTTTCCAAAAGGCAGTACGATCTGAAACTACACCAAAAGATTATGTATTTTTCCTATGTAAATTCCGTGCGGCATAGCGGAAACTTCTAATCTGTATCCATGAAGCTTTTGCTCGTCACTATATTACTTTTGAGATATTTATCGCTCCTACTGGGTCGGTGGTATTGCTAGTAAGAAGCATCGCAGGACAAATGTGCATAAGAAAGTTAAAAAATCATTGAAACGACTCAGATGGTGTTTTCATATTAACCTGTGCGCCAACTGTAGTGGATAGAGGTTCCACAAAATCCAAAAAATTGTCTGGTAGGCGGTTACTGGATATTTCGGAGGACTTTGTTTTTCTTCCAAAAAATATTACTTAGATACTGCCGCTCCCTTCGGTTTTTTAAACCCACAAGCATTACCAAAAAATTTATCCTTCCCCGCGATATAGCCATTGCTCCATTTTCCAGATTTGAATTTGGGCTGAATGAAAAATCGAATAAATCTCACTTTGCCAATTCTTTTACATTGACGCTATGTATACTTGTAATTTCCAGAGCCTTGTCTGTTTCTTGAAACAATTCGAATTAAGGGAATTTTGATTCGTTGTCTTCATCAACTGCGAACAATGCACTACTTTAATCGCTGTCGAGATTTACATACCTCCCTGGCGCGTCATAAAAACTGTAAAATACTGTGGTTTGTCGTTATATTGTCAGGAAAGCGAGTTCTGGTTCGAGGTCCGTCTGTGCCCCCGAATCAAGACGCCTGCTTTGTTCCAAAGTTTGTATTGGTATACTCCATTTACAGTTAAATAGCAGGGAGTAATGGGTATAAGATCTTTCTGGATTGGAGTCAATTAATCGTTGTTAAAGGACATAATTTTTTGCAGAGAATGTTTGTTAAACTGGCGGATACCGACACAAAAGAGGCCGCCGAGAGTATATATCCCCTAAAGAGGGACAGAAAGGACGAGAGGAACTGTGGTCGGGCTTTTTATATTTTTTTTGGCCTGGCAGAGTTTTGTACTTTAACTTTTGTACAGTTGATACAACAGGTCATTTGCGATTTTCTGTTTCACTCTGAGACAGCACCCTATATCTTATTTACACTGATTTCTAACATTATTTGTTTGCAGACTGTCGCATGGATAATTTAATACTCGCTTCTTATGAATTTTGCTTTTGCCTAAAATGTTTTGAGTTTTTTATTAATAGGCCTTCAAGATTATTTTTTCAATTTCAATGCTCACATTTTGATGTGGTATGTATTGGGATTATCATTTTCTTGCCTTTCTCCGAGAACTGGTGATACCAAACGTTTCATGGTCAGTAAGTTCGGTATCAAAAAGGAAATATATTTGATACTGGTTCTTTCTTCTTGATTAAGAGGTCTTCTTAAGGGTTCGATAACGAAATAGTTGAAAATAAATCGTATTTGGACGTAGAAATTCTTACTTTGAGGTGATTCTTTGAGGAAGATAATGTATCTGCTAGTCGTAATGGCTATCTTAAGAATTAAGTATGGAATAGGATTTTTCGCCGTTAGAATAGCTTTTAGTTTTAGATAAGGATAATCAGGCATCTTGGTATGCTTTCATTTTATTGCAGACATTACTCTTCGAAGCACATCCACTATTTCTAATTTTCGTCAGTTGCAGGTGTTGCCTATACTATGATAGTTAGATTTCATTCTGTCGCAAGAACCCACTTCTTCTTGTATTAGTAATTTTGAAAAGATTGTTTTTCTCTGTTTTTCTAGCTACAGTGCAGCATACTTATATCCCCTCGAGAAGAACCTAATGCCCCTAACGTGTGCCAAAATCTTATAATCGGGTATCTAATCATACAGTAAACGATAGCGCTGAATAGGAGTCTATATCCATACGTCTGCTTGGAAAATATAGCTGCAGTTATCAACGAATCACTACAGGCAGTAAAAACAGAATTAAATAATGAATTGGATCTCATAAACTTATAATTTTACTTAAGTAAAATATCAATAATTAATCTCAACTCCCTATTCAAAAATAATCGCAATTTTTCCTCAATAATACTGCGAAATGCTATTAAAATTATGTAAAATCTGGTTTCAGGAATCCTTTGCTGTAAATTTTCCAGCCGTCTATGAAACCTCAATGCTTCATTCTATTTTAGTAATCCAAATTAGTTGCTTTCAAGAATGTTTAATGAAATAAGAGTCACAATATATCACAATACACGACTATTCGTGGGCAAAATTACTCCATAGCAAGACATGCGTCTTCCTCGATGAATCAATTGGCTCTTTTTCCTTTAGTGCTGTCCAAACGTTAATTTCGCCAACGATTTCCGCAACAAAAAGGAAAAAATGCAATTTAACTTCATAAAATTCTATTCAATTCATTCGAAACTCACTTATAGATAGTTCTGATATCCCGTAAAAATATGTTCCACACCATAGCAGTTTTGAGCAATATATATTTCTTGGGAATATAGAAAAATCTTTGCTAAGAGAGAAAACCATCCATGCAATAAATTAAAACCGTATCGGTCATCGGGATGAAATATTTCCTACCAATAAATTAGTACACATTTATAATACATCCTTTGTACTTACTCTTGTCTGTGTCAGCATAAGCTTCCTCTTCTCTTTTATTTTTGAAACCTTAATCTACTTGCACAACTAGAATTTCTTGATAGGAAAAGAGTCCCTACATGCACACTGGTAGCTTTTGAAGATTGAGATTCTCCCAAATCTCAATAATATTAATTATTTCTTGAACATTTCCTGAATCAAGTCATCTCTGCCTTAATAGTGTCGAATTACCAGCTTTTAGCAACTTTTTTCTTTTCTCCCCAAAGCTCTCCATTTGAATTATATCTATAATTTACCGTCCTTTGCAAACGACAAAACGATCTCACGGCATTGCATCAAGATTCTCTGAAAATTAATTAGACATTTTTTAGCGTGGCTAGGCGTCTTTTGGTAGCCCAAGATTGAATCATCCTTGTACTCTTAAATGCTTTTTTAACTATTTAACTACATACTGTATGTCTAAAATAGTAAAGTAGGACTCAACAAGGACTGGGGTATGTTCGCTTACTGTGACAATTGTGTTGGCCGTAACCCAATCAACTTGCATATCGGACTCAACTACTGATGCATGGCGTGATTTGTTTTCAGTTTCCCTGTTTTTTTTTTGGTTTAAAAGGTGGGGAACTTGGGTGCTATACTAATTAGGGATGTAGGACGGAAATTTTCCAAAGACCAGGGGGCATGTCTTTGTATAGGATTCTAATTTTTTTCGCATCTGTGCTCAGCAACACTTTTACTTGGTTTTTTATATACTGTACTGTACTGTACTGTACTGTACTGTAATTGGTAGTTGACCTAAGATTGAAAGTCGGCTCCTCTGAATTTTGTAAGCTGTTTTCTTGGACTTGCATAATTGACGAGCACGAAGTTGAATTTTTCGGGTGCTGGGCTAAAGCTATTTCGTTCACAGTAAGTTGTTTATTTAATTTTCACCAGACTACCCTCGAGAGTTAATTTGCGTTGTCTCCATAGGTTTCGCGAGTGGTGTAGAATCTCCTGCATTGCACTATTTCCAAGGGGGCCCCACTTGGTCGCGCGGCGAAAGTACTGAATCTGGAAACAAATTCACAGAGCTTACATAAAGCTACAGTATCTCTCTTTTCCTTAGGTTTGTGCGAGTAAGGTGCTTAATGCCTTTGCTTGTTGCACCTGCGGTACCCAGTGAATGAGTTAAGCTAGAGTACTGTATCTGCAGTACCTGTAACAGCATACCTGTAACAGCACAGCACAAAACTTTGAACCTGTCAAGTTGTTGTAGAAACACCATTAACCGTTGTACAAATTTCTCTGCATCCAAACGCGTCCATCAATTCTCACAGCAATGAATCCTGTTGCAGTAACTCCCTGCAATCCCATCGCTGTTCTATGTCAGTGTCACTGCCCCTACCGATAGATCCCCTATCTCCTCCAACTGCTAGCTTGCTGCAATCAAAACTGCATTTTCCATGCAACAGCTCCTGGACATGCAAAAGCACAGGGCAATTCACGCATCATTGATTACAGAGCCATTACCTTTACGCACGACCCGCTGCCCTCTGCTAGCATTGGCTTGTCGCGTGTATCCACAACCCAATTTATTGAAATTGAAACTCAAGTGCACCACTCGCTGCAGCTAGTACCTCACTCGCGTCCCCGACACACTGAAACAATCCCAAACCCCTGTCGAGTTGTGCCGAGATGCGACGACTGAATCACCATGTTCTTGTGATATCCCGCCCATCAAAATCTTTTACCGCCTTTGCTGTTTTCACGGTTGTATTCATCTCGTTGCGACATCTCACAAGTGTCACCTTTCGCAGCCAGTGACAAAGTGGTGCCTCTAGTTGCCAAGTCTTCTGCCGGATCCGAATAATACAACTCAGGATTTCTTGATGTGCTAGTCAGTGCTCAGTATTCAAGGGTCGCATGATTTGACTTGCGGGACATGAGCGGCGGACCACTGCTACAACGCAAAAAATCTTCGTAGTTGATTGCCAGAGTGAACTAAGGCCTTTTCCTTGGAGCTGGTCCATTTGTACAAGAATACAGTTGATCACTCGGATGAGGAGAGAAACTGCATGACAGAATGGAATCATTTGCTTTAGGGATCATTCTTAATACCATACCTACGTGGAGTGACAGCAATTGCGTTCACGATTTCCTCTCGAAATGCCCAAAAATGCGATATGCTTACAACAAAACTTCATGAAACTGAAAAATCCGCACCAAGCGGATTCCCCGCCATCCACACACTGTCGTAAACTACAAACTAGCTGGGTGGGGACTTCCAATCACCGCAGTCAGTATTCATACATTTACCCAGCAAGCCTCCTGTACCGGGTGAGCACGCTGACCACGGAACGCTACACAATGGTTTGATATTCATGGGAAACTAATACCGCCCCACAAGAAGAACAGGCGGCACGTTGTAATATCCGGGTGATGAATGCGACATTTCGATGGTTGTCGATTCTCCAGTACGTGCAAGTGGAAGCACATTGCGAAAGTGGAGCAAATGGGCGTGAGGTAGGTCACGTGATGTTTTCAGGAATGATCGTGTTTGGAGCAGAAGAACGCGGTGTTTCGTTGTGCGATACACAATAATGAGAACTTTTCGAAATGCTGTTTCGGCCACCGAAAACGGATGGTGGGCAGTAGTGTGGGGGTTGAAGTTTGTTGCTGTAGCAAACAAAACTTTTGACTGCCGGTTGATTTGGATGGAGGAGCTACATAGGGCTGCGGATGCCTGCTTGGTAAGGAATACCTCACTTATTGTATGTAGGCTTATGAAAACATAGGTAATTGCATTTGATAGATGCTCAATGAAGTAAAGTTTCAACAATTTCTCAGTCGTAGTGACGCGAGTTGCTGACATACTGTACAGTACTGTACTGTAGTCTATCGACTATTTTCTAACTGTAAGACTGGTGAAGTCAGTAAGTACACTCACCTACTGTAAAACCCCGTCGAAATAAACTGTGAAGAGTATAAAAAGCAATCACTCCGTGATATCGCGGAAAACTGCGCCATATGATTGGCCACCCGGAAGATTTTTCCCAGGCTGACCTTGCCCGCGCCCGCGCCCTCCTCGCCACCGTCACCGACAACCCTTGCCGCCTCGACCCCCGCACGGGCGAACCCGAACCCGTTCGCCCGCCTGCCCCCGACCTCCTCCACGTAGGGTTCGCCCCGTCCCCTACGTCCTCCTTCCCATCGTTCGACACAGCACACCGCCAGCTCTGCTTGGCCGCCGCTCTTGCCAAGACCAACCTGCCCCCTTCGTCCTAGTCCCGCTCGTCGGGAAATTGTTCTACTTATACTTTCCCGCCCCGGCTCGCCCTGACGTTTTCAACGTCCTCGCTCATCTCCGTCTGACGTATCCGGACCTATACGTCGCGCCGCTTACGCTCACACAGCACTGCCCTACGCTGGACATCTCTGCCGCCCAGGGTGTGGCCACCCGCCTCCAACGTGAAGCGGCTCGCCTGGTGAGCCCCAAACTGCGCTCGTGGGTTGCCCCCCACGTCCGCAACGCCATGGCGATCGCCCTCCGTCACGATGCCCGCCTCATTGCTGAGGCGCGCCGCCCGACCCGCGGGATTCCCGCCCGCACGCCCGCCCAAACACCGGCCCCAAATCCCGTCAAACCCACCGCCCCGGCCCCGACCAAACCCGTCCCGACCTCACCCGGCCCCGCACAAGCCCCCAAACGCCCCAACGGGGGCGCACCATCCTCCCCCCTGCCGCTCCCCGCCCCGCCCTCAACACACATCCGACCTCACACTTCGGTCCCCGGGCTCTTCCCCGTCGGCGTCAAAACGCCGATGCCCCGCAACCGAAGACGCCCAGGCGTCGGAGTTTCTTATGGTGCCCAACGCACCACTGGCGCCCACGGCCGTTCTCCCTCCCACCGTCGCCTTCGCAGCAACGATGGGTAAGGAGTCCGCATCGCACGTTCCCATGCAGCCGTTGATGGCTGGCATACAAGGTGCGGAGGAGCCCCACCACCAGCCAAGAGGCCAGTCGGCCTAACTCCGCTCCTCCCCACCATGGACCTGGTCCACCCCATGGAATCGGACCCCCCGCCGCATGATACATCGGCGTCATTCCCCTTGCCCACTCCCCTGGAAATCCTCTCAACACCCTACCGCGACACGGATATCTTCCAAGATATCCCTGCTCCCTGCCTCACCCAATTTATCCTCCTGTTTATCAAGCTGGTCAAAGCTGCGGCGAACGCTCGTGGGGAAGACGCCACTCAACGAGCATTCCTTCACCTCCACATGCTGCCCACGGCTGTCCTCCGTCGCTGTCTTCGGGAGAGCGCGGATGGCGGGACCCCAAGAGCCAACGGATCGCCCTCCGAGAACGCCTCCGTCGCGCGCACACGGGCTCGCAGTGGGGAGCACTCTGGGCCGAAGCTCTCGCAGCTCATCAGGCTCGGCTAGAATGGTGGGAAGGAAACACGCTGTACGCCCCAACAGTCCCCGGCGACATCGGGCGCGCCCGTCGTGCAGAGGCCCTTTGCGCCGATGCGCGATATGGTAAGGCCATGCGCGCCCTCCACAATGGCCCGCTCGCCGATGTCAACGACCCGGCGACGATTCAGCGGCTCCGGGACCTGCACCCGTCCCCGCCGAGCCCTGTCTCGCCGCTCCCGGAAGGACGGCTCCCGCCGCCCCCGTGCATCACCGAGGCTGCTGTGGAACACGCGGTCCGCGGCGTCCCGCGGGACACCACCGCCGGACCCGAACGAACGCCGTCGCGCTGGTTCCACCTCCTCGTTAAGACTCGCGTCAGTCCCGAAGCCGGCGTGACCGGTCTGCGTGTCCTGACACAGCTCGTTTCTCGGCTCGCACGGGGGAACTCCCGGACGCTGTGCTTCCCCTCGTGGCAGCGGCGACGCTCCTCCCGCTTCAGCCGACTCCCGACAAGGTCCGCCCGATCGCCATCGGGTCTGTGCTTCGCAGGATAGTGACGAAGGCACTGCTCCCGGCCGCAATAGCCGACTCACACTCGGTTATGTCGCCGCATCAGACGGCCAACGGTGTTAAAGCCGGGTTGGACTCTATTGTACACGACACCCGCACGACACTACGCCGCTTCTCCGCCACCCCGAACGTCGCCACGGTCCTCATAGACGCTAACAACGCCTTTAACCGCGTTGATCGGCAGTCTATGCTGGACCACCTACCAATGCTCGCCCCCTCGCTGCCCGCTTCGCAAACATGATCTACGGCCGAATGCAACCGCCATTGCTTGTCCCGAACCGGGATCGCACCGTCATACCAAGTGCCCAGGGCACCCAACAGGGTGACCCGGCCAGCATGTTGTTGTTCTCTAACGATCCAACCCCTCATCCGTCGGGTTGCTGAGATCCCCAACATTGCTCTCTGCCAATGGTACGCCGATGACGGCACGATCGTCGGGAACCTTGGCGCCATCCGTCAGGCGCTCAGGCTCCTTGCCCGAGATGGTCCCACGGTTGGCTTCCATGTCAACCCACGAAAGACACGCATATACTGGCCTCACGTCATGCCGCAGGATCGAGCAGCCCTCTTAGCGGAATTCCCTCTCGCAGAATGCTCGCGGGACGGCTTTCCGCTTCTAGGGGCCCCCATTGGGAACAAAGCGTTCACGGAGAGTTTTCTCCGGTCCAAGATTGCTCAGTGCCGCCGGACCCTGGACCGCCTCCTGCTGGTCCGCGACGCCCGCGCCCGGTTCCACATGCACCGGATCTGTGCCTCTGCATGCCTCCTATCGCATGCATTCAAGCTCTCAGATCCGCGCTTAGCCGAGTCCGCCGCAGAAGAATTTGATGATCTACAACGGTCATCATATGAAAAGTTACACGGCATAGCTCTCACGGACCGAGCCTGGGACCAAGTCTGCCTCCCCATGCACCTCGGAGGTCAGGGCTTCGAAAGCATCGCCTCGTGCCTCCACGGCGCTGCCGCCGCCAGCATCATTGATGCTGCGCCCGCACGGCAGCGAACTTCCGCATACGCCACGCCGCGTGCTTGTGCACTTGCTTCTGGCCGCTACCGCGGCGACCGGTCCTTCCTCCTCCGTCAGGCTGGGCCTTCTCTCCGCCGTTTCGCCCTCTCCATCCCCGGGATAGTCGACCTTTCCACCCTTGACCCTCCAACTCTAGCTGCTTCACCCACCAACACTCTAACCCTTCTCAAACGGGTGCAGCAAGAGGCGCGGGCAAGAGTACATTGGCACGACGACTCCTGGGCAAATGCCCCAAACCCGACCGCACACAGCGACGCCGACATTCGACATCGCATCCGTGGCTTAGCGTTCCGCCGCAGCCCCGCTGCGGCGTTTCTCTTCGCTCACCCCACGGCAGCTACGAAGGTCCACACCACACACTGGCAGACCATGCTCCGCCGTCACCTCGGACTGCCAGTGTATGATGACTCCATGCCCCTCAACTGCCACCACTGTGACCACCCCTTGGACACCCTCGGGGATCACGCCGCCGACCTCTGCTGCCCTGGTTTCGGCCGTCGTCACCGCCATAACTCGCTCTGTAATGCGATTGCGACACACGTTACCCGCGCCGCGGGTCTGGATACTCGGCACGAGGTTCCGTTTCTCGTCCCGGGCACTGAGCTCCGGCCCGCCGATATCCTTGTACAACCGCCCCCAACCCCGGAAGGCACAACGTTGCGCCCCATTGCCTGTGACATCACTGTCGTCTCACCGTTTAAGGCCGCAGTTCGCACCAAGGCGACCCAGGTCGCCGGAGGCGCTGCTGAACTGGCGGCCCGCGATAAGGTCACAACCCTGGAACGCAACATCGCCCGACGCCTCCCCGCTCCCTCAACTGGCCCATCTTCTGCGCCTTACACGCCGAACTTCACATTTCGACCTCTGGCGTTTGATTCCCTAGGTGCCCCTTCCCCAGGAACTATTGCATTTATCGAGGAGTTAGTTCCACGGATCGCGTCCAAGTGTCACTCGACAGTTGGCGTTATCCGCCGCCGTATCTACCAGCGACTGAGTTGCACCCTCTGGTCATCCATCGCTGAAGCTATCCTGTCGCGAGCCCCGATGCGCATGGACGACGAAGTACACCCGGTTAGATCTTAACCGTATAGTTAGGACGTGCGCAGTCCCCAGTAGATACTGAACGCATTAAACTTCTCTCCCAAACTTGTAGGGGTGGTTGTGGATGAGAATACTGTATGACTGTCCTTTCCCATACGCTCACGAAATTTTCAGGTTGACAAGAAGCATGTTGAAGATGGTCCAGGATTTGCCACCCTTTTCGTGTGGTTAGAATTGGTCACATGGCACAGTAACATTATACCGTACGACAGTAAGCTGAGTTGGCTTTGCGTACATTGTTCAGTACTGTACTGTACAGTATTCCGTGTCGCTCATACTGTACTATACAGTACTGTACAGTAATACTGTACATACGTACTGTACTTGCTGCATGTACAGTATGTATGCACGTAGTAATATACCTGTTTGATGCAGTACATCCAATGATTGTTTCGTGTTTTCATACCGACGTTGTGTGCAGAACTATTGTACAGTTAGATTAACTTACTGTATTATGTCAATACAATAAAACCAATGAACTGTAAAGAAACGTGATAATCTGATATCTGCCGTTAACGAGCCAGTGCTGTGTATGTGCGGTCCGACAATCCCGTCGGAAACAAACACATTTTGCTGTTGATGTTGGCATCATCAGCAACAGCTTTTGTACACCAAAACAACTCTTTTCATTCAATGCTCAAACGCTCAGCTCTGTGACCAGTGTGACCAAATCCTTTCCAGTTCTTACAGTTCAAGCCTTCAAACGAGCATTTCCTTCCCCTTCTGCCAGATTCCCATCATCGTCAGCATGATGCTCGCACCTCACAAGAGTCTCCATCCCAGTTTTCTGTCACCTTTTGGTTCAAATCGCATCCCCTGCTTGGCTCTGCAAACGGCCCCACTTTTGTTCAACGATGCTCAGCCGTCAATTCCACGTTTTGTTTTTGACCACTTGCCTTGCAACCCGTACAACCCGTAGACTGCAATGCGGCATCCCTATGTGCATTTACGAAATATTCTGCCTTATTCTTGTGTAAGCTCGGTGAAAGGAATTCTCCGGTTCCGTATCCAACCTGTCAACACCTGTCCTCAACCCAGGTTAGTTTGGCTCCCTGGGTCCCTCTTGTCTGTAATCCAGTCTTCCTGATCGTACCATAGGAATCCTTCACCACCGCAACCGGCATCGCTGGACTTTGCTTCCTCCAGTTACAACGAGATTCGCAGTTCAATACCCTTTCTTGGCCATATCAGTAGCCCCATACCTCTTCGTACCTACGTCATATACCAACCACAATACGTGCAATTACCTTCCTCTCCACCAATCCAGTCCCCCTCGCCCAAATGCAATAGGCGCACCCTCGCCGCGAAATTCCTTCTGCGATGCCAACCAATACCCACCACCCACTCTTACTTTCAGCGGGCGCAGTAGCTGAAAGCGTGTATTCTCGCTTTGCATCTTGCCACTTTGCGGCTCTGGCACACATGTCCGGCGTCCTTAGGATTCTTAACAGTCTTCTCTCTTACTAATCAAAAAAGGGACTCTACACATGCAGTCACCTTGTCGTTCCAATCTGCAGCTGAAACTTCTTTCCCCTGGCTACGCACTACGCACTCCTCTACAAGGTCTTTTTATGGCGGTCTCTCCTCCTTTTGTCCAAGTCCCAACCACCGCAAGCCCAGCCAGCAAAATTTGCCTGGTTAGAATACCTGCAGTCACCCGCGCTATCGTTGTAGCATCATGTTCCCGATCTTTTTCCTCAATTCTAGAATAAGAGGTCCTAGACCTCCGATTTGGCAACACCACCCCAACCGACGTGGAGTTAATAGCTCGTCCGTTGTAACATGTCCTTCGCTTGTCTAGGACATTTGTCCGCAATCAACTCGCGCAGCCACTACCTGCACTTTGCCACCACCAGCAGCCTGTTATTCCGTCCTCATTCTGCTTTTCTCGACGTCCTTTTCCTTTTGACCATCACTGCTACTCTTATTTCGTCGCCCAGCGACGAGCAGATGGCCTCGTGGATACATGTGTTCCCCGTCACACATAATGACTGAAAACTGAAAATCTGTTCGCAACTACTGGCCTTCCCAACTGAGAGTAACGTGAAATTTGAAAACCTGTTTTAGAAGTACAGAGTTTACACTACAAAATTTCTGCAATGATTTCGGAATGTAATGAATCAGAGAGAAACTTTACTTCATTGAGTATCTATCGTGTACACTGCAGGACTGACTATACGGCTAAGATCTAACCAGATGTTCCATGTCAGACACGTGCAGTGGGGCTCGCGATAGAATCGCCATTGCAACAGAAGACCACAGTGTGCAACTAATGCGCTGATAAATATGTCTGCGGATCACTGCTGTGGTTGTGTTGAGCTTCTCTGCGATGCGCGGGATGAAGTCTTCGAGGAACAGAATGGAGGCGGGGGATGGGGCACCCAGGGAGTCGAAAGCCAGGGGCTGAAACTTGAAGTTCGGTTCCTGGAGGGTGTTGTGCGAAGGGGGGGGATGCGGCGTACCAGTTTGCGCTCCAGGTCTTTGACTTTGTCTCCGTGGGCAATGTCGGCGGCGCCGCCGGCCATTTGTGTGGCCCTTGTGCGCACGCCTTGTTTGAACGGCGAGACAACGGTTAGGTCGCAGGCTATGGGGCGGACCTGTTGGCCTGTGGGCAGGGGGGGGTTGTATGAGAATGTCCGCAGGGCGGATATTCGTTCCCGGGACAAGCAGCGGGACTTCGTACTGGCAGTCCAGGCCCGCAGCGCGAGCAACGTGGTAGGCGAAAACGTTGCGTAGGGAGTTGTGGCGGTGCGGGCGGCCGAAGCCGGCAGGGCAAAGGTCCGCCGCGTGGTCTCCAAGTGCGTCCATAGTTTGGTTGCAGTGGGCGCAGGTGAGCGGGCGGGAGTCGTCATATACGGGGAGGCCGAGGTGCCGGCGGATCATGGTCTGCCAGTGGGCCGAGGACACCACCGTAGCGGTTGTGGGATGAGCGATGAGAAAAGCGGCGGCGGGGCTGTTCCGGAACGCCAGGCCGCGAATCCGGTGTCGAACTTCTTGGGTGCTGTGCTGAGCCGGGTTGGGGTGTGTCACCCATGAGTCGTCGCGCCAGTGGACCCTTGCCTGTGCCTCCTGCTGCACACCATTTAGGAAGGTTTGGAGGTTGGATGGTTTGGCAGCAAGCAGGTTTGGGTCAAATGGGCCAATGTGTGTACCGACATGTACCAAGTACAATGTAAACACAATAAAAATCCGAATATGTACTTGTACTAACCAAGCCGAATCGGCCTACGTTGTCAAGGTGAAGATCTTCGACCGCTCAGTGAGAGCTGCGTTTAAGCTGACCCCGAACGCTACTTTTCCAAAGCTCGGTTTTCACTTTGTTCCGCTTGCTTTCGACTCTTTCGCCGCGCCCTGTAAGTCAACCTCTGGGGTGATTGAGACCCATGCGAAATTTATATCGCGACGACTGTTCTGTACAGCAGCGGCGGCCTTTGACCACCTGCGGCAACGAATCTCGTCGACCTTATCCCTAATGCCTGATTTTTATTTTCACTATACTGAACACAACTTTGAAGATCGCCGTAGTTAGCGAGAACTTGCTTTTCGTAGCATCTGAGCTTATGACAGTGGTAAGGGCGTTTACTTGCGCTAGTTGGAAAAGTTTGGCGACTATTGCCAAAACACTCAGTCACTGAGAGGAATGTAAAGTTGGACCTCCGACTACCTCTGTGGGACAGCAAAATCCCTTTATGTTCACTATAGTGAACATAATGTTCACTGTAGTGAACATAAGGCCAAACTTATAACAACAACTGTCTTACCCCTTTACCTCTAGTATCCACTACGAAGTTCGTTGCTTACGTCTAGGTGGGCCATCGCCTTGATCGCCCTCTAAACACCGCCTACGAGATTACTTGGCCGACCCACTGCTCAGTCTTCCGCTCCCAGAAAAAGGATCTCGTCCATCACCATTACCGCCGGAATTATCCTTTCCAATAGGCGGTGGTGTCCTTCTTACCTCTAAAACTTTAGCAGTATGCCAAACGCTCCAACAGCTTTTACGTAGGCCGGAAAATACACGGATACACAGATTAACACCGCATAATACTCAAGAGTACGACGACCGATGTCCCCTGAAACCTTTCTTGTGTTGGCCACACAAAGCACAGTAGCCTAGAGCTCCTTGCTTGGGCATGTGACCACGCACGCAAAGACGTGACGACATTCCATCTGCCCCATTGAAGAAGGCCAACCGATTTCGTTTCCTAGAATGTGCAGAACTGACAAGCCTCTTAACTTCCGTATTGTCAGTTATTTCCTCCCCACTTCCTCCGTCTTCCACGTGCTCCTGTAGTTGTGTGGATGCAGCATAGCTCAAATGCTCTTGGGATACGTCGAACATAAAATCGGCGGTAGCTTGTGTCTTGTTCAAGCAGTTTCTAAAACTTTCAATAGGTTTGAGAAACTGCTCCGACTCCAGAAGGTCCTCACGCTGGAAGATCCTCCATGCAAAGAACGCGTTGATAGCGATAGTCTTTAGGATCTGCAAAACAATCTTCAGTTCCTACTTGAAGTGGGAACTAGAGCTCCGTAGTATGGCTCTTTGCTGTGTTGCGCCGTCAACGCCTCCTTTGGTTTTTGAGTAAAAACTTTGGGCAGCATGCTTAAACAGCTTTAAGGTTACAAAGCATCCATTGAAAATCACATGCTGCTCAACAACTTTCCAAAACTTATGTCGCGTCATCAGCACTTCTTTGTGATCAGCTCTCACAAAAGAGGGAAAAGAAGCGTCTTGAATGTGCGCCCATTGCACTAGTGGCACGGCTAAGTTTGTAAGACCGTCCTTACAAATGTTCATAGACTGGAGGGTGCACCTGCCTAGTACTGTGTATATTACTCCCGTTTCAGTAGCTAGCACATAAAGTGCATTATTTAAGCCAAGAACAAAAAGCTGCTGCACAATCTGACCCATGTGCTCAGTAAAGACATAACCCTTAAAAGTATCATCCCCTACATCACACCTAATCAGGTCAGGCGGGGCAAGATGTATGACCTCTTCAACAGTTGAAGCCGCGACTTTGGTCTTAATTTCTACGGCAGCCAATACCACCGCCTCATCTCCAACAGTGGTGACTGCACCTGGCTCCAACGGAAAATCCCATCTCTCAAAAGCAGCAGCATCCAGGAACGCCACGGCATCGGGAGAGCATGCTAAGTACGTTGCACCCTTAACGAAACCATTCCAATCTCAAACACGGCCTTTACAAAGGCCATAGAATTCAACGCGCTCAGTACAGCCTTCTCATTCAAAGTCCCTCTCATCATCGCTTCTGTTGAGACCTTCGAGCTAAACCAACCCTGATACAGTAGATCAAACCACTCTTTCATTGACATTTGTTGCGCAGTACCCGTCCTTGTAACACCTAGAACGTTTCTTACGGCTTCAGTTCACATTAACAGGAGCCCCGCATTTGTCCTTTGATTCGGAACTGTCTTAGAACGAACCAATCAGCACAGCGCTGACCAAGAGTGAGAACATTACAAGGGGCAGCAATCAGCTCCTCAGCCTTTTCTCTGAAGCAATGAAGAGTATCCTCTTTCCCAAGGACACCGCTGAAAAGTGTCCGGTCTAGCCTAAAATCCGATCGAGGTACCGCTATCCAGTTGTTCAAAATTGAGTTCAGTTACTGTGGGACTGTGTTCATAAACCGCAAAACTTTGCAAAACTTTGCATCACCTCTTTCACGTACAGCAATTGCAGCTGCTTTGCTCTGCCCAACCAGTCGAGATACGGAGCCGGTTGATTTGCTGGCGAAAAAAAAACCCAGGTCCCAATTCAGCGTCGTCGTTAATGACAAATTCCTTCCTTCGATCTAATTCAACCGCATTTGCGACTTCAGGTTCAGTTGGTCCACCGAAACGAGAGCCTCCTTCGATCTCGGTGGTCTTATTACTTTTAACCACATTACTTTCCACAGCAGGCGAAGCGTTGCGATCAGACTGTGCAGATACAGGTTGGAATGCCGGAGCGTCCCTTTGGTTGGGGGCGTTAGACGCACAGCGCTCAATTTATGCTTCCTGTAGATCCTCACGTAGTGGATTTAAGAATGATCTTCCGACGAAAGGATGGCAGCCAAGAATATGATCGGGCATAACAATCACAGACCCATACCCATTTTCCATCATTATCTCCATGAATCCATGCTTTCCGTAGCCCCTATCTGCTGTTACAAGACATCCATTAAACGATTATTCTCCACGACCGTCCCGGAGGGAATTAATCAGCTTTCGAACGGATTCTGTTTGGGGCTCTCCTCGTCTTCTAAATCGCACCGCCAGTACTATTCTGAATAAAGCATCGGCCAGAGTATCGGCAGAATGTCCTTCACAGCCCGCTTTTCTTGCGCTGAGCATCTTCACTTGATTTTCCGCGGCCCTTGTCCCAAATAGATCATCATCGAGTGTAGCTGTCGAATGCATTGGAGTGAAAACAATTTACGGGTGTCCCTGAATGCAAGCGCCTCAAACTCTGAAAGATACCGCGTCTGATCTCGTTGCGCATTACATTGAATTCTGCCGTCGTCTACTCTGCCAGTTGGCGTGTAAGCCAGAATATTGTTCGAGAGGAATCGCATTCGTTCGAGAAAGGGTGGGGTACTTCCGGACTGCCGTAGAACAGTCATGGCCTTCTCATAGCTAAATCCCGTGGTGTGTGAGAACAGAAGAATGGCGACGTAGCGGTACATGTCTGACAAGTTGACAGATTGCTGTTGGATGTTGTTAAGTCGTATACTTTCATTCAGCCACTCCATTAGTTGTCTTAGAATGCTACCCATCAACAAGACGACAAAACCTCATCTTGTAGGAGGCATGTTTTTAACATTACACTGAACTTTAATGTTAGAAACGGCCACGGAGCAGAGAAAACGAGCACGGTTGTGTAAGATTGTATCGGCGAATTCCTTCTCTAACATAATTTAACTGCAGTCACTCCTTCCCAGAATCCATCCACTGCTGACATCTCGTGATTCTCTCGAATTTCTTGCTTTTCTTGCCCTGCCCCTCTCTCTTCTCCTGCTCCCTTCTCGAGCTCCTCTTCGTGCTTTAGGACGTTCTTGGGTTCGCGTAGGTCGATTTTCTTGACTTTCTGCTCCCGTCCCACTGCCAGTATGTGGTCTGGCAAGGTTTAGCGCTTCATTTTATTGTTTGAATGCCTCGCGCGGCTGGACCTGGCTTTCAAGAGCTTGCGTAAGAGTTGTGGTAGCTCCATCTACCGTTTGGGGCGACAGATGGTGCATCAGTTCGTTGAAGGAGCGAAGATGATGACATCGTGGATATCGACGTAACGTACAGCAAAGCCCTGGTGCCATTTTCATCCAATTTCGGATCTGGAAAGTCGAGGACCTTACAGAAACACACCGGATCATGTAACGTCTCTGAGATTTTAAATCCTATTGCCCGTTCGAATGAGCATCCACTCCAAACTTGGTCTCCGAAACGGTTCTTGTGTTCAGTATAGTGAACATAAGAGCGGAAACTGAAATTCTGAAAATTTTACTTATGTTCACTATAGTGAACATTACTGGCATTAGGGATATGGTCTACCTTTGCAACATCGATCCTAGCGCGTACTCCCAAGCTGGGCATGTTGATTGGTACTGCACTAGTCTATACATGGTACATGTGTAGTCTTTACATTGGTTAGTACGTGCCCAGGGCACGTATATAATAAAAACAGGTACAAGTCCGGGCATTAATATTTTTATTTTCAATGTACTGTAGCACAAGTACAGTACCAAGCCCTCCTTTTTTTTGGAACAAGTACTGTACATGTCCAATGTACGTGGACTCGTACTTGTTTATGTACTGCGAACCGGCACGTTTCCTGCAACCTTGGTAATTACCTCCAAAAATTTCCGCAACACCAATGCCACGGTCCCAAACACTTCGTCCAAGTAACGACCCATCGAGACATGGAGTTCGTCCAAGTAACGACCCATCGAGACAAGCGTCCCCTTCGCAATGCCCTCTCCCTCCGAGAAGTTCTCACCGCCGGAGAATTCCCGCGCCCCGTTACCGTCGTCCGCACCGCTGACCCCCAGACTGCTTTCGTATGCACTGCCAGCGATACCCTCCGCCATACAGCAACTGCCTACTATGCCTTACGCAAACACTTCCCGTCGTCTCTACGCTCTATCACCGTCTCTCCTCCCTGGTTCACAGATTTTATTAACTGCCTCCTGGATGGAAACGCCCAACATGAGCTGAGGGACTACATCGCCAGGGCCACCCTTATTGGTATTCCCTAGGATGCAGCCTTCCGAAGCCTCCGGCCAATCGCAATCGGCCTCGCAATTCGCCGTCTAGCAGGACGCCTCATTATGAAACGTATCCGCAATGGCACAGCCATCGCCTCCTACTTACAACCTCTACAGCTTGGCTTCGGTGTCCCAGGAGCAACTGAGGCAATTGTTCATGCCACGCGAGCCACCATACAGCAGCTCAGCTCTGCACAGACCCAGAATGTCCTCATACAAGTAGACGCTCGGAATGCCTTTAATTTGATCGAGCGTGCCAAGATTCTGGACCAAACAGTTGCTCGCACCCCTCAAGCCGCACAATAGATCCACTACTTGTACGGCAAGCCCTCCAGGCTCGTTTTTGGTCGACTTCTCCTTTGGAACAGGAGAGGTACCCAACAGGGAGATCCGCTAGGAATGCTAATCTTCGCTTTTGCCCTCCATCCCTTAGTGGAAGCTATTGCAATCCATTTCACCTCTCTCTCTCTTCACACAAGCTGGTCAGGAAGGGAAGGGGTCAAAGAAGGGGATTGGGAAGAGGTATCCATGTTGATGCTGAAGATTGCTTGATGGGTTTGGGCATGAGTGAGGTTTGTGTTTTGCAATTAAGATGCGGAGTAAAGGCTGGCTCTAAACGGTAAATGGTGGCAGAAGTACCCTCGGTTTACTGTGTTTACGACTTTCGCGCCATAACAATACATACATAGTTGCAGAATTCGTTTCTTTAACTGCTCATATTTCTGTACTATTTTAGAACTCTGCTGCAGAAATTCTTCAACCCCTGGCATACGTGGTACACGTATTGCTGAAATATGCAAAAAAATTGCAGAAATTCGCAAGCGTATACTCTCTAGTACTGGAAAACTATTTAATTTGTTTTCTACATCGAATACAGTGATGATAAATTGGGGAACGATATTTTATCAGAGGCTGAAAATTTATATTTACAGTATTGGGGGAAATTTTGGGGTTATTTTAATGCATGGAAGATGTGGTCGGTTATATCCACGCGGCTAATGCGTTATGCGGGATAAGTCGTCGCTGATGGGTAACACTACAGTACAGTGCAGTATTTTCAATCATCGATGAATATTTTTATCCATTTCTTTGCCCAATATTTTTACTTTATTACATGTGAAGCAGTTTTTATGTCTTTCGGTTCATCATAATGGTAGGGTAAATATGCGACTGTAAAGTATACAGCACTATATATCCCCTCGTGAGTCATTTTCAACAACAGATTTTGCTCAAGTGAGTTGTGGCTTTCCAGAGAATTAAAGTGAGAAGAGTTGGTCTTTCTATGAAATCATCAATGCGTTTATGTAATTAAGGAAAGAAAATGGAGGCAGAATAACAAAGGAGCAGTAGAGTTGGTGCGATGCACATATATTCGAAGAGCTGTTCAGTTTACGGTGTGACGTGTTGGCAAATTAATCCAGTCTATTCAATGTGTACTAAATATTGGTTTTTTGGAGGTTTTTTATGATGCAATTGTACAATTGAAATGTAAAACATGCAATCAATAGCCGACGATGGGTCCATGCTCCAGATAATTTCCAAAACCATACTCCATACGTATATATGAGCTGAGTGTTGTACCTCGCAGGTGAGCTACTCACGAAGGTAAAAAATGTAACAAGTTCTCACCTCGCTCTTCTATGCTCTACGGTTCTCCGCTCTTTAGCTCTTCGATTTATTTATCTAATATTGATCCCATGCTCCTGTATTCAACCTTTATGCTCTTTACTGTTAGATATTATTTACCTCTCTTATTTTGCTGTTGTTGTTATGATCTACCAATATACAAAATAAAACAAGTACGTTTACTTCTCTTATCTACTAGTTCTGTGTTTAATTTTCTAGGTAAGATTATCTATCCACCCCGGTATCTAACTACTAGTATTCATCGTGGCCAACTCAGAGATTTCCGAGTTATGAATATACAAGGTTGACAGGCGAGCTATTAACATACTATTATTCTTTGATTGAAGGGACTTGATTTGATGATCATCCCAATCAGCTTTGGACGCCAACTTCTCCCAGCATTTATTCCACACCCCTCATTAAATATAGTCTCAAATGCTCTAAGTTAGTTTCAACTGTAAGGTGTTGACGCCAGCACGAAAATGCGACAGTACAGTGCACATTATCTCCCTACAAATGACTTAAAGATAAATTGGGTATTCGAGTCCCAGAGCAGCAAGCGTGGCGGGACATCCACACAAGCGCTGCATGCTAGCTCATCCAGCGTAGCATCATAGCTCTGCAGCATCATCCAGCGCTATATCTCTCCCATAAAATGCCCTTTGGATCAAGAAGAACGTCTCGTCTCTTCATTTTTCCTCTGTTGTTTCTGTATGAGTAAGTTGCTTATTTCGTAAATATTTTGGCCTTTCAAATGGATAAGGATAAGAAAGATTAGGACTCGAGGTGATCAGGGAATAACAACCTGCGGCGATAGTGAGATCAAGTATAGGAACAAAGACTAAGAGTAAGAGCTTGGTCTTACAGGTATAGGCCGGAAAATATTTCACAGCAAAAAATACAGCAACTGCTTCTTACTCGCAGACTCGGTATCTACTCTCTGTGTAGTGAAGGGTTAGAATTGCGAGTCGAGTAAGTTTTATCCTTCCCTTTTCATATTTGCTTTACCCCCGTCTGAGTCGGTTAAAAGAAATGATGCATCCAAGATCGAGCCGGAATTGGTATTGGCCATCCTTAATAGGGACCTGTACGAGCGTCAATTTCAGCCCCAATATAAGGAAATGAACACCCCAAGGGGATTATTAAAAGGCTTATCGGGCTACTGAAATACCTTCGAAGATGAGCCATCTTCGTAATAAGGGCAAATGTCGCTGTTTACTGCATTCAAGGACACTGAAGTCATCACCTAGGTCACTCATGATCTCAAAAAGGCAAATTTGTCTGTTTTTAGTGCGAATCTGTTGACATGATATATTGAAGTTCGTTCAAGAGCTCTTAAGTTGGCATCTTCGCATTGTGCAATCTTGAGAATAGGATTCGACGAGCTACTCGTAGCGGGTATCATTCCACTATCGACAGATTTGTCGTTAACTGTATCTGTTTCAACCAAGGGGGATGTGAGTTCTCGCATTCGTTCTCAGCAGAGTCAGTTAGACATAGTTTTGAGACCATACAATTGGAAATTACAGTAGATCGAGGATGTTTTGGACAATCTTGTAGGAACTAGAGATTTCAAGACACTATATTTCTAAGCAAGTGATATTTAGGTTCGCAATTTAAGAGAATAAAAGAAGATAAATATATGAGAGCTTCTATAGAAACCCCAGAAATTCGAAATGATGCTGTTAAAATGAATGAAATCACTTTCCAAGTTCCAGAAGATGACAGGAGAACATTTTCGGGGTTGTCCGTGGCGAGGTTGTATCTGAATGACGTGATTCTGTCCTCCGAGATCATGTATGACCACTTACGTCATAAGAAAGAAAATTTCGAATGAGTGCAGAAGAAACACCTTGAGATCAAGATTAAAAAGTGCAGTTTTGCCTAATAGTGTTTTATGGAGGTGAAATTGGCAGAAAGAGAGATGATACGCATTAGAGTCGTTCCAATATAGACTGTGCAACTTCTTACGGGAAAAAGGATATAAAAAATGCTCTGTTGAGCTTTTCAAATGAAACGTAAGCCAAGAAGCCTGGCGTATTGATATCTTATAAAAAGTACCCAAGAGTTTATTTTTGTAATGCAACAGCACTTTTATTGATTTCAAAAGTCAATGTGTATTTTATAGTAGGTGGTGCGTGCTACACTGTTACTGTACTACGGTATTTACAGTTTATTTACATTGGCCCTCCACGCCCATGGTCGAGACCCTATCGGCATGGTGGCGATCCAATACCTGGACCTGATATTTATTTTGGGCTAACCAACTAACAGAGTGACACTTGTCCTAACTACTAGCTAGTAACTTTTAGTATTTATTCTGGTGCGAGCTCGCACCACCACTAGTAAAGGTACCGGAGATACCGTCTTCTTCACCGTTGTTCGGTTTCGGCTCTAGTTGTTGCTACTGCATCCCGCGTTCCCTTTTCGTTAAGGCGCCGCGCGTGCAGCTATAGTAGCTACTATCCCCTTCGGCCCCCGACCGCCAGCTTGGCTATCTGAGCCCGTCGCGCTGCGTCAAGTTCATACCTATTCCTTTTGTCTTTTTCCTATATGGAGGGACTGTATCCCTCGTCCATTTGCGCGGAGGACGCGTATCCGTGGCTACTGCCCTTTTACGTTGCGCTTTGTGTTGCGTTACATTCACGCGTGGTGCGTGTTCTTTCTTTAGCCCTTTTCGTTGCCTTTTTCCCTTGCGCTTGTGCGCGTCTTTTCCCATTTTCTTTTCGAGAACCTTTTTGACTCTAATAGTCAGTTTGTCCTCGATCCAATACGGATCGCTTTTCCCGTTTCGCTTCTAGAACACCCACGTCGTGCCTATTGTACTACAAAATTCTGGTCTCCCGACCTAGAGGCGTTCATTGTTTGGAAGAGTTTTCTTTGTCTTACTGACCTTTGTGTTTGTGGAAAGAGGTTATTGCAACCCATTGTTTACTAATCGAATTTGTCGATAATGTCTACGACTCATCGAGTCACGCGAACAGGGTACAACTCCTCGCATTGGAGGACGGAACCCTGCAAGAGCTTCTACAGCTCTTGATGAAGATGCTTCACAAGAGTCATCGGAACAACGCTCTATTTTAGAGCAGTGCAAAGAAATGATCACTAGTGAAGTGAATCTACTTAAATAGGCGTTTGCCCGATTGGAGAAAGAGACCTTTGGAAATGGTGAGAAAGTGGAGAATCGTGTCTCCGCGATTGAAGTGCAGTTTGAGGGCTCCCCTGAGTCCAAAGAAATGTTAGATTTCTTAAGGAATAGTGTGTTCGTCACCCGGACGGATGTGAATCAAGCCTTAGAAGGCATGGCGAAGGAAAAGCATCATAATGATGATATGTTCGAGCGCATTTCGCGCAGGGTAGCGATACTTGAAGGAAATTCAAGTTAGTTAAGTGTTGATCATCCCGACGTAACGGTTGCTCAAGCAACATTAGAGGAAGAAAGAGCTTCACGTATTCAAGAGGATCCACACGGATCCACGCAGGAAAAGTCCCATGATTGGACGATGAAAGAAATGGCTTCGAGAAAGTCACGAAAAAGTTCCAGCAGGAACAAGAAAGTAAGAAACTCTAGGAAGAGTAGGTATCAGGATCCGTCGGATCCAAGTTCAAGTTCGAGCTCCAGCTAGTCGGAAACCTCAGATGGTGAAGATAGTGAAGATGGCTATTATTCGCCCAGTGAAATTAGTTCCACTACGGAACAATCGGTTGATGAGAGAGGTAAGACCTCCAAGGGTAAGCGATCCAGAGGATCCAAGAGAACAGGAAAGTCTAAGAACACTAGTTCGCATAGAAGTTCAACTTCTAGGTTGACGAGAAGAGGTCTTCGTGGTCTCCCACATAAAGGGCTACGAGAGCTCAAGCCAACCAACCACCTTTTTGAAAGGATTTTGTCCTATAGGACGTATCGACTGGATAATACATCTCAACGTCTATCGTCCAGTGAGTCGGGAAGGTTTGGCGATCATGCGCGGCGTATCAGTATCAAAATCCAAAAGGAGGACCATTTCACAGGGGACGACCCCATTGTTATTCTCGACTTCTTGCAGAAGCCAGTGTGCGAGTTCAACCTACAAGATATGAAGGAGGCACAAGCTTTCAGAGTGCTGCCGGATTTCCTTGGTGTAATAGCTGGGCGAATGTTCCGATCGGTTTCGGAAATGACAAGCCCTGATCAGGGAGGGATAACTTCTTGGCCAGAGGCGGTTCATTGGCTTCTTAGAAGCTTTCCAACGAATGACTCCATTCAAAATGCTGTTAAGCAGCTTAGAGATATCCAACAGCTTCCTAATGAGGAAGAAAAGGCATATTACATGCGTTTGACGGACGGTTCAAACCGTTGTGGGAATGTACACTACTCCTAGGAGTTAATGACCATGTTTGTCGATGCTCGACATGACTACGAAGACAATAGTTGCGATATATCGCGAATTGCATCCTAATATTTCCTTTTTGGAACTAGTAGACTGTGCCCAGGCAGAGGGCGAAGCAGTTAGAGCAAGAGATCATGTTTCACGAAAAGTTTCGTTTGATAACAAGTTGGTCAAACCAACAACGACAAGAATGGCGTCGTCGCCCACAGGAACCTTCCACCCAATGCGGACATCACGAGGTTCGAACAACCTTATTCAATCCCATTTGGAATCATGAGAGTCTCATATAATAGACCATCATGGTCGACCGTACGAGGAGGTTCACCTCTTGCAAGAGGGTACCTCAGAACAACCTTCCTTGTCGGAAAAATTAAGTGTTTCACAAGAAACTGTTCAAAATTAGATGTTGATCGAACCAAAATTGGGCTTAGAAGGCCCCATTTGAAAGCATAATGCACAAATAATTCCTTATCAGGACAACAGAACCAAATCTGGTCGTCCGGGGTGGGTTAGGAAACCCAGGCAGCAGCAACCTTAACAAGTTCAGCGTCGGTATAACATTATTTGTTATGAGTGTTAAAAGCACTGTCACGTCTCAACAGACTATGTTCATCCTTTGAAGGATATGGTGACCGTCCTTTCTGCTCCGGTTCCACCGGAGCAGAAAGCAAGTTCGCAAAAGCGAATGTCAAACAAGGTACGTTGTGCACAATCGGTCGTGATTCCCCCGGACTCTCAGATGGTAATTCAAGTTACCTGTAAAAGGTACGGATTATTGACTGTCCAACCGGTACCGAAGTTATATGAACTTCATGGACTAGCCACTGCTAATGGCTTTGTACAGGTCGAACGCGACCAACCATTTAAGTTGCTTATAGGAAACTTCACTAAAATACAAAAACGGTTATTCAAAAATCAAGTGTTTGCTACCACATTGCCGCATCCGACTGCAATAGTCGACAGCCCCATCATGTTGGGAGAAGTACTAGGAGTTACCGAGGAGAGAGCAAAAAACTCTCATGAGGCAACGAGGAAAGAATATACTCATGCATCCCAGTTAAGTACCCAAAAGGTACAAGTTGGAAAATCCCTTGAGGAGGGAAAAGTGGAAAAGAATCATGATGATTCACAGGAAAGAGAAGCCACAAAGGCTGTAGCAGATAATACTGTACTCTTCGGAGTGGATGGACTTGAACTTAGTCATGTGCCCGAAGCTCTAAGAGAGCGTTTTCGTGAAATGCTGAGGAAGTATTCCTCAATTTGGGACGGTTCCCTTCGGGAAATCAAGACTACGAAACATCGTAGTAAGTTAGTCCCCAGGAATAGGCCTATAGCACAGGCAACGTATCGCGCAGGCCAGAAGGACAGAGAAATAGAAGGAAAAGAGGTCCAAGAGATGTTGAAGGCCGGATTAATCCAGCCGGTACAGTCACAGTGGGCGTCGCCCGTTTTGCTGGTTGAAAAACCAGATGGTTCCATGAGATTTTGTATCGACTTTAGGAAACCCAATTCAGTTACGGTAAGGGATAAATATCCCATTCCTCGTATGGACGAGTGCATAGAATCTTTAGGAGAGGCAAAGATCTTCACAGCGCTTGACGCTAACTGGGGATACTGGCAGATCCCTGTCGCCGAAGAAGATCGGGACAAAACGGCATTCACATGCCACAGTGGTCTGTTCCGTTTTCTACGGATTCCCTTTGGTTTAACCACTATCGATATTATTTTGTCGCCGTACAAGTGGACAAGAGGTCTCGTGTACTTAGATGACATAATCATCTTCTCTCGCAATGGCGAGGAAAACATTCATCATGTGGATGAAATCTTAAAGACCCTTCAAAGGGCATATGTTTCTGTTGAGTATGAAACTTGGCGCGTGCGCCATCCACATGCACCATACAGTATGACTGCAGTACAGTAGTAATAGCGTGAAATACGGAGCTGTTACAGTTGGAAGCGCAGTACAGTAGCTGATTGTTTGAATATTTGAATTCTTGTCAAGTCAGCGGAATTATTCCCACAGGTGGGTTTCCTCTGTTCTATTTAAGCTGCGCAACACATCCGGTAAACTCAACCGCTCGAACCAACAGCGGAGTCACTCATCCGACACACTTCTCGTTCATCAACCAAAACCTATTTCAACCTTCACTTTGGACGGATTGTCCTACAGGTTATGGGTCCAAACGCACCTGCGCAAACCAAGCACAAGCCTACGATTCTGTCAGGCAGGTCTCTCCATCGTGACAAAGATATGGGGAGTGGGCATGTTTCGAGCCCGGGGATCGGCTCAAAGGGTTCGCAGCCGTGTTTCACGCGGAGCACCCGCTATGATTGCGCTCACAAGTGAGAAGTTAGACTCCATTCCTCATTTCAACGGGGGCCAGGATAATTTCCAGTTCTGGCAGGCGCGGGTCAAGGCGCTGTTGATGGAGAGGGATGCCCTGGATACTATATCTACCAGCTATTCCGAGCCTTTGACTGAAATCCAATAGGCATGAAGGAACAAGGCATGCAGCGTGATTTTCTGGGGACTCGGGGATTTTCCGCTGGCAGCTGTTTTTCGTTTTGCTGACAGTCCAAAAGACATGTGGAACGCCCTCAAGGAGCGGTACGCTGGAGTATCCACATTTAACAAGGCTAGCATTCAGACCGTCATCGCCAAACTTGGATACGAAGGAGAGGCAATGGAAATTTACATCGCGGAATAGGAACAACTGTCTGCGAAGCTGCACGCTATGAACGCAGGCATAGATGAGTCTCTTCTGGTTACGTTGTTTTCCCAGTCTTTCTCTACGAACGCTGGTGCCAAGTATGCGGCGGTCATAGCCGCATTCCAGACAAAAGAAGCACTTACATGGGAGGATGCCTCAAGTAGAATGCCCCAAGAATATGCGGCACTGCGTGGAGCTACGGGATCCACAGGTAGTCCAAGAATGGATGGTGCCGAGCATAGCGAACAAGCTTACAATATTGATCTCAAGGATGTTGTTTGCTGGTACCGCAACAAGAAAGGACACCGCAAGTCTGAGTGTACAAAAAGCAAGGCTGACTTGAGAAAGAAAGGGAGCCGAGGTCGTCTGCAAGAAGGTGGGCGCGCACATGGTCTGGGCAAGGACGGCCGCGACTGCATTAGTTGATTCCGGATGCACAAAACATACTTTTTAACGATGAGAACCTTTTAAGAAACATGTCTGGAGATGTGTCAACCTTGGTTTCAACTGCGACAGACCAAGTTACTTTGCCAACGGGTACTGGAAAGTGTGCAGTAGGCCTTGGAAGTCAAGATGAGACACTTCATCTAGATCATGTACTGTGCGTTACAGACCTTGCGTCAAATCTTATTTCAATGTCGCAGCTATGTTAAGACGGTCACAAAGTGGAGTTCGACGAAGAAAAGGTGTCGGTGGTGAGAAACGGAGAAGTAATCGGTACTGGCCAGCGCCTGAACAACACCTACATGATGCCGCTGATGAAGTTCGCGAAAGGCGAAGCAGTAAGAGCAGCCATAGAAAAAGTCAGTGGGTTAGACCTATGGCATCAAAGACTTTGCCATGCAGACAAAAATGTTATTGCTTGTATGCAAAAGCTCAAGTCAGTAGCTGGATTAGACTTTGCGTAAAAAGCAAACAGTGAACTCTGCGAACCTTGCATTGAAGGTAAGATGGAAAATGTCCCAATGTATCCTAGAACGAATATTTTCCAGATCCCTTGTGTTTCAATACATACAGACGTGGCTCACATGAGGGTTGAGTCACTGGGAGGGAGCAAGTACTATGTAACGTTCCTGGATGTAGCGACAGGATACATTAGCGCGGCACCAATCGCCCACAAGAAAAATGCAGCAGAAGAGCTCGAAAAATACGTCGCATAGGTCGAACGCCAGTCTGGGAACAGGGTAAAGATAATCACCATGGATGGTGCGATGAAGACTGAATACTCCAAGGCGGTGAAAGCATTGGAGCCACTAGGAATTGAGCTCAAACACTCAGCCCCATACACATCAGCCGAAAATGGACGCGCAGAGCGAATTAATCGCACAATCGATGACACAATTCGCTCCATGCTGTTCCAGTCTGGTATGGCAAAAGAGTTCTGGGCCGAGTGTTTAATGATCGCAACTTCTGCTCGAAATTGTATTCCAAAGTCCGGTAAGGATAAAACACCTCAGAAAGAACTCACCGGAGGAGTCCCCAACGTCGCCCACCTACGGTTCTTTGGAAGCCTTGTATGTGTGCGAGTTGCAAACATAAAGAGGCGTAAACTACAACCGAAATCCAAGCGGTTAGTACTGCTCGGTTCTCTCAGCTACGGAAAGTACCGTGTTTGGCTTTAGTGGGACGCTATTGTCGAAAAATCTCGCCACTGTCGCGAGGTTGAGACTACATTTACCGCTCTTGGATGGGAGATGAACTACTATAGGAAGCAGAAATTTACTCGGATTCTACATGGTCTCAGCGGTCTCGATGTGAGAGAATATATACGTGAGGAAAATGTATCATCTAATGCTCCCAGTACACCCAGTGCTGCTGGGGCTCCCTCACTACAGTCTTTTGCTGGAGGAGGAGAGTTTGTCGGTGAGGAGGAGCAGGACCACGTTCACCGTTTTTCCGAAGAAAAGAATCTCGATGGTCAAGAACTCAACGAAAATGTTTCAATTCTTGAGCAAATACCTGAAAAATTGTCATTTGGAAACGATGAAGCGGAACCAGCTGGAGAGTCCATCGAAAAATCTACGGAGGAAACAGTAAGGCGCAACCCTCCTCGAAATCGTCAGCCACCGATTCGATTCAATGAGGAATTCACCGCACTGGCAATGGAAAAGGCCTCACCCTACTCTGAGGCGATGAATAGTGATGATAGGCAGAAATGGAAGGATGTTGTTCAGGAGGAGATGACTTCTATTATGGAATCTGGTACACTGAAGTCAGCAAAATTTTCGGGGAACCGGCATGCTATTTCAACCAAGTTTATTTTTAAACGAAAGCTCGGCGCTGATGGAGAGGTTAAGCGGTTCAAGACACGCCTTGTCGTACACGGAAACTTACAGAAGTACGGCATCGACTGTGACTAAACCTATTCCCCTGTAGTTGACTGGGAAGTTGCACTTACAGCTATTTCAGTGATGCTTCATAGGAAGGCGACAATAGAACTCGTTGATTTCCAAACGGCATTTCTCAACGGTGACCTCGAGGAGGAGGTTTACGTACGCCTGCCCAAGGCACATGACCCAACGCAAAATGTTTACAAATTACAGAAAAGCCTGTCTAGTCTAAAGCAGAGTCCAGGGAACTGGTTCAATAAACTAAGCAGTGCCTTACAGAAGCTCGGGTTTAAGGAGCTAAGCGCAGTGGATTGCGTCTTTGTCCGTGAATCTGGTCGTAATCAAGTTTTCTTGCTGGTTTATGTTGATTACATGGTTATCATGAGCACATCAAAGGCCGAAGTGAGTAAGACGAAGGAGGATCTCATGTGTGACTTAAAAATTACGGACTTAGGACCCTTGAAGTTTTTCCTTGGTGTTAAGTTCGAACAATCGAACGATGGACGTACAATGACGGTGTTGCAGGGTGAATATGCCCAACGCATACTGGAAAGGTTCGGCATGGGAACCTGCAGACCTGTCAGTACTCCAATGGCATCAAATTTTGTCAATCTCCACCGATGGGCCTCTAGACGAAGAAGAGCGAATAGAAATGGATAGGCTACCATATAGGGAGCTAATCTGATATCTTCTTTACTTGGCAAGGTATTCGCGCCCGGACATTACTTCCGCAGTATCGCTGATCTGTCAAAAAATACAATATCCTGCAAAGTACCACTGGGTGGCAGCAAAACGGTTGATAAGGTACATTCGCGGTACTACTCAATACCGGATTAACATTGGGGTAGTCAAAGAGAGCTTTGAGCATGAAATTTAGGCATACGTGGACTCAGATTGGGCTGGTGAGCATGGAAGTCGGAAGTCCACAACAGGATATCCGATCAAGGTTCTAGGGGGATGTGTTGCTTGGCGCTCGGTAAAGCAGAGCGTGACTGCACTTTCTACCGCAGACGCGGAATATATTGCAATGTCCGAATGTGTGAGAGCGGTAGCACGTGCAAGGAACCTCCTACTGCAATTGGGTATCAAAGTCAAGATGGTACAAATTTGGGAAGAAAACCAGCCCTCAATCTTGTGGGTCGAAAAGGGTGGAATGCGTACGAAACACATTGATGTACGCCACCACTACGTCGCGGATGAATAGAAACGCGAGAAAATCAGCATTAACTACATACCCACTGATAAGCAGCAAGCTGACTTGTTGACCAAGCCTGTACCCAATGATCATGTCACATGGTTTGTGGAGGTGTTGCCAATCGCCAAGCGCTAGTGGTCGGCGAGGAGGAGTGTTGAGTGTGAAACTTGGCGCGTCCACCTTCAACATGCACCATACAGTATGACTGTAGTACAGTAGTCATAGCGTAAAATACGGAGCGGTTACAGTTGGGCGCGCAGTACAGTAGTCATAGCGTGAAATATGGAGCTGTTACAGTTGGACGCGCAGTACAGTAGCTTATTTTTTGAATATTTGAATTCTTGTCAAGTCAGCGGAATTATTCCCACAGGTGGGTTTCCTCTTTTCTATTTCAGCTGCGCAACATATACGATAAACTCAACCGCTCGAACCAACAGAGGAGTCACTCATCGGACACACTTCTCGTTCATCAACCAAAACCTATTTCAACCTTCATTTTGGACGGATTGTACTACATTACTCTCAAGTTGAAAAAGTGTGAATTTTTCACATATAAGATCAAATATCTTGGTCATGTTATTAAGCCAGGAAGGCTTGAGATCGATCATTTCCGTTTAGCGGCATTGAAGGAGGCAAAGATGCCCAAGAATAGGACTCAGCTTAGAAGCATTTTGGGTTTGTGTAACGTCTACAGACGTTTCATTCGGGATTTTACGGGTATCGCACATCCATTGCTCAAGCTCCTACGAAAAGGAGAAGCTGAGATATTGCGACCTTTTGGCCATGAAGAGGAACAAGCGTTCCATGCATTGAAAGAGGCGATTCTTTCGCCACCGGTATTGGCTTTACCTAAGCTAGGGTTGCCATACTCCGTTGATACGAATGCATCCAAGATTCAGCTTGGAGCTGTGTTATTCCAGACTCACATTGATGGTGAAAGGAAACCGATAGGTTTCTCTTCGAGAACATTACTAGATACAGAAACCAGATACTCTGTTTCAGAGTTGGAGTGCCTAGCAGTGGTGTGGGCACTAGAACTATTAAAGCCTCACTTACTAATGGAAAAGTTCATTGTGAACACCGATCATGCATCTTTAAGATGGCTCATGATTGTTAATGATCCATCGGGACGATTAACAAGATGGTATCTCCGCCTAAATGAGTTTGACTTCGAAGTCAGGTATAAGAAAGGACTTGTTAACACCCAAGCGGATGCGCTTTAACGTCTTGCGACAACAGGAGCCACAAAAGTTGACATCAACGAAGATATTTCATGTTTCTTATGTGAAGAAACGTTTTCATGTCTCCTACGCAGGGAGCAAGAAGAAAATCATAATCCTAATGAGAACATGGACAATTACGATAAATTTGTGGATGAATCGTTCGCTCTGCAGAGCCCAGTTACAGAACTTGATGATTTCGTCGCGATAACTCCCGAAGAGTTAGTGCTTGAACAGGATTCAGATCCTTTTTGCAAAGCTATCATGGCAAAATTGGATAAGGGAGAACTTGTCCCGTTCTCCATGACAGCAACACCTTTTGAAGGTTACCTTTGTCGCTTATCTTCAAACAGCATACAGATTGTTATTCCAAAGTCTTTACAAGACAGATTGCTAGGAATAGGGCATTATGCCCAGACTGCAGGTCATTCAGGAGGGAGACGGATGTACATGTCTCATTCAAGAGATTAATAATTGCCCTCCATGTCAATGGATTGCTACACCGTAGTACGTCATTGTATCAGTTGTGCCCGCAACCGGGTCATGTTGCGGAAGAACCGCAAAGAGTCGCAATTCTTCCCGCCCGATGCTCCATTGGAGCTTGTTGCCATCGACCTTTTAGGTGAGTTAATCAAGACCAAACGTGGTCATAGTTACCTTTTGGTAATAACGGATCGGTATTCGAAATTAGTTCGAACGGTACCTCTCAAGAGGGTACCAGCAGCAGCAGCTGCTTATGCATTTGTGCACAATTGGTTATTTGTGTACGGCCTCCCGGGGGCCAAGTTGTTGTCCGATAATGGGACACATTTTACCTCAAAGTTCTTTCAGAACGTGTCAAGGATCCTAGGGATCAGCCAAGTCTTCACGACTACGTACCATGCTCAGGCCAACGGCCAAGCAGAAAGGTTCAATAGAACTATTATCGCTGCCTTGAGGCATTATGTGGCTGATCATCCCAAGGATTGGGATTTGTTCACTGACGCGTTAACTTAAAGATACAATACTCTAGTCCACAGGACTACAAACTTAGCTCCCTTTGAGCTAGTGTTGTGACGGGCGCCAAAAAGTTCGGCTATCCAAGCCCAACCTTCGTTGAAAGATTTTTGGACGGAACGACAGTACCACCTTAACTGGCAGTCATGGCTACAAAGCTTTATGCGTTCAGCCTCGACTTCTGTTAAGAAGGACCAAGCGGGTTACAAACGCAACTTCGACGCAAGGCTAAGAAAGCCGAAGTACGAGATCCCAGTTGGATCATATGTGTTCCTAAGAAATGAATTTTGGCAAGTAAGACCGCAAGCATAAGCTAGCACCTGTCGCCACGTTTCCCTACAGGGTCAAGGAAGTCAATTATGACACCGTTGTTATCTCAGATGGATATATGGTTGAAAGAATCTCAAGAGACATAGTGGAGTTAGCTCCAAGTCCCATAGACAGGGCAACCGAACCGTGGGATAAATCTCAAAGCCAAGATGTCACTCAAGTGACCACGGAGCAACGGACTATACAAAGTCGAACGAAAGTTGCAGGTGTTCCACAAGGGAACAAAGTGACACGAGATCTTGTTGACCTCTCTATAGTGGATGAAGGTTCCACTAGGGTACCAAGAGAGGAATAGTTTCCTCTATCAATCAAGAGGGTAGTAGACCCCACGTTTCAGCCTACTGGCCACCAAGGTCAACAATTTGACAGCGAAGAAGGAAGTTCCTCAGAGGAGGAAAATGTAAAGACTGATGCGCAGTCACCGGATATATCAAGACGTGATAACGTCAATGTTGACAAGGAGGGCGAAACTCCCACGTAGCCGCTCACTACGCAGTCGCAAGTTCTTATGACTAAGAAGTCAACGCGAAGAGTGACTCGAAGTCAAACAGTAACGAGGCATGAGACTCAAGACAACAACGTTCTATTCAAGAACAACCAATTGTCCAAAAGGACATGGACAAGGTCCAAGAGGACAAAAGCGAATACGTAATTGATCAAATTGTTGATCACGGCGAAGCCGAGGACAGCGAATTGTTGTTCAAGGTCCAGTGGTACGGATACCCTGAGGATGAAGCAACATGGGAACCTATTACGGGACTGCCCAGAGTAAGGTATTTCAATTCTACAAGACGAAAAAGTTGCCGCTACCGGCAGAGATTGACTCGGCAATAGCTGGCTAGTGAAATTAAGTTGTGAGAAACAACGTGGAATTTCCGTCTTCAGAAGGGGGAGGGGAGTCGGCAGTTTTTTTTGCCTTCAACAGTTTCTTTAAAAGCATCACGCAGAGTTTGACTATGAAACATGGAAAAGAGTGCAAGCGCACCGTGTAACTTTAGACTACTTAAGTCTTGGATTTTGATGAGGTGGACGAGAACCTCATGGAGGAGGTTAGCATGGCTCGAAGAGCCCAGAAGCAGGAAGCTGCAAAGGTTTTGTTATTGAACTCCTACTGACCTAGTAGCTACACGACCCAGAGGGGTACAGATGTGAGTAGCTCTGAAAAGGGAGCGCGCGCGAGTGTATCCGCTCTTTGCCGCCCATGAAACGGTACAACACCCTTCAGAAGGGGGAGGAGACTCGAAAATCGCGAAAAAAAGAGTGCCAACCTATAGTAGGTTATGATTGAACCAAAACGGGATTCCCATCCGCCTTCTAAAAGCTTTTTGGAAGCTAAAAGGAAATAGGGAAGTGCCAAGTGGCACGAAAACGGAAACATGTTCCCCAGATGGGAGCACGTACAGTAAGTGTTCACACAGTTAACGGTCTTGGTAGACCATGCCATCATTTTCTGATGAAGACGAAGTTGGAAGAAGGAGATCAACTCCTACAGTGAGGACAGTTACCCATTTTGGGTTTTACCATGTTGAAGAGCACCAGTATACATTCCCCAACTTAGATTACATGGGAATTTGGCTGAAGCCATGTGGTTCACTCAAAATATGAGCTTGTTTGCAGACCAAGGGTGGTCTCAGATTGACTATGTTGTTTGGCAACAATTGTACTACACCATCGAGGTAATGAAGAATTCCCTTGAGGGTTCAGGCTATTGAGGTACATTGATTGGTTCGGAAGTCGCCATTGAGGTAATTTTACAATTGGGAGCATAGGTGCTCGTTACAGTAACTTTTGTAGTTACGGGAGTCATGAGACATATGCTGTCATTGTTCTTACTCTGAATGAGTAGGGTTATGATTGAAGTGAACACTATTGAAGTGTACAGTACCAATAGATCCATGATAGATCATTTTACAACGGCTCCTCCAGGAGATTTGTCAATCCCCAGTGTGAAGTCCATTGCAAGCACTAGCAAGCTCATGATATAATGAGGACTATAATTTATTCTCGTAGTGAAAGGACCTCATGAGGTCATAGTGTTAGAAAAGGTTTGCAGAAACCGAAGTGGAGGAACACTAAAATGGGTGAGACTTAGAACTTTTATAGTTCAGATATACAGTACATCCTGTTGAAGGATGAAAACAGGCTCAAAGCGAGCAGGATGAATTGAAAAACTCTTCCAAAGACAAGTTAGAGAGCTTTTGAGCTCTTAGTAGTCGAAATCAGTTATTGCTAAGGTCGAAGTGAGACGAAAGGTCGTCAGTTCATACCCAAACGGGTTTGTGTTTAAGTATGAGACCCATGGTGGGTCAAGACAATCGCGGTGTCGCGGTAGTGACAAAGTCCTATGAAAGGACACAGTAATAGCAGAGCTATTGCAGCTTCAGCTTTGACTCGAGCAGAGTCTGGTAATAAGAAAGAAGCTATGCAGCTTCATGAACTTAGGGTAAATTACCCATGCCAGAGAGGGAAGAACTATTTAAGTTCAATGGGTAAGTTGTCCTCGTCAAGGATTGACTAAGGCTCATGATGAGCTACGAATAGAGAAAGTCCTTGGGTAACATGTTTGGAGAAAGCTTAGAGAGCTTTTAGATATACAGTCAAGTTATGGTTATTGTGGAAAGTACGAAGAAAGGTCTTCAGTACAGTCCCACAAATTGCCTTGGCACTACGTTGAAGTCTGGCGGACTGGAGAAAGCTTAGAGAGCTTTTAGATATGTAGTCAAGTTATAGTTATTGTGGAAAGTACGAAGAAAGGTCTTCATTACAGTCCCACAAATTGCCTCGGCACTACGTTGAAGTCTGGCGGACTTAGCAGGAAGCGACAACGCGATCGACCAGAGAGTTCTACAATAAGACACAGTAATAGTCCTTAGTGAGGACGGAACAAGCTCAGCAGAGAGTTAAAATGAACTACGAGAAGAGATATCTTCAGGTATGACCCATGAAGGGTTACATTAGCTACGAATGTCCCTGATGGACAAGAAAAAATGCGCAGAAGCATTTTGTGTCGAGGTCTTACAGAAGAGCGTAGTTCAAGGAAGCTATGGAAGCTTCAATGAAGACTCAATGTAGAGTCAGGTTACAGCAAGAAACTATGGAAGTTTCGCGTCAATTAAAAGCACCTATGATGGTGTGCGACTAGAACTTAAGAGTTCATGCATGGAATGGTCCACGAAGGACTTGAAGTTATGCAAGATACATGACGGAACAAAATAGATCCTTAAAAAGGATTGTCAAGATGAAAGGCTTACCGAAAGCTTGCAGTATAAGAACCCATTGTTAGGGTTTGTCAAAGCCAGAAGGCTTGCTGAGTGGTAATTCAAGTCTTGTGAAAGACCGAAGGATTCCCTTTTGAGTTTCCATGTGCGATGGTTCAACAGAAACACAATACAAAGCTAGTGAAGCTTAGTATGCATTGCGCCGATGCGTTGGTATGTCAAATCCATGTTGGATTCGTACTTGGATTGGGTAATACATACTTTCTCATGACCCCTTAAAAGGAGAAGGTTTAATAAATACCCCAAACGAGTCATGGAGGAATGAAAGCATGTTTGCTTATGTTGTTAACCTTATGGATACAGTAATGGAACAGAAGCTAGAGAGCTTTGGAAAGGATATGGTCTTCATATCGCAGTGACATACAAGGTAATTAACCTTTGCTGGAAAGTAAGAACTCTTACAGTTTATGGTTCAAGATGTTCCATGTGGGAACTGAAACATTGCAAGGGCGCAATTTTGTGACTACAGTAGCTTCAACAGCTAATTGAAAGCTGACCGGAAAGGTCACGACCATGAACGGGTTCACTGATCCCTTGCGGAAATGTAGTCCCTCTCTAGGGGTGCTAACTTGAACTCTATTGATAGTATGCTATTGTGGCATGTACGTCACTATGACCTCAGTTAATATTGAGCTAATTGAGCTCAGAACTACACCAATGCATGGTGGTGACAGTGAGGAGAGGTAAGATGCACCTCAATAACACAGCAACACTACAAAAGTGCATTATGGAGTCCAATGGGGCATTGAAAATTGCAAACACTCTGTATGAGTGACTGAGCTACGTTGTATCAGGCAACTGGAATACGTATTCGACACGCGCCTACGATAATTTTCTAGCTCTACAAGCTACGACTTAGGCACTGAATTGTTACGCATTCAAAGTCTCTTAAAGCAAAGGAGCAGCTAAGGCAGCCTGATGAGGCCACTACGCGACCCTTAGGTCAACTACTGTAAGAGAGCCAGCTAGGGTACTCCATACAAAGCGAAGTTCCAGTCGGGAACGAGATCACATGCTTGACGAACGAGACGGTGGTTTGTTAATACCCGATTGACGGGATTGACGCACCGAATGCAGTGTCGTTTTCAAGAGCTCTTTCAGCTCAGAAAGGGAAAACTCAAGCTCCGCCTCTGACGTTCCCAAGCTCGACAGGAGCGTCTTAATCATGTCTGACTCAGACCTATCACCAGCAGCACTACCTGCTTGTTCCCTGGCTTTATCAGCCGTTTTCATGACAATTTCTACAGACAAATCAGCTTACTGAGTAGCAGTCTCGTCCACTTCGATGTAATCAGCGCCTAAGTCACCCTGATTAGTATTTGCATTCGCAGCCGCATTCGGCGCCGTAGCTGCACCCTCATCGTCGCAATCGAGACGCATAGAGGGAGCAATCGGGATCTCATTAGATCCTATACCACTCGATGTTCGAGCAATAGACAAGCGAGAACTCGCATTTGCAGGGGGGCTCTTCGCCCCTCGCGAGCCTCAGGGATTTTGACACGACAACTCTCCTAAGGGTTATAGATAACAAAGTCCCCAGCATTGGGATCGTTTCGACCTGGTGACAGGTGCGGTCGATAGGGGCCACGAGGCCTAGAAATACACTGAGGTGGTACCTCAGAGCAGTCGATGTTTTCGATAATGTCCGAGAGCTGTAGGAGCTCATCATGATTGTCCTTACCCCCAAGCGGGACAAGGATATCTAAAGATCTCATCAAGGAGATCAGTTTGGATGGTAAGAGCCACAGTTTACATGTGTCGTACACATCGCGGAGCAAGAAGGGAGCGGCCTTCATGGGATATTCCGTATGAAAAACAGTCCAGACCCAATGGGCGGGGTCATGAAAATAAGAAACTAAGTAGGTTAAGCTCGGTCCGAGTTCGGACCAGAATCCCTGACAGACCTTCACACGAGGCCAGTAGTCTAGAATCGGGACTTAGCGACGTCCGAAGTGCTGAGGAGCAATGTACTCGGCTTCTCTTTGTTGATAAGGGATCAAATATCCCGTTCCATCGCGTATACGACGCCCAAATCTGACAGTTTGGTTGAAAAACTTACGTTGATTGCCCTTTTGGAAGCGGAAATGCATCGGAATGATGGAGGAAAACCAAAACATGGCTGCGTTCCGAACACCTCGCACTCCGCGCCAACGATCATCAATCACCTGAGCAGGTGTTGTGCTTCCAGAGGCAAGACTGCCAGGATTTTCGCCATACTGGCGTTCTCCATTAGTCCTGTAGGACCACGTATCGAAGCCCTGGCTTCGGAAAAATTGGAATTCCTTCTGGCAACAGAGCAAGGTGGTCCATTACCGCACGTCTGAACCGCCTTCGGCACGCATAAGTGACTCTGTGGGTCCAAAAGCAAATGCCTCAACAGGCAAGGCGAGGTGATCGAGCCAATCTCGAGTCTTAATTGCCTCCAAAGGCACATTTACAGGGAGGAACCCGCCCCCGTCGCAATTATCGCGTTCAATACGCGTTTTTTCGAAGACCCCTCCAGGGCAAAACCAAGGAGCGTAAACGTACGCATTGATATCGTGACGTGGGTCACAGCGCATCAGCTCCGAAACTGAGGAGTACGGCCAGCCATCTCCTCCAACAGGAATTTCGTCATATGAATGATAAGACGCCATGAGGCGGTTTTTTTTGTTTGCTGTGTCCAGGAGAACAGATCGCCTTATGAAGTAAGGACTGTGGAAAGAGCCTAAAGCAGGTTTGCTGTTACGGTTTGGCACCCTGAAAGAGGAAAAGTTGGACGAGCGCAAACGATGATTGAAATACTCCGAATTTTTCGGTGAGTACCACGACAGCCTTGCAGACCGGAGGATATTGTCGTCACTCGACTCGCGTACCGCCTTAGTTACGGACCTAGTAATCGTTGGGTCTGATGAAAGAGGTTTAACCTCAGCAGAAACACGCACTTTTTGTGCAAAACGAACTACAGGGGAGGAACCCGACTTTTGACGCAAAGGCGTACGCACAGAAGGTGAATCGCCCTTGAGGGCGGACAGGTCACGTGTGACTGGAGAAGTTTTGGACTGCCTCCGGGCGCGTATAGGTAAACCGTTATCCTTAATGGATATGGATGCAGTAGATGAACTTCCTGATAAGGAAGAGGATGATCGATGACGATCTTGGAATAAGTAAGCTTTGTGCCAAAGCCTTTGGAAATTTTCTTGCCCACGCGAGTTCATTTTTGTGGCTACCCGACGACGGGTTTTTGAAAGGAACATGGCGTTGCCACCCGACGTGGGAAACTGATTCCCGGTATTTTGCTTTTTAGCAATTCGAATCAAACCCTCCCCCTGTGCGCTCAGAAGGGGAGATGTAGTGCAGTAGCACTTTTATTGATTTCAAAAGTCAATGTGTATTTTATAGTAGGTGGTGCGTGCTACACTGTTACTGTACTACGGTATTTACAGTTTATTTACATTGGCCCTCCAGGCCCATGGTCGAGACCCTATCGGCATGGTGGCGATCCAATACCTGGACCTGATATTTATTTTGGGCTAACCAACTAACAGAGTGACACTTGTCCTAACTACTAGCTAGTAACTTTTAGTATTTATTCTGGTGCGAGCTCGCACCACCACTAGTAAAGGTACCGGAGATACCGTCTTCTTCACCGTTGTTCGATTTCGGCTCTAGTTGTTGCTCCTGCATCCCGCGTTCCCTTTTCGTTAAGGCGCCGCGCGTGCAGCTATAGTAGCTACTATCCCCTTCGGCCCCCGACCGCCAGCTTGGCTATCTGAGCCCGTCGCGCTGCGTCAAGTTCATACCTATTCCTTTTGTCTTTTTCCTATATGGAAGGACTGTATCCCTCGTCCCTTTGCGCGAAGGACGCGTATCCGTGGCTATTGCCCTTTTACGTTGCGCTTTGTGCTGCGTTACATTCACGCTTGGTGCGTGTTCTTTGATTGGTTCTTTTCGTTGCCCTTTTCCCTTGCGCTTGTGCGCGTCTTTTCCCATTTTCTTTTCGAGAACCTTTTTGACTCTAATAGTCAGTTTGTCCTCGATCCAATACGGATCGCTTTTCCCGTTTCGCTCCTAGAACATCCCCGTCGTGCCTGTTGCACTACAATTTTACGGATTTTTATACCAATATGCGTCGCTGCCGCATGGAAAACACGAATATGTAAGAAAATAGGTACAAAGTAGGACGTAGAAAAGACAAAATAGTACTAGACTAGAAAGAAAATAGGGACAACCTTTATAGCTCTAGAGTCTTTGAGTCATAAAACCCAGTCAGGTTCGATCACATTTAAGTAAACATGTTTTTGTTGTTCCTACTTATTCTCTGCCGATAGTTGCTCTTCCGTGGTTTCAAAGAATTCTGTACACTATAGAGAGGATGTTTAGACTCTTCTAAGTGAGTGTAGTTTGCAACCTGATCCCGAGGAGAGAACAGAATAAAGAATTTTTCCCAACATATTCCCAGAGCGCCTTTTCACAAAAAGAGAGGGAAAGCCCTTCGAAGGTGACGAAGAAGAAGAAAACAATGGTGAATCTTCTCTTTACTTAGAAGTTTGAACCTTCCGTACATAGATTAACATAATCCACCTAAATATATCGCCCTTTTCAGCTTCCCTCTTGCGACTAGAAATCCATCATTCGTTTGCATTTGAATCTGAGCCTCTCCTTAGAGATGCGGTTTAGAAATAATTGCTGAGCAATAAAATTTGCGAAGACATACATAGCGCTATGAAAATTACGGGTGGGAGAAAAGCAAAGCTGTCGACTAATATTGACATAATTGTGACAAATTTAACACAGTGTCGTTTTCCCCCAATCAAAGCGCTGTCACTGGTTGACTAGAAACGTAGCGGGAAGGAAGTAGAGCCGCCTTGCATCACTGATTGTATAAGAGCGACCACTGTGAAAATCTTCAAGCACACAAATGGCAACGAGATAATACAGTAGGTAAGAGGTGACTTCCCAATTATTGAGGATAGCCAGTTTAAAGTAGGACAGCTACCTTTCGTAAATGGAGAAGCCTCCGTTTGTGCGCGAGAGACAGACTTTGAAGCGTCAGAGTACTGCCGCCTTCTACATGTTCTTTCTGATGCGCGTATGAGTGTGGCGATGAAATAGCTCATGAAACAGAGAACACGAGACAAGCTTGATACGCAATCGCGGATCCCTGGGTGGATCAAATATCACCTCTCATAAATGATGATTCATTTGTTCAACCATTGAGTGGTGGAGTATCTTCGAGCGATTTAGCAGGATTAAATCCCAGCTTTTGCTTGCACAAGAGAGAGAGAGGTTTACTTAAAAGGAAGTTTGCCGAGTTTAAAAGTTTGTACGGAACTTGCTTGTATCGTTTTGAGGTAAGGGAAAATGGAGGTTCAGAATCATTCATCTATTATAGTGGAGGAAAGTCTTACTTACAACGCAAATTGCGTTTTGAAGCGATTGAAGATTCTCAACTTCGTCTCCACTCGAGCAGTGTAGAGATACGCGCAGATAGATGAGAAAGTAGGGGGAAAAGTTAGTCGCTCTCAAAACCTTAGCCCCCAATGAAATAATTAAAAGCACAGGAGGCAATAAATAAGCTTTGCATGGATAGATGCACTTTATACTGCTCTAAAATCTTTGAGTTAAAGCGCCGTAATACGAACGGAAGAATCGTGGCGTGACACGGTGCGATTTGATGCTACTGGTAATAGAGGGAAGAGTTTGCATTCTATTTTGCGTGCTTTTAAGCAAAGCAAAGAAAATATTTTGCTTGCAGACAGAGAGGAAGAAGAGCAAACATATGGCAACATATTGATTATTATTTACGAGAAAATAAGAAAGACAGCGTCATAATATGTTCCTAGGGTTGCAAGCTATACAAATTACCAGGGAGAATAAATCCTAGTTGATTCAGCCTAGTATCAATCCTATTACGAAAAAAAGAATGCTCTCTGCTGCGTATTCGGTTCCTATCGTATTCCTTTCCTGTATGTCGGACATTTTGTAAATGAACAATAGGACTTTCATTGAAGTCATTCTCTTCAGTCATTTTGGGAATAGAATTTTCAAAATTTTCAGAACAGTCGATTGTAAAGTTACTGATCTTAGATGCAACCAGTATAATAAGAGTGAAATTTATTAGATCAAACCTCATCAGAGACTTATAGATCCTAAATCTAGTTACAAGAATACCGAAAGCATGCTCGACGGCCATGCAAAGGGATGGTACATAAACACCAAGCCCGTCAATCTTTAATCTCATCTAAATCGGGCACAGAAAGAGGCCAAGTCGTAAGTTTTTCGGGAAGATGACCTGTGGAGGAGGGTTTCCCGACTAGCTGCTACTCCGAGAAATCAACTCGTCATCGCGTACAAGGCCTGGCCTTTATTCACAGCGCGGCCTCCGCTTTCCTTTTTGCTTTCCTATTTGCGCATCCCACCACTGCGAAGGTGGTGTCATTTGGGCACTATATCATCATGCTGCACGGACAACTCGGTCTCTCTGTCTACACAGACTCCTCGCCCATTAAATGCCACCACTGAAAGCTGTACCAAGACGCCCACGGTAATCATACTGCAGACCTCTGCGTCTCACATATTAGTTGAATTCGTCGCCATAACTTCGTCGGCAACGTGTTCGCGCGGAACTTTAGGACAGCCCACACCCTCCTCATGTAAGTCCCCCGTGACCCTGAAGCCGGCCTCCCAGACCGGCCTATAGCATTTTACGTTGCCGCAACGTCCCCATTAATGCATTCATCACTCACGAAAGCGACGCAAGTCGCTTTCGTGAGTGGTCCACCCTCACACACCAGCGCGAGGTCCTAGACCTACAACAAAAGCTAGCAAGCTCCTGGTGCCTCCCTCCCCGCCCACCCGCAAACCGGGCTTCCGATTTGAGCCCATTTTTTTATTTACGCTGTGGATCTTCTTCGGAGCTGTGTCATTTATCTAATAGTTTGATCCCCATTTTGCCAGGAAATTCCACACTTCGACAATGTAGACCTTTAGGTGGCTTTTCCTCAATGGGCGAATGCTCCAGCAAACCTCGAGGTTTCTACTCGCACGCTCATCTACCAGCGTATCGTTTGCGTTTTGTGGTGATTACTGGCTCACGTGACCCATTTGGCCCATCCAGTTAGCTCTTAACTGTATAGTCGGTTAGGGTCATTCTAATGCATACACTTCTGAAACAATATTCTACCAGTTAAAATACTCATTTTCTAGATATGAACCACAAGGGTACAAAAGAAGAGGGAGAAATATTTACTCATTACTTATGTAGAGTGTGAAATGCTTGAAGTTTTCGTTTACTTTTCTTGGGCCAAGCGTAACGTCTCTATTCCTTTCTTCTCTTCCTCTCTAATCGTCTCCTTCCCCCAATATTTTTTCATGCCACCAAGACACTTTCGTCATACAGTAGGGAACCAAGTTTGGCCGCACGTCGGGACACCTATCCAGACGACATGCCATTCACCTCATTTTATGCCGCTCTCCGGCATAAAGCTGCACAATTTTTCTTTTTTTGGAATGCAACCCCTTCAAGACACACGATTTGCATGCAACTCCACCTTCCTTACCTTATTTTCTCACCGCCCCGCATACGGTGGCGCCAAACGGTATCGCTTCAAAACCCTTCTCTCAGGCCTTGATCCCACCTAACGACCACCGGCCTCACTCAATAACCCGCCGCTTTGGCCTTGCTTCGTTTCTGCGCCCTTCTCTTCATGCTGCCCTCCTGCAAACAGTCCCCCGTGCTCAAACTGCGATCCCTGCGCACTGCGGCCTCTTACATTCGATACCAGCGAACGACCGCAATGTGGTACCAAACCACCGGCATACGCAGGTGTCATCAGGCAGCGTAGCAGTACGCGTGGTCGCGGAGTAGTGAGCGTGGTGTGCGGTTTCTTCGGACAACGGCGTGGGTTGCAAGGAGTAGCCGCAGAGTATGGTGGCCTCCACGTTTTATACCCGCATCTCCTCCTTCTTGTCGTCATCCAACGAACTCTGGATCCTAATAGAAACTGTTAATTCCCTCCTACCATCCCGTTTCAATTGCTTACATCTTCTCGTTGCTATTGATGAACCGCACTAAACATTTAGCCCGACTCAGTACATCGCTAGTAACGTTCGGGATGGGCGGGTGCCCCAAAGAGAACCAGCGACGAGGGCTACGCGAAACCAGAGGTGTACAAAGGAGACCCCACCAACTGATCGTGAAAAACTTTTGTGGCGCTTGGCGAGCTGATCAGATATAATCAAAGTCATGTTACTGGTATCATGTACAAATGCTCTATTCTATATATATCTCCATAAGCGTACGTGCGTTGCATCTAGTCAATGCTTTTTTGCGTGCAGCTCCACGCGGCCGGCGTAACGGTAAGGGAGAAGGTAGAACTTGGCGATATTTTTGGCTTAGTCCTGCGAGATTCCCGGTTTGATGGCTTTGTTTACTGACCAGAGGTGCAGGGTCCGAGAATTTTCCTTTGTCGCACTCGTTGCCGAGACTCTTCCGGGGCACCCTGCTCGGTCGCTGATCATAGATTCATCAGTCACGAGGTGTGGGGCTAGGGAGGAGTTGCCGCCTTGGTGGCAGCGCCGCGCTGAGCCCCAAGTGGTAGTACCGTCGCCCAACTGCTAATTCTGCCGAGCTGTGAATCAATTGGACAGCGCAGGCAGACTAATTTGAAGAATTTTTCAGAGCTAGAATAACCGCATAGGTGGCGTAAATATGCGGAAAGGAGCTCACCAATGATAATGCATCCCGAATGGGCTTGAGGGAGTCTTTGCTGGACCGCCGAGTCTACACGTAGATGCGTGAAGAATATTGGACGATTCGCGCCTTACACTGGAATTAGGAGGCATGGGCGTACAAGGGGGAGAGTTCCAACATTTGTGAGCATCATTCGGTCCTCCTCTACAATCTAACCTTCTCTGGCAATTGCCGGATTAATGATCACTCCATCGCTTTCAATGGTGAATGATCCCTCTAGACTGGGGGACGCCTCGTTGCCGTCCGTTACATCCATGGTTAATTTCAACTTCACGAATGCAGGCGTCTCATTCTCTCTTACGCGCGCTCCCGGGAACCGCTGACCTCCATTTCATCATCACTCGCAGATCCGCGCACCGAAGTGATCTTCCGGGACAACTCGGACTTGTGCCTTGGCTATGCGATTTCCACCGTCCTATAGCAGCTCGAGGAACCTTAGACCCCTAAATACTCTAAGACTTCAAGAAGAACGCCCAAGATGGCAATGCCGACTTCCAACGAGGAGGTCGTATCCGAAGTCTCAGGGATGCTCAAAAGCTTTCCCAGCCTCGTTTGTTCGTCCCAAGTCAGCAAATATCCTTCCATCCATTTTGTAATGACGCTCTGACATTACTTATAGATATGGACACCTTCACCCTCCAGGTGTCGAATAGGTTCTACCATTGTGTGACAACTAATACCAAAACCTGGCAAATTTGAGATCCTAGCAAGCCCTTTGCAATATCTCTTTCCCCTGCGGTGACGAAAGAACGAGTTGGACAGAACTCAATGTTCATGGCAATCGTGGAAAAACGCAGGGTCGTCCTTGCCAAGGACGAGAAACCTCGGAAGTCCCGCCCCGATCGTAATTCTGTTTCGGTCCGCAAGCGTGAGCGAGCCATGACGAAATGAGAAGGTGGTATCAACCAGACTTTTTGAGTCCTCCAGCTACCTCCGGGCTCTTCTTAGTTATTCATCTTGCTTTGAAATCTTTTTCGTCTTTCCTTAGCCCTTGCCGCTGATCGGACATATTTCTAGTTTCCTTTAGTACTATCTTCTCTTTTCTCCTTTTCTCTTCCTTCTCTTAGTGATTTGGTGGAGCATACTTGAATAAATTTAGTAGGACGCTTGCCATAATTAACTAGCCTTCGCGATGTCACAGAAACGGTGGAGACTGGGGATGGTTGTGTGCTGCCACTCCCTGTTGGTTGTTAAGGAGATGAAGGCGGGGCGTGGAATCCTATAAATGCTCTGGGGGAGGAACTTCCATGGATGATTGCGATAATGTTGGAGCGAGGGACGCGGTAGCCGTTTGCCTTCCACTTGTCGGATTTCAAACTTTAAACACTCGTTTTAACCTGGAGATCCTCTAGATAATCAATTGGATCAAGGATCCGTGATCGAGTCATGCCTTTACAAACAGAGAGGCCGCGAACTTGCTTTACAAGAAGCCTCTACTGCACAGTATACTGTACATGCAAATGACCAATTCAGTCAAAATGGCAAAGCACCCTATTGCTCAGAGAGGATCTTTATTCATTGCTTATCTTGAATGTGCACCGACTGACAGACTAATCAGTTAATGTCGTGTTATCTGCTCAATTATGCAGGCCGGTGTAAATTGAGGCCCAGCAATATACAATTGCCTTCCAAAATTCCTTTGTAGAAACGCTTTTGAGGAATCGAGCTGTATAGAAACGACTTCCTTCATCTACGATGTGAAGGACTGGGTCTTCATAGATTTACATAATGTCTAATAATATTCTTTTGTTAAACCTTACACCTTCGGATCCCAATATGACTCGGAAACGAGTAAGGGCGCTTTTGATTCTCTGGCATGAGTCGCAGTTACGTGGAATACCCTGCAACTTTCTTAGCCTCCCGAGGGTGGCTTCTTCTGGTCGGGAGCGCTTGATGAGATTAAAAAGTTTCATTGCTGATGGATAGAAGAAGTTGTGATGTATTTTTGCGAGTTGGGCGCAGTTGAAGTACGTGTCAACAGGGAATCTCATCCGGGCATAGGGGTGATTACTATATGACGTAAAAATCGGTACATGCCAACTGTCGATATATACTTCCCTTTTATTTAGGTTGACGTGGGCTGCGCACATGACGTGGGCTGCGCACTTAACAAGCCTGTTGAAGACAGTGCATGTGGTTAACGATTCTTTTTCCAGAACATCCAAACCGAACAGTGCGAATGTCCGCATCAACTACATCTAGCTCAACAGAAATAGCTAGTATTCCAATGGGGGTATCTAGAGGGAGTGAAACAAAACCAGGGGATTGGTTAGATGCATACGAAAACCTGAAACGATGACGGGAGGAGCATATTTCTCAGTTTTGAACGCAGAATGCGGCGAATACTCGATGGAGTTCCTTACGATCGGTAACAGATTTTGGGGCGCCAATGTCGCAAAGGGAACACAATGGGCTGCTATGAGATATTTTCTTCCTCATTTTCAAAACGTAGATATCTGCCATAAAGATCTCTGCTTCTCCATCGAACTTCGGTGCGGTAGTTTCTTCCCGGCGACGAGGTGGCTCTAAACGTCCCCATGGCCTAGACGAAAATCCGAATGCACGCGATTAGACTCTCCCATTGTCGCAGATATATTAGTTAGAATTTCGTGCTCTGTAGATTGATCAGACTCTATTCAACTTTTATGAAATCCGCGAGGACGTAGGTAGAAGAATATTTGTTCTTAATACGGCGGGGAGCATGACTTTCTATAGCACCGGGGGCACACCGATAGTTTGGATTCCAGTTGAGAGCTCCGCACTTGTGGCATTCGTTGCGCTCCTGGGACTCCTCGATTGAACTGTCAAGTCAACGGGTTTGGTTTCTTCCATTTGATCCGTTTGAATACTTTGAATGCCTAGTTTGCCTTGGATTACGGCCATAGCGAGCTATATTTGTGAGCTTATCATCAATTTTATCCATTGCAAAGGTCCCCGATGCGTCATTTCCGGTTCCAGTAAGGAGTCAAATCTGGCGGAGGTTTTGAATAGACTAGTGAAGGGTCGTCACAAACGTTTTGAAAGAGTAGCCTTGGGAAATGATGTTCTGAATGGGGATTCGGGGCCACTCCTGAGACTTTTTCACGTCCTTTCTTAAGTAATCCACCTTACGAGCGTCCGTACGAAAATCTGGACGGCATTGAGGAACAAGCACGGTGATATGGGAAACGAGTTTCGTTAAACATTCGGATACGTCAGAGATGCTTTTTGTAATGCATAAAAGATCTCAAACGAAGCGTTTCCAAAGTTCCTTTGATTTGCAACTGTTTGGCATCGGATACATATTCACCCATCATAACCGTAACAACCTCAGCTTAATTCATTCCATCGTTACAGTTCTCGAAGTATAACTTTTGCGCAGCACCATCGAGAGCGTGAACGAGGTAGCCAGCTTTCCTTGTGCTTGACAGATAGTATTTACGGGCGTATACTCCATAGAGCTTGAGTGTCACGGAGATATCTTCGCGTAAATCTCTAGAAAACATGCAATCCATGAACATCTCTCGAACATAGGTCGACTTGCGCGAGTCCTCATGCTCTGGTTATCGCAGCGGGTGTTGGGGCGATAGACAGGGTCATCGTGCTCCACCTTATTTCCTATATTTCTGAAAATTGTTATATCCTGATCATTGGCTTAAGGACAGGGAACTGGTGCAAATTCATTCGCACGGCTACTTGAACTTTCGACAAACTTCGGATCTTGGTACATTTCCTGTTGGTGACGCGGAGCAAGGGTTTTCTTGTGTTCAACAAAGGATTCAAGTGGCCTCCTTTGATCTTAAACTTTGCAACGATACCATTCGTGTGGTTCGAATCAGCTTCCATAAAGAGAGAGAACCAAATCAATGCCTTCAACCTCCCTTTCTTCTTCGCCAGGTCTTCGGAGGTCAATAAAAATGCAAAATCTCGTTTAATGTCGTCAAATCAATAAAAAACGACGATAAAAACTAAAACGGAGACCAGAAACATCGACATGACGATGAAAACTTCGCTGAAACTTGTTCTGGGGGCGGCAGAAGGTCCTTAAGATAATTTTCAACATATTCAGCGCCCGGTGGGGTAAACTATGTATCTTTATCATATCCAACTGGCCCAAGTGTCGATGGAAAGAACTCCAAAGTAAATTTCGCAGCATTCGGTATCAAAAATCCCCAGTCATCACAGAACTAGGAGGTATTTATTTTCTTCAGGATCTTGTCGACGGTAACCTGGAACCTCCAGCGCGAAACGGGCGCCATTCTCGATAGATCCAGCGAGCACTTCGACAATAGACGGCTTCGGCGGGAAAGTGCGAGAGGTCTCGCAGTTATAGCAGGAAACGAATATGGATTGTCGCGTTATCTGCGCGGGCTGCAGAGCTACCGTATCCGTGGACAATCAGTGATAATTGGAGGTAGCTGAAAGAGAAGGTTGTGTGGGGGTAGAGTAGGGTAGCGATAGGGATAAATAAATAACGTTATTGGTGAGAAAGGGCCAGGGCTGAGCAACTCGGCGGGACAACGGATGTGGCTGATTTCTAATCGTGACCTCCCCATCTAGGAGGGAGAGCAGGAGCAAAGTTGCGCAACTCTTAAACCGCACGAAAATCTGCTGCCATATTGCTTACAGTATGTGCAGAAATCATCCGTTGTAATGCGTTAGTTCTCAACGACAGTTGAGAACTAACTGGATGGACTAAATCGGTAACGTGCAGAGGAGAGCGCGATATGATGGCCATAGCCACCAGCGACCACAAAGCGCAACTGATACGATGGTTATATATTCGTGTGCGAATAGTAGCGTCCGAGGTGTGGAAAGTGCGGTACATACCATTTTTGCCACGGGCATGTGCCAAAGACTTGTACCGGGCACAAGCACCAGGGGGTCTGGGCTATACCTAAATTACGGCAGGGAATTGGTACATTTAAAAAAATTAAAATGTGTAACTCGACACGTGTCGCACACAAAAAGATAAAATCTGGGCATGAACAATGGAAAAATTAAGTTGGACCATGGGTAATGTAAAAAACCCGGGCAAGTGCAATGCATAAAAATGACATGTACCTAGTACAATGTAAATAGGAATAAAAAACTGACATGTACTTGTACCAACCCACAAAACCCTGTGACCATTTGGGGGAACAAGCGGTATCAAATGGATCAGACCTCAGGTTCGATTCCGGAGCGTGCACGCTAAATCAACACAAATATTCGCGTTGGTCAGAGGAAACCAGGGAATGTCGTTTTGAGTCTGGTTCTAGTCTGATTACCCATCTTGGATTTACTTAGAGCTATATTATCTCCACCCTGGCAGTGCTACGAAAGCTACGAATAGCTTTCGTAGCCAAGATCTCATTAGGCGGGGGTTGCAAATTAGATGCCATTCATTGGATTTAATCACCAATCGACAGTACCGGGAACTATGCGATAGGGATTACTCTGGCGGCTAAGCACACTTTTTTATTCCTTAACCGCAATACTTGAGGAGTCCAAATCCTCTTCGGTTAACGAAAGTAAGTCGCTAAAGTCTTCAGCAGTCTTAATTTTGTTCACTTATTTATCAAAAGAAGGGTAGTTTTTCGCATTTTGATCACGTTGCTGAATGAAGTTGTTGATATGAGATTCCTGATCGAGCTATAAATTCTTCCAGTCAGACTGAATACCCGTTCGCTGTCAATCTGAGTAGCAAGAATGCCTGAGAAAAGGCAGCACATTCTTGCGACTGTCGGGAACATCGACTCCCTTTTTTGAATCCATTGCTACCTATTGTCATCCACACTTGAAGATATCTCTCTCCTAGAAATTAGGATCTCGGCTTTAACTACGTCTGCTATGTTCTCTTCCTCAACTTCTGACTCATTGCCAGTAAAGAAATCCTCAATTTCGTCACTGTCGACAGTTCGATCCTCTGAATTCTCAATTGAAAAGCCCATTTCTCTTGCAACCACACAAGATTTCTTCGCGCTAATTAGAAGCGCAATGACTAGTTGATCGTCGTACTGCTTTGCTATCCTCCTTGCTCGGGATGGATCTGATATTTGAAGAGTCATAAATTTTGATTTAATGTTCTTTTAAGCGGATTTAAAGAAGACGTTTATGTAGTGATGAGCTTAAATTCCTTGCAGATCTTGTACTTCAAAGAAAAGATACAAAACTTCTCCAAACGATTCGCAAACTGCACAAGACATTTTTGATTTCAACAACCCAATTTGCTAATCAAAATCGTCACTTGAAAACGGAATAATGGTTCTGCAGTACTCCTTGAAAGTTTGATACACTGAGAAAATCTGGTAAAGTGCCTCATTAACACACCAGAACTTCTGTTGTCTTTTTAAAATAAGAAAAATTAGCGGCTCCAACGTTTGTACAATGCATTGGACAACATCCCACGTCTCTTGAGTTGGAACCCGTTTCCTTAGACTTCGATCTTGCTGCGAACCAAAACACCTCGCGACAACATTCTTGTACTTTAACATAATCCTCATGGTCACAACAACGCTGAAAAATCTTGTTTCGACAGGAGTGGGAATCATTTTTTGCGGTGCACATTCTTGCTTACATGCCCATACCATGTTTTCTTACATTCTGAAGACTTCTTCGACCATGTGATGCATTTTTGTAGAGCACATCTAACCGCGTCAAAAGATATCAATGGGAGTCCTTCACGAACTCTTTTCGATAATGCTATGTTGCACGCGCCAGAGACAATATGTCCAAAACAGGTCGAACCAAAACAAACTTTGATGTCGCCCACTTCAAACGACGATAACAGCTGGAGTGAATTTTTTCATGCCTTAAGGTTGGCACCACCGTCTTTGACGTACGTGTTAACCTTATTCGTCAATTCATACTTTTTTAGTTGCTCCGAAAGCATCATAACCAACTCCTGGCCACATTTGTTATCAAATTCAATGAGAGCAACATGCACTTGCACATTCTAATAGTCCTTATCAAAGCCATGTGCAATAAGATTGAAAATTTCTTGACATCTTCTGCTCATCCACAGATCAAAAGAGATAGTCGCCGAATCCAGAGAAGAAAACTTAGGCTTGATAATTTTGTCTTCAACTTCCTTACTGAAAGCAGGGATAATATTCTCTCGGAACGTCTTCCTCTTCGGTACATTTACTCTTGGGTTGATGCTGTGAACAAATTGAAGAAAATCCGGATGCTCCACGAATGAAAATGGAAGACCAGCCATAGTCACGAGTGAGACGAGATTCTTGTTAACTTCATTTGTTGTATTTGAACTTGGGGAATACTTCTGATCCTTTTCCAAAATGGTCTGGAAATTCTTTCGCCTTTTCTTCGCTGGCTCTGGATTCTTGTAATGCAATGTCTCGAATTTTTCCATCAAACTTGAATAATGATCATTCAAGTGGAGTCGAAAAGAATTAGTTCCTGTACTGTTCTTGAACGTCAATATTCCCTTCCTTTCTCTTTTGTTTAGAGACTTAGATGCATCAGCTTGGGGGGCAAAAATACATGCAAATTTAGAGTCACTCAAAGGCTTGTAGAATCCCCAAAACAAAGCCTTCTTTCAATTCTTTTTGTTGTCGTTCCATGTCTCTGTTGAAATTCTAAAAATATCGGTTCTTCTTGATGAGTCTGGCGTTACTTCAACTACACCATCTTTGTTTTTGGCTTGCCTCCCCAATGTTGTTGACTCTATTTCGTTGATGACATTCGCCATGTTCCTTGTTGGTCTGAGTGCGGGTTGCTGTATGGAGAGTAGTGAATCTTCTTCCGGCCGTTCGTCTGAAAATGAAACACTACCCGATGGAGTATATATGTATATATTTTTATCAACGGCGCCATTGACCTGTAGTATTTCTTATTTGTGTATTAGTACATGTGTAGTTTCTCAATTGGGTGGTAAATGTGGTCCAAAAGTAAAGGTACAAGTCCGGGCATCAAAATGTTTCTCTCGCATTTACTGCAGTACAATTACAGTACCTGACATTCATTACTGTGGTTCAAATACAAATGCAATGAGTGCATTCATAAATTCGACAAATTAGAAATGCAAAATTTATCTTGAGGAGGGAGTGCTTCGGAAAAAGGATGGGACAGATTGACAATTTGGCTACAAGTGTCCACGTTGATTTAATTTGGTGCTACTTGAGGATGCTTGAGCTTCACAATGTTGACGTTCCGCCAAAGTCCAAAGAGAAAATTCATCTTGTGTCCGCGACCGCCCCCCTCCACCATGTCCGACCCTTCCAACTTCACTTCTTCCTTTCAAGAAACACCGGCCGCAGCCACCGGAACATCAGCGACACATCACTCTATGGCGGAAATTTTCCCTAATCCTCCATCAGCATCCCAGTATCACGCCCCGGCATCTGTAATCACACCCGAAAACGTCACGCCTCGCAAAAAAGGAGGCAAACGAAGTAGCTCACTAAATTATGGTGATGCGGACGTTGAAAAACTTCTAGATATTCTAGAAAAACTGGAGCCTATCGGGAGCAATGATTAGGCATCATTCGCGGCACATTTTTAGAACTACACGGACGATGAAAGCCGACCTCCGAGAGATTTGGAATCTCTTAGGATGAAATTTGACAAACTCGTAAATGTCAAGAAACCTACAGGAGATCCGTCCTTTCCTCCGCGCGTTCGACGAGCGAAACAAATTGCGAAGGATATTTTCGGAAGAGTAAACGCCATCTCTGTTGGAGATGATGAAGATTGTCAAGAAGAAGCATTGACTGAAGATGGTCATGGTGGTGAAAATGGATCGTCTTCAGCATCTTTGGCGCCGTCAAGTTTAGGATCCAAGCGAACACCTGATGGGTCTGCTTTTGGAGCTCGACGCGAGAAGAGGAGGGCGGGAGCTACAGGTATTGCGTAATGATGTCGACTAAGAGCTCATAGAGCATGTGGGCGATATTTCCCGTGCGATTCATAAGCTCTTGGATACTTCAACCACTTCTTCTTCTGCGATGACCCTTACAAAGGAAGACTTTTCTTCGATTGTAAAGCAAGAGGTGCAGACGGAGCTTCTATTGCTCAACGAGACATTAAAGGAAATGATAGACTTGCTGAGACGTTCGCAGTAGCTTGAGCGGGCTACCTGCGGTGCGGCATACGAAGTTCGCTGGCGCGATACGCGCGCCCTAGCTTCGCTTGGGTCCCACTGGTCCTTTTCCGGTGCTCCTCGTCCGCCTGCGTGCCGCGAGAAGCGCGGCGAATTTGGAGCGGCAATTAACAGAAAATAAATGCGTTTAATCTTACCTTTCTTGGTTTTTCTCGTCAAGGAAGCGCCGAACTCCTGGCGCGGTATCCTTTTTTTCGTTAGCATGAGTTTTTTTGATGTGGTTCGGTCCTATAAGCCTTGTACGTGCATTGAGAAGGCAGACACAAAATTTCAATGGACGCTTACGCTTCGCACTGTCCGGAGAAAGGGCTAACTGGCACCTCCCAAATGGACCCTTGATAGCGCGTATACCCCATTCCGCTGCGTGCCTTTCGCGTGGCATAGTTCTTTCCATGAATAAATCAATGGCAGCGATCTTTGTACTTTCAGGGATTCCAAACGCCTCGTTCGTTTTTCTTGCACGAATAATCTTCCGGTTGGCAATTCGTGCATCTGCAACGAAGCACTATCTCCTAGAGTATCAAAGCCGAAAGGTGTCATGGAATCTTCTAGTTTAGGTTAGATTAGACCTGATAAAGATGCCATCTTGCTTTTATGCCAATATAATGGATAGTTAATGCCTGCATGGATTATCTCACCCTTGAATCTGAAGACAAACAGATTGGTGACCTCCACACTTGTATTGTATCCTTCGTAGTAGGCCTCCTGTACCTTGCCGTCAATGTAGTCGGCACAAGGCATTCTGTCTCCATCAACAATAGCAAATATATTCCGAAGAAGAGAGCCATTTGATCTGTTGTTCGTGAGCAAATTAGCAAACTCACACAGCTCATCCACGGTTGGCTATCGAGCATGCATGAAAGTAGCAGTGCTCTCTTTGCATACTTCTTGCTTAACCTCTAATCCATAGTCTACCCAAACGTTTAACGAAGACGGAACCAATCCAAATAATGGGCACAGAGCGTATTGTCGACAACTGGACTTGAGATACCATAAAACTATACCAATAAGGTCTTCAGTGTTGATCGAAGGTTTGTGGCCTCTAGACTTCGGACCATGTCGATAAGGGCTGTCGCAGTTAGTGGCCGTACGATTCTTGTTGAATAAAGGAAATAAGACGTTGAAGAAAACGTGGTGGTCAAATTTGAGGGATATTGAGAAGTCGGATGCTGTTCCGCAGGAGATGAGCTGTTGCCATGCAGTTGTACTTTCAGAGAAAAGCGGGCGTATGAACGCGACTCGTAGGTATCCAGGCCGCCATTTTCGAATTACTGACAAGTGCAGCCTTTGTTGTTTACTTCGTCGTCTGATGCAGACTGCAGTTGTGACTGCCGCTGAAACGGCAGCACATATCACATAAAGTCGTTCTGGGCTCATCGGTGGGGTTAACGAAGGTATATAGGCTCAACTTTCCAGGACAAATATTTGTCAATTTGTTCTGCCCCCCAGGACCCATAAAAAATTGACAAAATTTGTCCATGAGTCACTCGAAACTCTGTAATCTTATTGGCTGCATTTGTCAATTTATCGATTTGTCAAATTTCTGAATGCACTCAATGTACTTGGTCATGTACCGCTTAGTGAGACGTACTCGGCAACCCTGGTACAAACTGTACTGTACAGTATAATCAGTATTAAGTACAGTACAGTACAGTACAGTTTAGTGTTATGATTGGAAAATTATGGGTAAATGTATCGAGAGACTTCATCGTGTCTGCCCTCCACCACTATAAGCAAGTCACGCTTGACATTCTGATTTCAAATATAGGTCATATTGTCATAAGCACACCAACGATGCGCTACGTTTCTACACTGTAATTTTCATGTTTTGCAAGGACTTGCGCAAGTGCGAAGACAGCCCGTTGAACAGGGCTATATAATCCACGACTTTGGTCGCCACCGTTGCTTTTACTGGTCTCCTAAGCCGTCGCTTGTTCTCACCATTCGAACCAGCTCCGGACGAATCAACCGCCTAGGCCGATCTTCACACTTGACACATCAACATGTCTAATGAGTCCTCCTCATCCTCTTCTACACCATCCGCCAACTCTCGTCTTGACACCCTTGAGAACAAGGTTATTGGCAACGAAGGCCAACTCTCCGAGATCATCAACCTTCTCCAGCCGAAGTCCGGATCTGCTTACCCCGCAACTCCCGCGGTGGTCCAAGCAAGTGTCGCAGAGTATCGGACGGACCCTGCCGCCGTCAACCCTACACCGGATACCGAAGTCGTTCGTCCCGCTAACGAGGCGTTCCGAGTTAGTAACCTGCAGTTCCCTCTACCTACGCCCTCGGCAGAAGCTGTGGCCGAAACTTTTGGTACCTGTCGAGCCTACGCCGCTACCGGAAAGCTCAACAAGTTCAACAAACCGTCTACCGTTGCCCTCTTCCCCGCAATTCGGTTCATCCCGGAACCGGAAGGTTTATTCGGTCGCATCAAGTCAGCTGACCAACGTGACGTTTGAGAAGCAGAGGCCCTGTGGAATATTGCGGAAAACTGCGAGAACGCTCTTGCCACAGCCCACAAGGTCATCGAAGCCCTCGTGGCTGAGGACGTCACAGCCGCTACCGAGGCATTTGCCGTTCTTCATCACTTTCCTCAAGCATCCTATTCTCGCGTTCTGGAACGCGTCGACTTCTTCACCGACGCGTTGGAATCTGGCAAGTACGAGGCTATTCTATTGCAGAAGTACCTCCGCGAAGACGATTTCAGTTACTCCTCCGAACTCTACCGCTCCACCAAGCACAAGTTCGCCGAGCTCCGTTCCCAAGCCTACGCTAAGGAGTTCAATAAGCAGTAGGTCTCCTCTAGTAACCGGCGCCAACACCGGCCTCAAGGAAGGGGTAACTCGCAAGATCCTAAGCCTGCTCGCAAGTAAACCCGTCGCAGCCGCGAAATTTTCTTTCTGCTATGTCGCACTTTCTATGGCGCAACACTCAGAAAGCCGCTTCTTATTGGTCCGAACACCTCCACGCCTCGGAATTCCTCGTAGTTGCAATTCGGTTCGGACTATACGAAGCACCCATACAGACTTCCCTTTCCCTTACTCAATTCAAACTCCCTCAGATCTCTGTCGGCCCACAAAACAGGTAATTCTTCGACTCGGCTATCGTGGACGCCTTACATCGGAAGACCTACAAGGAAATCTCACCCGCCACGGCTCTCAAGTTACACCGCCAAGGATACCCCATACCTAATGCCTTCGTAGCAGTATCTGGAGTCAAGCAACGATTGGTTTTCAACCTCTCTCGTCAATCGACGTTGCTGAAAGACGTGCAGGTTAAGATCGGAACGTTAGCAGGATTCGCTCTGGAACTCAAACAAGCAAATTTCATGTTTTCCTTCGACATCGCGAAGGGGTACCACCACTTCCGGCTACACTCCGATATCCGGAACTGGTTCCTGTTCAAGGTGTACAACAGGTATTTTCGATGTTTTGCCCTGCTGTTCGGCTGGAAACTTTCCCCGCATTTTTCATCAAGTTTATGCGTCCGTTCTTCCGGTATGTTCGCCAGCACTACCGTCTGCGAATTCACCCCTACATGGAATACTTCCTAATCGCTATAAGAAGCCGCCCTCGCTTACGCAAGGCTCGTCAACAAATCGATCATCTCCTGGAATCCTGCGGACTATTGCGAAAGGAGGACAAAGGAAACTGGACTGGGACTCGCCGTATCGAGCATTTGGGTGTCATCCTAGACACGTCACGTATGGTTTTTGGTATCTCAGCCCGCCGAATGGAAGAAATTCGCGGAATTGCCCAGCAATTGTTACGCCAAAGTCGCCGGAACCGCCGCCTGGTCGACGTCCAGTTGTTACGCCACTTCACCGGAGTAGTAGTGTCTTGTTCTCTCGCAATGCCTTTCGTCGCTCGATTTTACACACTCTCGATGTACGAATCCCGGAAACTCAAGACCAATTCAGGGAAAAGAGTTCGCCTGCTACACGCAGCTATTCGGGACCTCAGGTTTTGGCGGGACCTTCCTGTAAGCCCACCAGAACGGCCAATATAAGCCCCATCCCCTACTCTGGCGATACACTCGGACGAATCGACCTCCATCGGTCAGGGATGGAATTTAGGATCGGATCTCTGGCCATGAGCACGAGGTACGTGGGAAGCTCGAGGACTTTGGAACCAGTACTTCGCGTGAATCCAATCACCTTCCTTGAATTACGCGGAGTCGCGGACAACGTCAGATCGTTTGCAAGGATGTTACGCTCTGGAACCCACCTTGAGATCTGGGAGGACAATCAAACGGTCGTATCAATTTTGAACGCTATGAAAACGAAATCCAAACCGCTCGTTAGAGAGCTCCGAGTGTTACACCGATTGCTTACACGTCTAGGAATATCCATCGAATCTCATTACCTTTCGTCAGCCGTGAACCGATTCGCCGACAGGCTATCTCGCCTACATACAAAGGACGACCGGAGGATCAATCTGGAACCGCTGAGACCCCTCTTGCACAAGTTACCCCCACAATGGACCGCTTCGCAGAAAGTTTGAACATGGTTTGCCCGCGCTTCAACAGCGAGCATGCGTGTCCCGGATCCCTTGCAATAGACGCTTTTACACAAGACTGGCGTCAAGAGATCAACTTCTGGAATCCGCCGCTTAAGTTGATCCCTCCAGTCGTTACCAAGATCTGTCGGGAGAAAGCCACCGGAATACTGGTCACGCCATATTGGCCCTCGCAGCAGTGGTTCACCCGCTTGCTGCATTTGACAAGCCCGCATCTTTTCGACGCCGAAAATCTTTATCTTCCACCGATCTGGGCACCCAAGACAATGCCCGCTCTGCCGTGGAAACTCGCTGTCTGGAAAATCTCTAGCAAGAAGCATCGACACTCCCGCCAGCTGTCACGCTCCAGTAATCTGTTTTGGCTGCCGCTGGCTATGTAAATTCGGGGGTGGTGTAACTATTGCGCAACTCATGCCAAAGGCCCGTGCACCCAACACTTGGCGCTCCAATGAGGTTCTCTGGGGAAAATGGCTACAGTTTTGTACTGCAGATGGTATTGTGTTGACCCCTTTCTTGCATCAGAAGGGGCGTTTCTCCGCTATCTGGGTTGAGTGTTTACACAAGACAAGGCTATCCGTTCCGTTCGTAACTACCTCTCGGCTGTTACTACCGCTCATGCTCGAATAGGAAGGTCCGTTACTCTTACCCCTCTCCTACAGCTAGCTGTGGTCGCCGACCAGCGAAGCGATCGGGAGAGTAAATTACTCAGCGATCCGGAATCGGTGAAAGAAAGGCGTTCATTGCCAAGTTCTGTGGTCCGTACAATATTCGAGGCTGCGCTCGCTTCGCAGTCTACCGAAGTCGAGTTTTTTCGTGACGTTACCGCTTTCCTGGTTAGTTATGTTTTCTTTGAAAGAGTAGAAGCCGGAGTCTCTCTTTTGCTTTCAAAAATTTCGGTCACAGCTGATTCAATCAACATTGCCGTCGCCTTGCGCAAGAATCAACAGCGAGTGGTTCACACTCTCTCCTATCGAAGGAACAGGAATTTTCAAACAAGCCTTCTGGATCTGGTCGCTCGTTATGACGCACTTCGCCGCAACAACAGTTCCCAAAGCAAGAACTATTGGGCTCTTCCGGGGGTTAGACTATCGACCGGTGCTCGGACCATTACAGTATGGTTAAGGAATTGCCTGGATAGGGTCAAAATATCTCCACCTCCTCAGGTCTCGTGTCCTCGCACTCTCTCCGTATGGGTGCAGCATCCGAATGCGCTGCAATTGGTGTGCAGGAATATCGCATCCTGATCTGGGTCGACTGGTCCAACAGTCGCATATTCCGCAAATCGCATCTGGATGGGCGTGTGTTGCAGTGTGATGATTCTCTGTTTTTCTTCGGTAATATGTTATGACCTCACCCTCGTATCATCCCTCCGGTCTTTTGGTTTTCTCAAATTACTATTCGGTGTTATGTGGAAAATTATGGGTGAATGTATCGAGAGACTTCATCGTGTCTGTCTTCCACCACTATAAGCAAGCCACGCGTGACATTCTGATTTCAAATATAGGTCAGATTATCATAAGCACACCAACGATGCGCTACGTTTCTACACTGTAATTTTCATGGTTTGCAAGGACTTGCGCAAGTGCGAAGACAGCCCGTTGAACAGGGCTATATAATCCACGACTTTGGTCGCCACCGTTGCTTTTACTGGTCTCCCAAGTCGTCGCTTGTTCTCCCGCCTCCCACCCTTCATTCATCCTTCATGTCCCAATCACAAGCCGTCCTTTGTTCTTGATTTATGTAATGATTGTCTTGTTTCATTATGAATATTTGATGATTCAAGTGTCACGCAAATTCAGCAACCGATGGAAATATTGATTTGGTTCTGCTCAGAGGATCAACGCGCATATTGGCCACGGGCGTATGACCGCGATAATCTCCTTACAACTCTTGCGACGCGAACACACCAAATATAAAGAGTTTACCCAAGCGTACGCATGATAGAACAAATGGAACCGGACAAGGATTTCAGCGTCTGTGGAGACACGCCGATCACCTCATCCAATTCCACCAATCCATTACTCCCAGTTTATTATCTTCGGTCCTGGCAGCTCACGCGCCTTTTCGCTGGAACATCCTCTCCCCTTCGTGTGCCTCCCCAGGCTGGCCACTGCTGGCAGTGTACGTCGACTCAAGACAAGTAAGGTTGGCACCAAACGGAAGCTTTCACACTACACCCAATTGGGGTACCATCCTCGGTAGAAGCGCCCGCGCCCGTAGCCGCTGTACAGCAGCATCCGGAGATTCGAGTGCTCAAGCATTTTTAACCCTGCCGTCACCAGTTCTATCTCGAGCAAACGTTCAACACAAAGGTTCAAATCAGTCTCAACTACTGGAGAAAGTAAGCTGCAAAAGTTATCCCTGATTGCTGTAATGCGTACTTATTTTGTTATCCCTGTTGCTGTTAGCAATTACTTGCTCTGATAAAGTGTTTCTGTTTTTCTCAAATTATTAGACACTGAGCAAAAGAGCTTTACAGTCTTGATGACCATAGCCTCTGACGCAACCTCGCGTGTCTCCGCCTCCTGGTCCCCGACCTTGTGGTTTCCAACGCTGAAATCACCGAGGCTGCCTCCTCCTTGCCTCCGCCCCATGCAAAAGGCCTTGCTGCGGCCCTCCGACACGAGGCCCGCATCCTCCGCCGTGCCCCTAGGATGGGGGAATGGGTGCTCGAGGCGGTCCGTAAAGCCTTCGCGGACGCCTTCCTTCACCATGCTATGGCCATCCAGGCCTTGCAACTCCCTCCTAGACGCGCTCCGGCCGTACCGACCGCCGCTCCGGTTCTCTTCCCCTCTACAACCTTGGACCCCACCCCCGCGGAAGCCCACCGCCCAACCCCAAATTCCGACCCCGCTGCTCAAGCCCCACCCCACACCGTCACCCCGCCCAACGACACCGCCCGAGACTCTCCTGCCGCTAAGGCCTCGCCTGCCCCAGGCCCGGTCCCCGGCCCCCGGCCCCCGCCCGGTCCCGCTCCCGCTCCAGCCCTCGCTCCCGCTCCAACTCAAAGGGCAACGAACGCTCTGAAGCCCAAGGGAGCAAACGCACCACCACCTCCCCGCCTCCTTCGCCGAACGCCAACCAAGCGCAGTCCGCCCCGTCGGACCCAGCTATGCGGTCTCCTGGCGGTTCACCGGCGGCAATGAAGCGCCGGTGCTGAAGCGCCGGTGCTCCGCGGCCCATCCCACAACCGCCGCTGCTGACCCCAACCCCAAAGTCGACACACTCATGGTGCCGACCCCTCTGACCCTCCCGGCCAATCCGAAGCAGCAGAACCCGAACCAACCGCCTGCTCACAATGCTGACTCGTCGTTTTCCCCTTCTGACGCCGCCGCGTCAGCTATGGAGGGCGTTACCACCAAGCCGCCCACCTCGTAACCACCCGCTACCTTCCCCATCGATCCCCCTCCCATGCAATCTTCTCCCCTTACCCTTGCACCTAGCCTTCCATCTCCACATGAGATTCTCACCTCCCCCTTCCGCCCATCCGATCTCTTCACATCCATTCCCCGCCCTGGCTTCACGCTGCCGTGCTTCTGTTTACCCGCCTGATACGGGCTGCATCTACCTCCCTTCCCCCCGATGAGACACAGGCAGCCTTTATCAAGTTACACCTTTTCCCCGTTGCTGTCCTACGTCGATCACTGCGAGGAGAACCTGGCTGGCGGTCCCACAAGGGTCAAGTGCGCGGTCTCCGAGAGCGCATACGGAGAGCCTCCGGAGGGGATTGGACTGCTCTGTGGACTGAGGCTATCTCTGCACACCGCCGAAACACTGAATGGAATCTTATGCACCGACGCCCCCGGCGACAAAATGCTTCGCCTGACAGTTTCCGCACAACGCGAGCTCTCCACCTGGCGAAAGAAGGACAGTACTCGCCCGCCATGCGAACCCTGTTCCATGCTCCAGTGACTGACTCTGGGAGCTCGTCAACAAGCTGCGGGACCTCCATCCAGATCCTCCGGCACTTGTGCAACCAATCCCTCCTCCTGACCTCCCGCCCGCCCCACACATCACGGAAGCTGAGGTCCTACAGGCGGCAAGATCTCCCAATCCAACTGCTTCGTCAGGTCCCGATCTAATGTCCCCGCGGCTTGTACGCCTCATCGCCACGACCTCCATCTCCCCGCAGGCTGGCGTCACCGGCCTCCCCGCTGTCACGAACCGTGTCAAGCGCCTAGCCAGGGGTGATCTACCCATGCAAACCCTTCCTCTCCTCACCGCAGGGACCCTCATCCCGATCCAGCCCCGGCCGGACAAGATCCGCCCCATCGCAATTGGACAAACGCTTCGACGCCTGGCAACTTAAGTCCTACTTGGTCCAGCCCTCGCTGATACCCGCACTCATTCGCCCCATGTCAAGTCGCCAACGGTGTTTCCGCCGGCATGGACGCCATAGTTCATGACGCCAGAATGCACATGAACAGACATGGTCGCGATGCATGCTACGTCATGGTCTCGGTTGATGCCCAGAATGCTTTCAACGCTTTTTCTCGCCAGCAGCTCCTCCGCATCCTCCCATCCAAAGCTCCCTCCCTGGCGCGCTTTATCAACATGATATACGGCCTTAGTCCCCCGCTCCTATTCGTGCGCACCCGGGCCCCGAAGCCGCTCCTTTCACGGTTTACAGCAAGGAGGGAACCCAGCAGGGAGATCATGCCAGTATGTTCCTCTTTACTCTGTGCTTACAGCCTCTTGTACAGAAAATATCCGAGGAATGTGCTCTCAACCTGAACCGCTGGTATGCCGATGATGGACTCCTCGGCCCTACGCATCCTGGTTCACGCCGGACCGGCTTTCCAGTTCCACATCGACGCCTCCAAGACCCTGGCATATTGGCCGTCTCTATCCTCAGACAGCCTACGCCAGCTTCGATGTGTGCTCCCGCTGTCTATCCCAAATGAGAACGGAATTACCCTCCTGGGCGCCCCCCTGGGCTCTGATGAGTACATGCGCTCCTTTCTCAAGTCTCGGATGGACCTTTGCGACAACATGCTCTCAACCCTGCTCAAACTGCCTCACCCTCGCACCGCCTTCCACCTCCACAGACTCTGCGCATCGACTTGCAAAGTGTAACACGCCTTCCGGCTCACCCCCCGCCCATTGCATACCCGCTCGCCAAGGAGTTTGACAAGGCCCAAATGGTAGCCTATTCAAGGCGCAATTCCGTGCCCCGTACCACTCAGAGCATCCGCCAAGTTCGCTTCCCCTTTCGCCTTGGCGGGCTTGGTTTTACGTCCCTAGCCCTCACCTGGCATGCCTCATATGCGGCCAGCCTCATCGAGTCCGCACCCCTGCGACACCCCGAACGCATGCCGAGTTCTATATGCGATGCGCACGACCTGCAATGCGCTTCGTGGCCACCGCGCTTGAATCCCCCTTCCAGCCCCTACGTCTGCAAGAAGAACTTCGAAACCCCCAGTCCTACTCTCTCGGACACGTGGAGCCCGAAGCCCTAGCAATGCGACCTGAAAGACCACACCACTTTCTATTTCAGGCCATTCACAATTCGACGGCTTCCAAGCTATGGGAAGAGGACATATGGACAGCTCAACCACGACCTGCCCGACACACCGAGGTTTCCATTCGCCCTCGCGCGAGACGTAATTCCTTGCTCAATCCATGCGCTTACGCGTGGCTCACCGCGCATCCCTCCAAGGCTACTCATGTTTCCCCCGAGGTCTGGTCCATCATGCTTCGCCGGCACCTCGACCTCCCTCTCTTCCACTCGTCAATTCCCCTTGTTTGCACCCACTCTCTCGCTTACATGGACGCCCAAGGCGACCATGCTTCGAGTTGCACCTCAGGATACAACGCCGCTACCTGACACAACTTCCTCCGGAACCTCCTCACGACCGACATGTTCCGACTTCCCGGTCTCGCTCACAGACAAGAAGTTCCCAACCTTGTGCCGGGTACAGACCTCCGGCCAGCCGACATCCTCGTCCAATGTGGACTGGAACCTATTGACACGCTCGATGCGCCGACGCAAGTCGCATATGATGTCACCATTCGCAGTCCTATGGCCCGATCTAACCTCAAACAGGCTGCATTGGCACCTTGCGGGGCAGCCGAATCGGCCTACGTTGACAAGGTGAAGACCTTCGACCGCCCAGTGAGAGCTGCGTTTAACCTGACCCCGGACGCTACCTTTCCAAAGCTCGGTTTTCACTTTGTTCCGCTCGCTTTCGACTCTTTCGCCGCGCCCTGTAAGTCAACTTCTGGGGTAATGAAGACCCATGCGAAATTGATATCGCGACGACTGTTCTGTACACCAGCGGCAACCCTCAACCAGTTGCGGCAACGAATCTCGTCGACAATATAGTCTACTTTTGTAACAGCGATCCAAGTGTCTATCCGACCAAGCATTGTCCTCGGCACGCTTTGTCCTCATATGAGGACAATTTCCGTTACATTTTGGAAAGGTAAATGTTTTGGAAGCCCGAAATTTTTACTAGAAAAAAGGTTTCTTATGTTTAGTTACAGTACAGTAATTTTTACTGTACAGTAATTTTTACTGTACATGCGCCCTCGTTTCTCAAACCCCCCACGATAATACGAACTATTTTACCTTCCAAAATGAAGTCGTTTTCACAACTTCTTGCGAAGAGCGGAAGCTGGTGAGGGAATACTGCTCTAGCCTTCACCGAGGTCAACAATCTTGAAAAGTTTGTTTTGATCGGCCATCTACACTCATGAACTAATGCGGAGGGACAAGAAATGCGCTGAGGTAAAAAAATTTTGTATTGAAAAAGAAGTGCTAAAAGTAGTCCTCATATGAGGACAACGGTCCAATGGACACTAGCGCGTACATGTACTCCCAAGCTGGGCAACGACGAAATTTAACTATCTTAGCTTACACTGTCAGCTAGGCTTGTACAGGACGTCTTTTGTAATACATGAAGTAAAGATGAGTAATCACACACAGTCACTGACCACAAGGCGCAAATGATACGCCGATAGATGCGAGTGTAGTGAAGCATTGCTAACTGCAAGTTAATCTAACATTAGTCTCCTGAGGAAAAGCCACGTTAAGAGCTACGTTGTCGAGCTGTGGCATTTTCTTGCAACACGGGCTTCAAACTCATGATAAATAATACAGTCTCCCGAGAAGGGGCACCGAGGAAATCAAAAACAAGGGGCTCGAACCGGAAGACACCGTCGCAGGAGGGCGGGGGGGAAGCACCAGGCGCCTTGCCAGCTTGTATTGTAGGTCTAGGACCTTACGTTGGTGCGTGAGGGCGGCAGCACCACCGGCGACCTGCGTTGCTTTCGTGACTGATGAATGCTTAAATGGGTACGTCACGGCGACGTCACATGCGATGGGCCTGTGCGGGAGGCCGGCTTCAGGGTCACGGGGGATTGCACGAGGAGGATGTTGGCTGGCCTAGAGTCCCTGGGACGCCTAAGCGACGAGATTTTCAATTTCAAACCCATAGTCCAGGTCGGCGGAGCGGGAAACGTGCCACGCGAGCTCGTTGCGGTCGGAGTTGTGACGGTGAATGCGTCCAAATTGTGAGACGCAGCGGTCTGGGGTATGGTCACCGTGGACACCTACGTCCAGCTAGCAGTGGTGGCATTTCAAGAGCAACGAGTCTGTGTAGACTGGGAGACCGAGGTGCCTGCACAACATGATGCTCCAGTGCTCCGACGACACTTTGGTTGCAGTGGTGGTATGCGCCAATAGGAAAGCGGCGGCCGCGCTGTGACGAATGGCCAGGCCCCGTATGCGATGACAGGTTGCTTCCTCGGAGTGGCAGCTGGGACGAGGCACCCTCTTCCACAGGTCATCTTCCCAAAACACCTTTGCCTTGGCCTCTTGCTTTGCCCGATTTAGGTGGATTGAAGATTGACGGGTATGTCAGCAAGGGAAGGAGGGTCAAAGGCGCCTAGATTGGTGACGAATGGATCGCCTTGGATCCGACGGACAAAGTTGAGCAGAGGCGAGCGTGCCTGGTTGACCAGGTAGGATCTATCGCCACGAGCTCGTTTCCCAAGTACGGCGACGGAGTGGGATGTAGAGTAGGCAGGCGTGCGGAAGCGGGCCGGGGCATGTCCAGAATGCTGGTAGCGACAGCCCCGTGCAGATAGGTACCGATCTGTCGAAATTTTCGTAACCAGAAGTGTGTTAAAGCAGAGGGAATCGCGTACTCTAGAATATCTCAAGTAACTTGGCAGAATAGTCGAGGCGAGTCTCCAGGTGGCAAAGCAGACACGATGTCTGTGCAAGTAACAATGATGCCCATTTTGTAAGGTCCGAATCTGGTAAGGGTCATAGCCACGTTATGAACTCCGAGCCCCCGAAGGAAGGGGGATTTAAATGTATAAGGTAAAATCGACTCCTCCCTATCTGTCCATCCTCCGTATTACAATTCTGCTTCAGTAAAGAATTGTATTCCTTGCAAAGACTCTGGACCCGGGGTGGTTAGCGATGATTATTTTACGAGGTCCAACTTTATCCCATCAGTAGCTTCAAGGCATTGAGTTTCCCTAGCGGCCTGGTTGGCGTTACAGGTAACCATATTAGCTTGCAACCTTAGAGTCGGGAGCATTACGTTTATGCAAAGGGGTGCATGTTACCTATCACAGCCATGTTGGCAGCAATTTCAAAGACATCTGGGGTTACATCTGATTTCACTGAGCTCTTGGATCCGCCCGTTACCTTCATAACTTGCCGTTTGCTTCGGTCATGCCAACAGTCAAACTGCCAGAGAACCTCAAATCTATTTGCTTTCAAATTAAATCAAGCATTATGGTGCTTCAGCAGGAGTAGTGATACGGGCTTCCGCTCGCATAATATTTGTTAGTAGCGTTCGTGTTCCTGGGAATTCTAGTTTGTTACGGTTGAACGGGCTTGTAAGACGTAAGATGGGCTGAGAACCAATTTCGATTAGAGGCACCTTTCCTGCAGGGCTCGCGGTGCGAAGGTATCATGTCACGGATGCAGTCACTTTGAATCAGTCATTATTACAAGAAAAATTAACCTCTTTCTTGGTGTTGATGCCATCTATTCGGATTCATATGCGTACCTGTAGAGCGCAAGTAAGCTGGCGAATGGTTCTCTGTCCTAACTTTCTACTCACCCAAGCGCTTGAGGCGATCACTGCAAGGAAGAATCGAGAAAACTGCTGAATCTGACTAATTATACAGAGTGTACTTCGTAGGGATCGAATGACCTTGGTGGTCACGAGAGGTCTTGTAATCTATCGTTTAGAGAAACCAAAAGTCCCTAAGGAAGCAAGTTGGTAACTCAAGCTTCGCAAGGAAGAAGACGGCCGTAGCAATATTGACAAGCACACATGGCAACTTTTAAAGTTAGTTCAAAATACTTGCTCACCTCTGCAGCGATGATCAGGTAGTACCATTCTAGTGCAATTGATGCATCAGAGCGCCAACGATGACTGAATGCCCCGCGAAGCACTACAAAACATATGCGCAGTTTCTACCGGTGTCAGTCAAGTATTTACTCATGCGCTACTCAGTGTGAACCGCGATTCGGAACTAACGACAAGATCCATTTAAGAACGTTCCCGACTTCAATTATCTACAAACGTTAACGACACCGCACCAGTCACTACAGTTTCTCCTGAGGGCACCTACATTAGAAGTGTGGTTACATCGTTTTCAACTAAGTTCGTTAAGTCCTGCATAAACTTAGCGCCATCCGCTCCGTAGATGTGTCTGTGATCTGCAGTCAAAGTGACGCTCATCTGTTTCTCAACACCAACAAGCCCATTGCTCTGTAACCCCACGACAGGCTTGGATGCTCCAACAGCGAGAATCCCTGGAGCGCCTGGTGGCAGAACAGCATCGAACTGCTCTACTCCAAACATTCCTAGGTTGCTAATGTAGAAAGTTCCACTGCTGTACTCATCAACCGACAGCTTCTTTTCTAGCGCCCTCTTCACAAGATCCTTCCACTGCCTCGACATTGAGTACAAATCTGTCTTATCTGCGTCCTTCAAGGTCGGCGTGATCAATCCCCCGTCATTCATTGCCACAGCAACGGCAACATTGATCTCAGGTCGGTAAAGAATAGAGTTCTCCACATACTGCGCATTCATGATCGGATGCTTTGACAGAGTGATGGCCACGGCCTTTGCAAGCAGGGCGGACATAGTGACTCCTTTTGGTTTTACCTTGGTGTACAGTTCGTCCAGAGCCGTCGTCTTGATCTTATAAGTTAAACGGAACACCGGAACAGTGAGAGACGCATTCATGTTTTGCACTACGGCCTTCTGCAGGGCATTCATTGCCACAGCACCAGCAGGCATTTCTTGAGGCTTTTTGGCTCCATCGTCAACTGAAGAAGTAACACCCTTCTTTGTCTTAGCGGCAACGATTGGTGCGTGCGCCTCCTCCAAGTCCTTCCCAGCAGCTTTAAGCACGTCATTTGCTGTTATCCGGCCAAAGTTACCAGTTCCAGTAATGGTGGCAAGATCAATCTTCTCTTTCTTGGCGATTTTCTTCGCATCTGGCGTTGCAATAATCTTCCCAGCAGGCACCACAGACGCGACTGGAGACTTCGCTACATGGACGTCACCAACACCTGCTCCTTCGTCCTTTGCCTTCCGGACGTCTGCTTCTTGAATACGGCCACCAGATCCTGTTCCCGGTACAAACCGTAGATCCACCCCCAATTCCTTCGCGACAACCTTTGCTCTTGGCGACGCGATAATACGCCTTCATTTACGATGGCCGTGGAGGTGGAAGCGACCACGGAGCATCTTGCGCAGGTTTCGGCTTTGCAGCCTCCGGTGCAGGGCTAGTTGTATTAGTTGCGGGGGTCGATGCTGATGATGCACTTTGAGCGGTTGCCCAAGCTTTGATGGCCGGAATGTCCGCCTTGGAGCGGGCAATATAGGCGACAGGTTCACCAACAGGACAAGATCCGCCGGCATCGACGAAAATATGGGCCATAAAGCCAGCGTCGAATGATTCAACATCCATGTCAGCCTTGTCGCTCTCTACAACCATAACGATTTCACCAACATTGATTTCTTCACCCTCAGCCTTCATCCATTCGACAACTTTGCCTTCGGTCATGGTTGAGCTAAGAGCTGGCATGAAGACCTCTGCAAAGTCAGGTTTGGTGGCGGGGGGCGGGCTGGTGGTGGCGGGTGTGGATGGAGCAGGAGGTGAGGGGCGCGAGCAGTCGGTGCGGCAGGGGAAGCGGAAGAAGATGGGGCAGTGGCGTTTGATTGTATTTTGTCGATGTCATCTTTGCTTTCGACGATGATTCCCACGGTGACGCCGACATCGCATGTCTCTCCCTCATCGACAAAAGTAGTCGCGAGAAAGCCAGCTTCGAAAGATTCAACCTCCATATCAGCCTTATCGCTTTCAACAACCATAAGAGGATCGCCGACTTCAATACGATCGCCGGGTTGCTTCAGCCATTGGACTAGACGACCTTCGGTCATGGTGGAGCTAAGGGCAGGCATGAAAACCTCGTGTTTCTTGACATCGAGGACTTGCATGGTGAAACTCGCGGGACTTATGGGCTTGCATGGTTTTGGGAATCTTTGAGCGATGGAAACATGAAGAGAGTTTGGCTGGGAAACGAATGATGATGATCGGATTGACGAGGGATTGACAGGAGCAGGGTTAATAACGTTTGATACAACAAAAGCCATTGCGCCTAGGGAAGTACACGATAGATTACGACGGTCCCACAAACAATTTTTTGTCGATGATGGATGTCGATGATGGATGGCGCGCTATCAAACGCCGATTGCAGAGTTATTGCGGATCGCCATTGCTCGTTTGGCGAATTGCCGATTCAATGAAAACATTACCCCTACGGCGACAAACAGAAACCGCTCGAGATCAATCTAATAAAGCCATATGGAATAAACACTTGTCCTGTATTCATTCGACTAAATTTGAACAAGACTGTGATCTTCTTACCGAATGAGAACCCATCTGGTCCATCTCAAGAATACCCTTTCTTGACATACAGTAATGCACAGTAGCCGACAACAAACCCCTCTTTATTGTAGAAAATCACGAGAAAAGAAATGCACTGTACAGTACATGTAATATCGTAGCTCAGCCGTGATGAGATCTGCCTGCAATTGAAGTGTAAACAAAATCTGGACTAGTTCAGATTATTCTTGGTTTGTACATTTGGATATATTTACAGTACAGCTTACAGTAAATTGGAATGGATCAGGCAAAGCGAGAATCGCAACCAAGTGGATCACGGATCTGATAAGTGGACAGCAATGCTGCTGCCATTTCGTTATCCTACCCACAGTTTACCTCATGCCATGCCCGTGCGTACTGGGAGCCATATTGCCGTGGCCAGACCGCATTGAATGCCATTTTGACACGAAATCAGCACACGACCGACAAGTTCTGCCTCCAGGAACTCGAAAGTACGAGCGGAAAATCCTTCCATATCTCTAATTTACTCATCACTGCTGATGTTGGTGTCAATGATAACGGAAGGAGATCGACACTCTTAGCCGAGCAGTTTTCAATCATTTTTCCATGAGCGACAACAGTGTTCGGAGCCATCTCAAAACTGTTAATCAGGCTACCTTGACGCCATGTCAACTAAGAAGGATCTCGCCCATTCACCGACTACGCCCACTGGAGGCGGAGAGGCCTTCTACAAAAAACAGCTAGAAATCGCAAACAAGGAAAAGAGCCGTCTTCAGGAGCGCCTTAGGCAAGTTGAATCTAAGAATGCCCTCCTTCTCAAGTCTCTGTTTGAGCTCACCTGTCAAACTTCAAGCTTTTCTGCCCCCATCGACGTAGTACAAGCTCTCAAGAAGCTCTCAACTGACTCCCAACAGCAAGCTCCAGGCCTCTCTGGTAAGGGCTCCGCGTATCGTCGCTCGGCTCCGACAGATAGATCTTCTGTTGAAAACGCAACCAATTCTGGTCTTAGTACACATACGAATCCCGCTTACACCCCTTTTAGATGCAGGGCGGAGCTGAAAGCTCATTCATCTGCTGTGTATGCTATTCAGTTTTCCCCTAACGGCCAGCTTTTAGCCTCGACTTCCTTTGATAGGAGCGTCTGCTTTTGGCCTATGGACAGGTTTCTGGATAGGAGCAACTACGACCCAAAGTTAATCGTCACTGATGCCCATCGTGCGCCCTGCGTTGCCGTTGAATGGACTTTTGATTCTGCTCGCGTTGTCACTGGCGGCCTGGATGCAACTGTGGCAGAATGGGACGTCCAGTCGGCAAGTTGCGAGGCCATTTCCAGGTTTCATTGCAACGGCTTGGTCAATGCTGTAAGTGTTTCGCCGGCAACCGATGCCCTCTTTTTCGTGGGTACAGCAAGAAACGCCGTGCATCTTTTTGATCGGAGGGTTGCAGTACCCGAGCATGATTCTTCATGGGAATCAACCACCCTAGTTATGAATGACGGTGCCGTCAACTCTATCCACGTGACCCTAGATGGCATGCGATTCATCACGGGTGACCACTGCGGTGCCATCAAAACTTTCGACCTCAGGATGGTCGGCCCTGCCCGCTCGGACGACGTCGGCAGGCGCACTAGCTCTTTGATTGATGTCACATATAACGATGAGAATCGAAGACCCATCACTCATGTACACACTTCGCCTCCGACGTCTGGGGAGGATTATGGCCGGTTCATGGCGGTCAACTCGTACGACAATTACCTTCGTGTGTACGACCGAGGCTCATTTCTATTCAAGGGCGAAAAGCCGGAACTGAAACCTGTACATTCATTAATAGGGTTACATAACACGCACTGGCCCATCAAGTCAAGCTTTTTCCTGGGTGCTGACTATCGACCACCGCGAAGAGGTCCCACGAGAAGTGTACGTAGTAGAAAAACACGAAGCGCGGAGAGGCGGGGACGTGAGGCGGCAGATGAGGACATGTCCTTATCTTCACGGGACAGAGTGCGTGGTTTATCAGCGGATGAGGATACGGATTACTCGAACGACAGCTCGGTTGAAAGCGAGAGATCCGAGAGCTCAGGGGATGAAGGACGTGGTACAGATGAAGACGACATCGGGGGCCCGATTCAAAAGTCACTAATTCTAGCCTCCGGAAGTGCTGACTCGAATGTTTATGTGTTTGATGTAGGGGGTAGAAGCGGGACCGGTAAGTTGTTGCAGCGATTGGAGGGACATAAGGATAGGGTCTACGGGGTGGACTTTCATCCAAATGAGCCAATTCTAGTTTCTTGCAGTGCAGATTCGGAGATCAAGATATGGCAGTCATTTCGGTGAGAAGAGTAACGTCCATTACAAAGTCCTTTAGTCGTAAGATAGCATATACATATGAATGTATATGTGTACTAGTCGCCAACAATTGGGCTGACGGAAGATTGGAGACGTCGGTTTTCAGATGAACTGCGGGCCATTTTTCTATGCTGTTTCAGCAGGTTTGCCTCTGGCGATCATGACGCCGTGTTAAGGAGCTTCTCATCCCGAGCGTTTCCAGCTTACTATTCTCGGTTGTACTCTTCGTGTATCGTCTGGATGGGAGGTTTCGAAGGGCTGGTACTGTCATGAATGGCTAATGGGCCTGGCGCACGGCCGGCATCTGCTGGGGAATTGATTGCCGTCCCGTGAGGGCCATGCTCGTTGCATCACAGTCGCCTTTACACTTTGGTGGTGTTGAGGGGCTGTGATGTACACTGATCGCGTGGATGACTCAACTTGTTGTCCAAGGAGCCCAACCGTAGGGCGCTTGTGGCGGTGTCGATAGATATCCGGATTTGCCAGTTTAGCATAGTATTCTGCAACACGGGCCTTGACCGAATGCCTACCATTGCCACAGTCAAGAAGTGCGCCGAGTCGATGATTCGCTGGTACCAACTTGCGTCATAGCAGTCCTGGTCCCTCGGCTGTCATCCCGCTGCTCGACGAATTGTGACCTCTGTCTGGAGCAGGGAGTTGCTTAAGACAAGTCAACTGACCATTGTAATCTTGCCTTATGTGGGCATGACACCATCGTGTTGCCATTCTGAGTTCATCGCCAGTCAAAATGTTTGGAATCATTGACGGGCTGCAAGCCGACAGTAATTTGCGCTAGTCACTGCTTTACTTTGCAGCATACAGTACGAAGCTGAGGTTAACCGTAGCAGAGGACTTCATCACTTTTTACTCATTATACTACTAGAGTGTACATTCACTAAGATAAGATGTGGACGGTCAACATCGGTCACGTGCAGTGGGGCGCGGGAAATGTTGGCCGTAGCCACTGGGGACCATAGAACATAGCTGAGGTGCTAATGGATTCGCGTGCGAATATTGGCGTCCGAGGTGTGGTATCTGGTCGCAATCCGCGGAATGAATTTTTCAGAGAAACAGAGCAGCGGCCGGGGATGCCGCCCCAAGGGAGTCAAGAGCGAATGGCTGGAAGTGGAAATCCTTGTGGCGAGAACAGTTATCAGATAGTGGTACAAGGCGTCTGGAGAGCTTGCTCTCAAGGCCCTGGACCTTGTGGCGGTAAGCTTGAGAGGCGGCGCCTGCGGCGGCTTCCGTTGCTTTCGTGACAGAGGCCGGTTTCAAAGGCGAAAGAATGGTAATGTCAGAAGCAATCGGCCGTTCCTTGAGGCCGATGGCAAGGGCCAGGGGTTTAACGAGGAGGTCAGTAGGCCGAAGATCGGTTCTAGGCATTAGTAGCTGGACCTCGAACTTGTAATCCAAACTTGCGCAGAAGACATGGTACGCGAGGTCGTTACGGATGGAGTTACACCGGTATAGGCGGCCAAACTCCGAGGGGCAGAGGTCAGCCACATGGTCTCCATACAGATTAAGCGTCTGCTGGCAATGGTGACACTTCGGCGGGATCGAGTCCGTCTACACTGGAAGACCGAGGTGGCGACGGAGCTCCAATGAGCATCAGAGAATTTGGTCGCATTGGTCGGATGCGCTTGCAGGAAAGCGGCGGCTGCAGAGTGGCGAAAAGCGAGACCGCGTGTCCGACGACGGGTGGCTTCGGAACCGTAAGCTGTGTGGCTGGGAACATCCTTTCAGAGGTCGTCCTCCCAGTACACCTTTGCCGCAGTCATTTGCTGCACCCTATTTAGATGGGTTTGCAAGTTGCAAATTGGCGAGGGGGGGGCGAGCTTGAGCAACAAAGAAAGGCAGGTCACCTCGAAAGCGGTTGCCAAGAACAGCGAGGGAGCGGGCCGTGATGCATGACACCATTCGGTGGAGGGCAAGGGCGGCATCCAGGAGGTTCGCAGCAACCGCGCCTTGAAGGAAGGGGCGGATCAGCAGGAAACCTTGGCCGCCAAGGCGCAGGAAGAGGCAGACTTGTTCCCAGGCTAGGTCCGTTATGGTGAAGTTGTGAAGCGCCTCGTATGAGGGCCGCTGGAGCGAGTCGAACTCGTGAGCGGGGTCGGGGGCAAATTGAGGGTCGGCGAGTTTGAAAGCGTGCATAACCTGGCAGGCCGATGCACACAGGCGGTGCATCGGAAACGGGCCCTCGGGTCACGGACACTTTCGAGGTGGGCGAGGGGCCGGTAACATTCCTCAATCTTATCTCGGAGGAAGGCCTGGGTGAAAGCGGAATTGCCGGTCGGGGCTCCGAGGAGGTCGAAACCTGCATCGGAGCACTCTGAGAATGGGAACTCGGAGAGGAATGCCGCGCGGTCCGGTGCCATGGTTAGCGGCCAATAGAGGCGGGTCTTCCGCAGATTGAGGAAGAGCCGCGGAGGTTGACCATGAAGACTGCACAAACGAAGGGCACGGTGGAGGCCATGAAGGATTCTGATGATAGCATCATCAACCGCGTACCACTGATTGGAAAGTATGCCTTCTTCTTCCGCGATCTGTCGAATAAGCCGCTGGACCGTTAGGGAGAAGAGCAGCATACTAGCATAATCACCCTGTTTGGTGCCCTGGGCGCTAGTAGTGATCGTGCAATATCGATTCGGAAGGATTAGTGGTGGCTGAGTGCGATCGTATAACGTATTGACGAAACGGACGAGCGGAGGGGCACGGGATGTGAGCAGGTCAAGCATTGACTGCCGATCAACACGGTTGAAGGCATTGTGGGCGTCAATGAAGACCGTAGCAACTTGGGATTGGGAGGAGACTCGATGAAGCATCATGCGTGTGTCATGAACAATGGCATCCACGCCGGCCTTGATCCCATTGACCTTCTGATAGGGGTCCAGGAAGTCACGAGAATCATCTGTGGCGGACGGAAACAACGTCTTTGTAACAACGCGACGGAGGATAGTGCCTACCGCGATCGGCCTGATCTTGCCCGGCTTTGGCTGGAGCGAGAGGAGAGTAGTAGCAGCCCGAGCGACGCCGGCCTCCCTTATGGGCGGAGTGGGGGGGAGGCTGTCTTCCTTATGCGGGATGACTAGCTGTCGCGGGGTCGGGTGTAAGTACCGGAGCTGCTGGACGACCTGCACGTCGTTGATATCGGCGCAAGGGGTATTGTGTAGAGAGCGCATAGCCTTACCATATTGCCCATCAGCACAAAAAGCTTCTGCACGGCGGAAACGCTTGGCATCAGTGGAGGCAGGAGAGCCGGCGTAGGGGCGGTGGGTGTCAACCTAGTCAGCACGGTTTTTGTGTGCGTTGAAGGCATCGGTCCATAGGCCGATGCTCTTCAGGGCTCGGTTTTCAGATTTAGAATATATACCTTGTTCCGCTTTTGTTTCACTGGCAACATCGCCAGAGGTCTTGCGGAATGCGCTTTTGGCGATTGAGAGGACGAGGTCCAGGAACAGTGTCTTAGGACAACCACCACGCAAAACAAGCGTAGTCAGCCAAAACTGGAATGCCAGTTTGGAGTGTGCGGCAGCGTCTGTGATGCAGATCTTCGTGAATCATTCTCTTTGGCTGCTCGGGCGCATAATATAGGTCAGACTACCTTCAAAAGACCAGCGCTGAGCGGGCACCTCAAGCTCCCAGAGACCACAGGTTTATGTTTAACGGATCGACTCCGGGCAGGAGGCTCAGAGGACTTGCAAGCCACGGCTGAATGCTCTCTGTGTTCTATCAAGGCAAGGCAGAGACTTTGGAGCTCAACAAGAGGTGGTCTACCGATGAGCGGTGGCCAGGCTGTTAAGAACAGTGGGGCCACTTAATTTGCTCCTAGATGTCAATTGAAATCGTATTGGAATGAACTTGTGACCGGATTGGAATGGGTCTTCCATAGACCGAAGCTTCTTCCGAAAGCATATCGACCCGATGAGGGTAAATCGAAAATAGAGTCGAATACATACGAAGAAGAGGAGTATTGGTGTGCAACTTTTACCGATGAGACGCCTTGCACGGAATAGGGGACGAGGTTCCCATATCGAAGCTGACGGGCGAAACTGCGAAAAGATTCTCCGTATCTCATGTGATACACAACGCCTCTCTTCTTTCTCTTTTCTTTCCCACTTATTGCCTCCTCAATACAGTTCCAAGGCCCGGGTTGTTCTTGGTTTCCTCAGGAGCGCCTCTTCGTGCGTCCTGAGCTCCCAACGTTTATCGCATTGTAAAATGGACATTCCTGCGATTGTTCAGGTATTAGTTCAAGGGTGCCATACCTTTGTAATGCACCAGACCACCTCAAGGGAGACTGGATGAGCAGCTGCATGGATGTCTGCTGATTTGCGATAGTGCCGCCGTGAAGGTTGCCCTCAGGTTTGTACAGGACGCAAATATTAATGATCACATGTCTTTTGGAAGACTGGAAGAGAAAATTGACCCACTCAATCAGGAGCTGATGTATACACATTCTAAACTGCAAGGGTAAACAAACGCGAAACAAGACTCGGATCATGTCGAGCATCTTGGCCATGGCCTTTACGTGCAGAATGGTGTAGAGGCACTTTGTATTTAATCTCTCGAAGGGATGTTGGCCACTATTGTCAGAGCAGAAAGTAGAGGTTGTGTTCATCACGAACTGGGCGCTTTGCAGAATCGGTTTCGGGTTACTGTTACAGGTCAACCCAGCATCGGCAAGCATCGAGGGGCTACGATGTTTTCCGTGCAGGCTCCTTCCTACCAGAGGGGTGCTGTGTTACACTTGGAGAGCTCTAAATCTAAAACGAGAGATATTTGCTGTTTTTCCCGAAAGAGGGCAGTACGCATTGGGTTTGGAGGGGGAGCTCAGATAGACTCGAAGAATCTAGATTCGGGTCAGGAGCTACGCTTGGCAGCGGTCATTGGTCTTTCGAGATAAGCTCGTGCATTATTGATGACGAGGGATGCCGGATCCTCATGTTTGTGTCAAGCAACGCGTAGATGCATCTCCGCAGTTGGGAAAGGGACGGGGTTATATCGGTAACGTCGATGCCTAGTGCAAAAGTAGTCGTCACGATGACGAAAGTTTTGCGTGACGGTGAAATATCCCGTCATACATGGCAGCGCCGTCAGTTCAAAAGGCTGCCAAGAGAGCATGGAGGAAATCGAAAGTACAATTGAATTTGTTGGAGCAATCCGCTGTCCTGAATCCAAGTAAGGCCTATTTCTGAGACCGATACGTGTTTCTCGAGGTAGTATATCGCGCAATAATGGATACCTGTTCTTTGCTTGACTTTGCCACGAGCGGCATTGCTTGGTTCAACGCCACAATGAAGAAGGATACACTGATCGAAGTTGAAATTCGTGATGTCGGGAAGCTTCTTCGCCAGTCGCATAGACGTTATGATACAAGAAAGAAAGAAAGAATGACGCTTTATTGTTTGAAGACAAGTCCTTTTTTTTTTTTACAAGTAATTGATCTGATTACTCTGAAGAACCTCTGAAGCAATTGGTTCCCACACTCTGCACACTGGAAAACCGCATTGTCGACGGGGTGCTGAGCATGGAGGTTCTGTGGTATTTCTGGTGAGAACGGGCAGATCCAGGACTAGTTTTAGAAAGTTGTATGCAAGGCATTGTATCAGAAGAAACTTGATTACAGTCCGACGGAATTCTGCTCCATTTGCGAAAAAGTTATGCGCAAGCAAATCTGTCATGCGTGCCAGGCTCTAGATAATACAGGCTTGCGTATCTCGACTGGCAATATCGATGTAATGGCAACGCCGAGGCCAAAGATTTTGGGATGATGGCATGTGACAAACTGAAACGCCCTGTTGAGTTTCATGGCATTATCCTTCAACGTACAAAATGTCATCGGCAGTTGTGTCTCATCTCGCAGCGGATGCTCGACAGGAGGAGTGAGTACTTGCCTGTATCAGAAGAAGCTTAGCGAAGCAATCTGGATAGTGTGTGCCGCGTCCGTAATTTGTCGTGCCCCGTAACACACAGGATTTAGTCACCCTATTCAGACTTTCTATGCAGACAGCAGTTTTTTTTTTGAGGACGGCGGTGTTGCACATCCATGCTCAGTGAGCCCACCGATTAGATCTTAACTTCTCGTACAGTCCCGTTCGTGTATCCGCAGAAAACATGTGAGGTAAATAATTCAATGATGAAATGCAATGCGTTGTCGAGGGCGAGGTAGAGGCAGTGCACCAAATCATGTTGACTGTCCACTGCAGCAGTACATGGCGGAATGGCACCGTTTTGTTATTCGGAGGCTGTCTGCACTTGCAATGCCTGAAATGAAGGAGTGGCCAAAAGCCGTGAAGCAGCCAGTGACATCATTGTCCGAAATATGAATCTACTCAATTTCACTGTAAGGATATATTACTGTAAGAATATTTCGGCAAAGTAATCTAGCGAATAACTCAGAATAATGTTCATCAATTTTTTGATCTTTTTTTCCGTACAGCACCCGCCGACGCAAAGCGGCTGGATGACCCTGTGGTCAAAATTTCGTCGAGAGCGAAATTGCAGCCTCGTTAACGCCGTAGGGGAATAAATTCCTGCTTCCAATTGCGAATTTAATAGAGTAAGCGCTTCGCAACCAGGAAAGGGCAGACAAGCATGGACTTTGATGCACCACCCGCAACGGAAGGGCCTGCCGTGGAGCATCAACGAGAGCCATGTCCCCACAGAATCGTAGACGGTAAGTCTTTGTCAACCATGCTGAAATCACTGCGCGGGTGAACCTACCCCCTTTTCATCTCAACGCCACCCGAAGTCTCACATGTTTTGGTGAATGTGAGGAAGCCTGTTATTCTGACTCCATAGTGTTGCGCGTTCCTTTGCATTCTGACGGTCTCCATCTGACATTATCACGTACGTTGTCCAACAGATGTGGGTGGCGCGTTTGGCATGGGTGCAATCGGTGGTTCCATTTGGCATTTCGTAAAGGGCGCTCGCAACTCCCCGCGTGGTGAGCGGTTCATTGGTGCCATCGACGCTGTAAAGGTGCGCGCGCCTGCTCTGGGAGGTAGTTTTGCCGTTTGGGGCGGTCTGTTTTCTACATTTGACTGCGTTTTGCAGGGAATTCGTCGGAAGGAGGATCCGTGGAATTCCATCACTTCGGGGGCATTGACTGGTGGTGTGTTGGCAAGTAGGTCTGGTATTCGAGCGGCAGGGAAAAGTGCGGCGGTGGGCGGAATTTTGTTGGCCTTGATTGAAGGGTTCAGTATTGCACTCACGCGGTATGCGAGTCAACAGGCTTTGACTCCAGAGGAGCTTCAGCGTATGAGGGAAGAGATGGAGAGATCACATAACTCGCAGCGGGGACACGAGGGACTGGCTGCCGCCGCTAGTCAATAGGGATGTGACGGAGTTTGGAATGTTGCAAAAGGTGTGGGAGACTGCGAAGGGCACCGTCAGGAGTAAGCTTGGTGCAGACCTGTTAGTTGTTACAGCCGTTCGGCTTGTTTTGGTGTGTTACGAAAGCGGATTCACTTGTTTCGTCAACCTGTATTGTGTAAAGGATATTTTCGAATTTTGCGATACCACAGCCATCACTGAACGCAGATTCCTACTTCAGTATCCGTTTGAGTGCGTCGAGAGATCTTGCGGAATGGTCTCTGCATGCGTAACGATTCCCTAGCACCTTGGTGCAAATTCGTTTAATTTTCAACCTAAAGCCTTACACAACAGTGAGAAAATCCCGTTAGATGGCGGTAGTCTGTAGGTTTTTAGAATGAGACTAGGAAAGCAATGCTTTCAGCAAAAGGACCAATCGATTTCATCACCACCTCCTCCCATCTCGAACATCGTTCTATCATACTTCTCAATGGAATGGAAATACTTCATCTGATCTCGCAGCTCCGCGGGAAGAGGCGGCAATAGTCGACGAGGAATAAGCAATGTTGATAAATTAGCCAGGTCCGCAAATACCTTTTGAGTGTCAATCGTTTTCTTCAAATAAGAATGACCAAGACTCCCACCAGTCCCCATCTTGATGCCAATCATACGGTGCACCATTTGCGAATGTCGATATCGCCATTGATTCATTTGCTCATCGACATCAATGAGCATTTGTAGTAACCGTGCAGGCAGCTGAAACATGGGCTCGTCTTGGTAAAGCATGATCATGAGCGAAGCTGCCGTGGCGCGGAAACCAAGTCTTCGATTTTTCGTCCTAATCATTTCCTCATGGACCTCGCGCTTGTATACAGATTCAAATGTGCGGTGGGTGTTTTCTAAATCACGTAACACGCTACTTCTTTCGGCTGGGTCCACTCTCTCGTTAATGTTATCACGCTCTATTTCAAACATCTTCTGAATAGCGGACTCATAGCTCTTCTGAAAGCTATATCCTCGAAACTCGCGGAAGGGAATATTTCTGAGCCAACGCTCAACATAGTCAAAAAGCGAGGGCTCTTGTTGCACTTCTCGCAATAACTCCTGGTGCTTGGGCTCAATGTTCCTGATCCATCTCCCGTTAAGACGCTGCTCGGGATTGACGCCAATCTTAATCTCAAGCAGGCGAAACTGGAAAGACTGAAAGCCACTGGCCGGAAACAGATAGTCCCGAAATTCCAGAAACTCCTGTGGGGTCATTGTCTCCAAAACTCTTATCTGGTCGTTCAACAGTTTCTGAATCTCACGAATCCTAGTCAACCTGTGAAGTGCGAGGGAGACATCCTTCTCGCCAATGTTCAGCTCTGCGAGAATTGCGCGAACAGAGTCCAACTCGAAGATCAGCTGCTTAAACCAGAGCTCATATGCCTGATGTATGGTAATGAAGAGCATTTCATCATGGCAAGGATTGCCGCGTGCAAAAGAAATAGGGCGCTGACAATCCAAAAGTTTGCCAAGCTGAAGATAGTCGGGGTAGTAGAGTTTGCCACGACCGGCTTGACTGACACCAAGGCCGCTTGATGGGGGATGAACGGATTGGATGGAATTTGTTGAGGCAAAAGGACAGGAGAAGTTTGAATGCGGGATAGGGGGTGGTGCGGGGTGGGATGAGACGGGGCATGCGGGCGGAGCGGTAAGCGGGTGTGCGTTTGAATTGAGTTGATTGTCGGCGATGGAAAGAGAGGATAATGAGGGTAATGGAGGTTCGGAATGATCTGCCTGTGCACGTACAGCACTTGGAAGAATAGGCAGCGACATTACTGAGAAGTGTTTGCAATTGGGAATGAGGCGGTAAGGGAAGTAATGAAGGAATTGGTTGCTCTGGGTTTGGGAAGAGATGAAGGTATTGTAGGGAAGTCGGTTGTTTTAAGTGTAGTGTTGTGCTGTATAGGTTGACTGGTGTAGGGATGGAGCAGTTGACATCAAGAGTGAGTAAAGGGCGGTAAGTATCGGGGAGGTCGACGGCAGGTGTGTGGATAAGTTGCTCAGGGAAGCTGTTTGCTGCACCACTCTGGAGTGCTAGCAGACACACAGTTGAAAAGCGCGTTTAAGGGAGAAAGAACATGCAATTTTCGTTGACTCCAATTCACGTCAGAAATGCAATTTGGCAAGTGGCCAATGCGCAGTAAAAACTGGCTAATGCCCCCTGTTTTATGACCTCTTAGCTTTCCATTCCGAACGCATATAATTCGTGTACAACGGCCGCAACCACTTTTGAACATATGTACTTTGTTGTAACTGTAGCCCTGCATTGTCGATTTGTGTAACAGGCCTCAAGTATGATACGGCAAATATACAATTGCATTGCAAAACTGTACAGTACTGTACTGTATCGTAATCGTATGTAATACAATGTGATATGAAAAATAACTGTACATTTAACTTTTTCCAATTAAAATTCCAAACTTTACGAAATGATCATGTCCCAACACAACCTCTGGACATCCTTTGCTCAGTGACACATGGCAATCAATCACTGGGCCCAGGCCGCCCCAACATGTTTCACACTTGTCTCAACGCAGTGATACCACGCTTCAATTCAATTATTGGCGCCATTAAACACTTTCACAACCGACCATATCTTTCAAATATTAAATCACCCCACATTTCCCCCCCTTTCACAACTAAAATGGGGTACAATACTACTTGTGAGGATAATCTCTAGCTAGGCCTTAGACATGGTGATCACCTAGTGCTTTCTTTACTTTACCACAGACATATGCAGGTCGACGTTCATGATCTTCAGGATCGATGTCTTTGCCACACATGCAGAGTCAAGCACCAACTGCTACCTGTTGCAAGCGCTCTGTCTCCATTGACCAGCGAGCACTATCTCAGTGGCGCAACTGGAAAAATTCTTCCATCGCTTTGCGATCTCTACCACAACAAGCTGGAAAAATTTGCAGCCACCGAAAAACGGACCTCCACCGTAAAACATACACAAACATCCTACAGCAATACCTAACTCTGACGCTTCCTCTCTAAAGTACCCCCCACATTACCAGCAAGAAGGTGTCTTACACGCTGCATTACCCCACATCGTAATGCAAATGTTCTAATTTGAAAAACAACATAATTCAAATATGGTTCATATGGCGTTAAGAAATGATTGTCATAATTTCAATTTCACAAAAAAAGACAGGAACCGCCGGAAAACTTTATGCCATTGATTTAATTTAACTCTTTACCAGTTCTTAACCCATCGAGGCGAAATTAGCCCAATTACGCAAATCAGTCAGTTAGCATCATTGAACACACCCCAAGAGACAAGCAAAGAGATGGGTATTCTTAAACTGTTGGCCGACTCGTGGACATTAATGTGCTGTAGACGTCACTAAAATAATAATAATTTACATTAATAGTACGACACAAGTGTAACCAGCACAGGGCCCCGAAAATAATCCACTTTTCCTAAACACGATTTTCAGTAGAGGCCAGGTCAGCGATCACTGAATGGCCTCGCACCAGCTCTGTGAGGTCGGCCCGCCTGACCCTACTTCATTTTCCGACTCTCTAATACAGACCTGCCGCCCCCTCCTAGTCTTCGGAAAATAGCCGTCCTACAGTACATCTGTAACCAGGAAAGCACCCCAAGTCCCCCCTTAACGATCCATGGTGGTAGAGAAGCATTACTTGGACAGTAAGGGAAGTCACAACATTTTCGCATAGGGGGAAAATTAGGGTGTTTTAATGATTGAGGCTTTCGTACAGTGTATGTATGCCGTATGATAGGGTCGGAAAAAAAATGTAGTAGGTGACTCTAGGAAGGAGGGAGCTGTGTGTCGTGTATCGGGAGTCCCCGTTCCCCCGCCACCAACGGTCAGCACTGTTTATATGGCACTTGCCAGGGTGTGGCTGACCGTTCCAGAGCCACACGCCGCGAGGCCGACAATAACTGAAAAAATTATCATAATACTGTAGAAAATAATGGAAAATAACTCTAGAGTATAGTAGCTTACTAACTCGGAAACGGCCAAAACGGTCATGCAAGACCAGGATATGGGGTTTCCGCGACCCTTCAGGATCCACCAACACCACCCCGGCCCCAGATGGAAGCCCGCCGCACCATATAGCATTGACTTGGGGGTGATACAGGAACTCACTGCCCCCTACCCTCACGTCCTAGCTCCATACGCTCCGCTCTAAGTACTTCCAACGCGTCCCTTCGACATCAGCACTGCCCACCGCTACATCCAAACATCCCAACTTCCCCCGGAAGCGGAGCCGTCACCGCTCTGAACGCAAGTTGATGGGTTCATACGGCTTCAGTACCATCCGAAAATCCCTCCGTGGGTTTCTACGATGGAGAAGACCAACCAAATCGCGAAGAATCAACGGAAGGAAGGGCGCCACGTCGTGAGTTGATAGCGAAGGCGGATCGCAAAACTGTGGGCGAACCCTTTCCCGAGAAAATACAGTCATCCAGGCCTGAAGTGCCTTTCCGTCCCAACCGTACTCCATCTCCGAATATTTCATCGTTGATAAGCTCCATGCGAAGGTGAATGTAAGGAATTTCGTTACATTTTCGAATATGCCCGACACAATCAAGATCCATTAGTCGAGAAAGCAGGGAAAGTAACTCCACGACATCTGATTTCGCATTTTGTTTGGAGGGTACTAATGAAGAGATCCTGAGTCGACAGAGGTATCGTACGGGAGCTTGTTATTTTGTATGCCCACAATATCGCAAATTTTGCGGCCTCGGAGGAATGTGATGAGGGTATCGACAGGGATCTGGCCACTAGTATAAGCTTAACGGAGTCTTTTTCTGATCAGGACGATTATATGGAACTTCCGGAGTTTCCCTCTTGGATAATGTCCCAGGTAGTTTGGGGGCCCCGCGTGGTGTCTTTGACAGTTCAGCGGCGAAACACAACGTAGTTTATAAAGAAACAAAGCAAGAAAATCACATCGATCTCTACACTTTATCATTCAACGAGATAATTACTGGATACTATGACCACTATCCGTCGAAGCGCAAGTTGAGAGAGGAGAGGGAAAATAGTCTCGTCGTTAGTGAGGCCTTTGGTAGGCACCTCAGTTCGAGAGTGAGAGTTATTTTGCAGATCGACCGGTAGTGCCAAATGCACTGGAATCAACATTTCTGCGTCCTTTTCCCTATGCCGCGTGTACCATCTTATCTGTATTCCCCGCATCTTTTCAGGAGCTATCTCGTCCGTTTCCGAGATCTTGAGGGGCGCTGTATGCCAGCTGCAGTGCTCACCGCGATATTTCTCATCTTAAGGCCCGGTCCTGTGGACAGCTATTGGAAAACAGACTACGCTAGAGATCAGAATTATTTAGAACAATTTGGCTATCGTCCTCGTTTTCTCTCGTTTGCAGATGTTCTGAAGGGTTTGTATGAAGTCTACTCCGACCTTGTGGTCCTTTGCTACAATATACAGGAACGGGGGTCGGCTGGAAGAACCAAAAGTAGCATTCGCCGAGCAGTGAAATCTTCGATCGACCCTACATAGGTGTGCATCTTGCATGTTTCTTTCGCCCGCGGAATTTACGTTGCGTCGGTTATCGGACAGCTCGGATCGCAGCATTCAATTTGCCTTGACGCCAAAGAAGACCCAATTCTTATCTACGACTGCGCTGAAAAGTACGCCAAGCGGTTCTCGGAAGCATCCATCAATATTTGTTGCGGCGAGGAGAACCCAGACGATTATTTGAAAATCGTCGATATGCGCCTTCTTGTTCCATTCAGTGGTTAAGAGGCCCCGCCTCGTTACATAAAGATTCCATACACGCCGTCAGATCACAAGAAGAAGAAACGTCACCGTCGTCGTTTAAAGGCCTCGATAGCGTCTTCTTCTGCAGATAAGCGCTCCAGGACGGATCATTTCAGTCGTTGACCGTTTTCGTTGATGCAAAAACTTTTCTTCTGCTTTCGCAAAACCTTCGGTATTGCAGCGAAAGTTTCCTAGAGTTTGATAAAATGTTATGATGAATTTAAATTGTACTCAGATGATGAATAAATGACAGACAAAACAGACGAGAATGTATGGAACAAACATAAGATGTATACGGGCCTTCGTCTATAGAACGGCTTTAGGAATTAATTCTGTAGGAAAAACGGGCCCAAAGAGTAAGGAAATAGGCGTCTCGCATGGATAGCACGTCGGGAATGCCTACCCCCGGAAGAGGTTAACCAGTAACCAGGGTGAGCCGCTTTCCGAATGCGACACCGTCCGAAGAAACGGGACATGAAAGCTGGGCATTTAGCCGTGGACAATAAGGACTTTTCATGTGCGAACAAAACCCAATCTTCATTGTTAAATTTTCGGATTTTTACCGCCCCCAAATTCTTTACCAAGCCGCTGCATCTGCATATCGACCCTCTTCGCGCGAAACGCTGAGGTAGCCAGTATCTCTAGCCGTCGATGCTCTTCTGAAGGTTTTTGTATCAACGAATAGGGGTTAGACGGATTCATGCGTGGTACCACTCCGAACATAAAGAACTTAGGGGAGCCATTGTTCCTAGTCGGATCCTTGTCCGATCAACTATATTCTTTAATGCGGTCTTTATAGTGCGCACCATCCTTTCGGCTCGTCCATTTCACATCGGAGCATAGGCCAGGATGGTGCTCCACTCGACTCCATTCTTATTCATATAAAGTCAACGAGTGTAACGGCGGCAAAAAATACAGCATTATCAGATACAACGGTCTTCAGGGGACCAAAGAGGGAAATGATCTCCTTTCCCATAAATGTGGTCACGACTTCTGCGTGCGGATGCGGTCTCCGTTGCGGTGGCAATTGAACAGCCAGTGAGATGCTCGACGGCAACAAGGAGGAATTTTTCCCCACCATCGACCTTGGGAAGGGTCAAGCGAAGTCTAAAGAGTAGGTCTCGAAGACATTCGTGAGCGGAATGCTTAGCGTAGTTCAAGGGATCAAGGGCTTGGCATTTTGACATCCCTCACAGATCTACACGTATTCTTGAACGTCCCGATGGATTTGAGGGCACCAATATCGATCGATGATGTCTCTTTATTCCAGTGATCCACTTCGCCGTAGAATGTATCCGGAATCCCGGTCCAGTCCTTCATTGTTGGAATCGCGCGGAGGCCATTCTTCGTACGCCTCAGCAATTTTACGTCCCATACCATGAAGTCTTTTGCGGCCCGTTTTATCGAGCGGCGCTTAGACGAATCTTGTTCTTGAATATTATGCCCTTCGATGTAGCGAACGACATAAACCAAGTACGGTTCTATAGCGGGAGTCCCGGACGAGCACACAGAGCTCAAAGCACCAAGAAGGTCTCCTTCGTCGACATTTGGGGCGCCTCTGAGCCCTTCGTGCACTACGGGTAAAAGACAGTCGGCAGCTTCATTCCTTGTGCCCGGACGATATTTCACCTCAAACTTGTATTCAGCTAGAAAGTATAGATGTCGTGCCAATTTTCCGTGGACTTCGCTCATCTTAAAGGCGTACTGAAGGGCGTGATGGTCAGTTACGAGTTTGAAGGGCTCACTTAAAAGCAAATACACTCGGAACTTCCAAAGTGCGAAGATGATTGCAAGAGCTTCCATTTCCCACGCGGAATAGTTCCGCTCAGCGGAGTCCATGGTACGACTTGCATATTGCACGGGGTGTATCTTTCCGTCTTCTTTCTTCTGAGCATTTACTGCTCCCACGGCGATACTGGAGGCATACGTTTCCACTATAAACGGTGCGTCGAAGTCAGGGAAAGCCAGCCCCGGCGGGGATGTGAGTTTATCCTTATGCACTCCAAACGCCTCCTTAATTTCTTCTCTCCAATTTAAAGTCTTATTTCCGGAAGTTGCGGCATGAAAAGCAGCAAAAATATAAGCGAAATACTTGATAAAGCGGCAATAATAACCGGCTAAGCCGGGGAAACCCCGTAGCTCAGTCGTGTTTCTTAGTACCGGAGCCTCCTCGATGGCACTGATCTTCTCTTGATCGACTTTAACTCCTTTTTTGTCAACGAAATGGCCGAGAAGCTTGACAATGGACTTCGCAAAGGCACACTTCGTGATTTTTAACATGAGTCCGGCCTTTCAAATAGCTTCGAAGACGATGCGAAGGTGCATAACATGCTCTTCGATCGTGTTGGAGAACACAAAGTTGTCTTCAAAAAACACTCGAGCGAGGGGTATATCTTTCAAGGTGTAATCCATCATTCGCTGGAATGTATACCGCGCGTTCATTAGGCCAAATGGCATCACCTTGAACTTGATTGCGCAAAAGGGCATACGAAGTTGGTCATCTCTTTGGATTCGTCGCTCATGCGGATATGCCAATGCCCTGAGAATAGGTCCAGGATTGTAGCTACGGAGCTTCCCTTCAAGTCATGGAATATTTCTTCGATCTTGGGCAACGGCAAACCATCAGTCTCCATTCATCGGTTCAGCGCACGGTAGTCCTCACAAAAGCGGGGATTGTCGTCCTTTATTGTCATAATTACGACAGGAATCGACCAGGGTGAAGACGCTGAAGTGATAATCCCTGCATCAAGTATGTTATCGATCTCCTTGTGGGCGATTTCACTGAGGCGCGGAGACATTCGGCGAACCCTGTGGTACATTGGTATCTCGTCCTTCAGCTCGAATGCATTTTTAGTCTGTAACGACGACGGAAGGAGCTCCTGGATCGTCCATACGACTATCTCGATGTCACAAAGTGAGCTATTTATGCTTTCTTTTGTGTTTCTTCAGGAAGATGTGCAAGACGGGATCTAAGTGCCCCTTTCATCTCCTCCTTCTCTTTTCCTTAGGCCCCTCCTTCGATGGCGGCTGCAAACTTATCGGTTAGTTCTTTATCATAGTTTCTGGGGCTCTCTTAATTGTAATTCCGGATCAGCAGGACCACTTCTTCTTCCGAAGTGTCGGCGGAGTCGGGGTCAGCGTCAGAGTCGGAAGTGAAGTCTTCGCTAGGCGTTTCGATCCCTTCACCCTTCATCAGGTGCTTCTCAACGGCGTTTGTGTCGGGCTCCGAAGGCATCACAACTTGTTCAGAGCCAATATGTAGACGAAAGCTTTAGGTCCAGAACTCTAAATTTGCCCGCATGGCCGAGAGAGTTGGGGGACCAATAATTAGATCAAATGGCAAGTTCTCCACAACCAGGTAGTCCAGCCTGACCGCTTGGTCCCCAAAGGTGGTGGGAACCTTGACCAAAGAACCGACACAGGAGGCGCTATCTCCGTTCGCCACGGTAATTTTCTTCGACGTGTAGTTCGCCGAAAAGTAGAGGTGTCCAGATAAATCCGCAGACATTACGTCCGGTACGGCTCTAGATTCCAATAGCGCCCATACTTCCGTGCCATAAACCTTGAGCTGCACTAATCGCAGCAAATGTGTCCCTTATCAGCCACGACGGCAATTATGGACATATTATTATTTCCGAACAACCTTATCATTACCTTAGCGGCTCCATCAGCAGCCCTTCGAAGAAGCTGGCCGAAATTAAGTCCGCAGTTGGCATTAGCGATCTCAACGACAACTTCGTACTTTCCGACACATTCGTGAATTTTTTATTTGAACCCTTTGTTCCTCTTTTTTCTTCTTCGGCCATCTATTTCGCCCGAAACACAGAATTCTTCTGCCGGCGGGACGGGAGGAATTATTCGTACTTGTTGCGGGTTATGCATTAGACGGGATACCGGAATTCAACTGTGATCTTCTCGACGAGGCTGTTTCGGCAAAGCGTCTCCTTCAGCACTTCTCTTCGTTGCATTGAAGATCTCTTCTATTTCTCGATCAGTATCCGATTGACTTCCATGGAAGACGTTGACCTGATCTGCTACTCGTCAATCCTCTTTCTTATTGTGGTCTTCCGAAGCATTTAAAGCCTGGTTTCTCGCCGCAGTCCAGCATGTAGCCTCGGAATACCCCATTAGACCGCAAAGGGTGCAGCGGTGATCTCGGTGAGGATTATTTTCGGATCAAGATGCTCCGTGACCGGGTTCGCGACAGTAAGAGCACGTTCCAAGAGCATTTCCTTTTTGAGCTGACGAATTTGGTCCTGAAACTGTATCATAATTTCCATTCTTTTGCTTCAAACAGAAGGATAAGGCGAGACAGATCTTCGGCGAGGGTATTCACCTTATCCTTGATGTTTCTTGAAAGAGCACCGGGACGAACTAAGAACATTGCCGGCGGTACTTCCATAACTTGAGGCGAGGATTCGTAAAACGCGATTCGATTTGCGTGAAAGTCCTTCAAAGCCTACTCTAGAACGGCGTGATTCGTCGGCCCTCGGAATGACAGGAACTGCTGCAACTTTTCATGTAGACATGCAGCAGTCCTAAGTAATCCAAATATTGAGATATCGTCGATACCAGCCCTCTCGTACAACCGCTCCTATTTCTTCAAGGAGTTCGGTATGTATTCAATCTCGAGGCCGATTTCCGATGCTTGACGGATGATATCTCGAGGCTCTTCTTCCTCACCGAAATTTTCAAAGAACTTCTCTTTGGCAACGGCGTAGTTCTTTGCATCTTCGATCAGTTCTCCTTGGGCTGCTGAGATATCGTAGTTAAACTCAAACGAGGGGGCGTCTAGGTGTCCGAGGAAGGATAATGCCTTCTATTCACTGGACTTCCCGTCCATTAAAACATTATCGTAGAAGAAAAAGAACTTCTTTACATCGCTTTCCCGTTGTAAGCGGCGGAACTAGTTCTGGAGGAAGAAATCGTCCATAAGAGTACCGTGAAAGGGTCGGAAAAAAATGTAGTAGGTGACCCTAGAAAGGGGGAGCTGTGTGTCGTGTATCGTGTGTCCCCGTTCCCCCCGCCACCAACGGCCAGAACTGTTTATATGGCACTCGCGGGTGTGGCTGACCATTCCAGAGCCACATGCTGCGAGGTCGAAAATAATTATAATAACCATAAATACTGTAGAAAATAGTGGAAAATAACTTTAGAGTAAAGCAGCTTACTAACTCGGAAACCGCCAAAAACCATCATGCCAGTACCAGAATATAGGGTTTCCGCGACCCTTCAGGAACTACCAACACCGTACAAACGGTTGTGGCCCATAAGGGGCCACGAATGGGCTGACTTGACAGTTCCAGAGATTTGTGCCAAGTGGCAGTTTACTTCTATAATGTCCCTGGTTATGCAGTTCCTGACCCTATAATTTTGCCATTATAAAGAGCTCTAAAAAGACATATGAGGCATAAAATAACGCCATATTGAGGAGATTTAGGAGGGACGGAGAAGGAAGAACGCTCAACTGAACAACAGAGTGCCTATAGCTTTTCACTCCTTTAAGATTTTTCGCATAATAAATGGTGGCAAATACAGGACTACACCGATGTCTCAGGAACCTTTTGAGACCTTCTTTTCGCATTTTACCTCGCTCCTTCTCTCAGAAACCGTAACTATCATAGCTATTGGCCCCGTAAAGGACTTCGAGAAATTTCTTAGACATAAAAAGCCCACAAATATTTGAGGTGGGCCAAGATTCTCTGTCGGAGATGAAAGAGGTTGCCCGATGGGTTGACTGGGTAGCAACCGCTGCAGAGAAGGGAGGAGAAATGTTCTATGACACGGTGTTCGGCACAATTGGACGTCAGTTGTATTATCTAGGTCTTCGCCAATCCCGACACAGTCTTGTAGACGACGCACAAAAGAAGGGGAAGATTTGAAATAAAAAAGATGGCCAAATCAGAGCTACGCAAGAGAAAAAGTAGAATTTATTGCTCAAGATCCTTCTATATTGGCGATTAGTAGCCTCCTTGACTCTTTCACTAAGGTTACATTTTATAAGGGCAAGGAGAATTGAGATTTGAACCGTTTAGTGCCTAGGCCCCATATCGGATAAAAGGAGGATATAAAAGTCAGTCTCAAATAGGATAAGTACAGGAAATCACGCTGCTTAATAGTTAACAACTCTCTGAAACTTCGGTTACAAATTATAAGCTCCAGCTCATTGGAATGGCAGAAGCACTAAAACAGGGATCCATAAGCTCCGAAAAGCATTAAAGTTGACACCAGAAGAGACCAAGAGGGTGTATTTGAGTACCAGGAACCTCGCTATATCTATTTCATGATCCCCTGAGAGTTCAAATTAAAATGAAAGGCTCACAATAATGAAGGGCACAGTTCGCTTCAACATGATGTATCCAGATAAAAAGCCCATCTTCGACAATATAAAGAAGCTTATTTATACTCAAGATGTAGCCAAAGAATTTTTTTTCTTCTGGTCCCCGTTTTAATTTGAGTCTTGACCTTGCGTTGTATATACTGGGATTTCCTCCTCAGACTACTAACAGAAATAAACCTTTGGTCACAACGGCTCCTTTTGAGAAAAATGATCACAAGGTTAAAAGTTTCTCGGTAGTCTTGAGCCAGTTCAAGGAGGGGAAACTCCTCCTTGAACTACTTCCAGGACCAATAATCGCCTAATAATCGCATACAAAATGGAAAGAAACGAAAATATTTTCGTGGTCCAATTCATATGAAAAACGACTTAAATAAAATGTTGGATAGGGGCTGCCCCAAAGTAGCCGGAGGAATTACTTCTGAAGTGGTGCTGTATTTAGATTTAGGATGGGGTTTGAAAAACGATGCAAACGCATGGTATCAAACAGAAGCTTCGTTCGGCGAGGAGGCATACTAAGCTGGTTTCACTGTAAAGTGCAAACTTCATAACGCGCCGGATTCCACAGCCAATTCTCAAGAATGTAATTTAAAAACGAGAAAAAGAAAATTTATAGTTCACACTTCAAGAAAATTCTCAAAATATGTTTTAGAAACGAAACTTTTGAGCGGAAACAACCATATCAGTGCTCTTGAGCTGACCAGGAAATCCAAACCATCTATTCTTAGTCTGTAGCAACGCAAAAAGAAAAAGAGGTAAATTTCGCGCGCTAAGAGAAAGTCGCACTGCGCAAACTCTCAAGGATGCTGGCATCCCGATCACTAAATACTGTTACGCCACACTTTTCCAAGAAATTAACTCCAGCATATTTCTTTCAGAAGCGAAAAAACACAGTTTTTGAAACTTAGGATACGTCCGAAACGTAAAGGAACGTTTCGTAGAGCTCACTTTAAGAAAGTTTGGAAGGAGAATAGTCACAAAGTGACATACGAGGATATCAGGATGTATCCATCTTCATCCGTTTTGCAAAAATTGGATATTTAGGAGCTTGTAAATCACATTAATAGAACATCGGATTTCGTTGGATGAAAAAGGAGACTCTGTCATTGTTGCACCCAATCTATTTCCCTTTGTGCCAAAAATACCACAGGAGATTTAAATGTCTCATAAAAAGATAAAAATAAAGTAAATTATGCTTCATTGTTCTTGCGTCGCGTCAATGGCGAAAGAGATACTAGCGTAATAGTCCCGGAGCAAATTTTTTTTTATTGCGGAGAAGAAAAAATTCAATGGGGCTCAAGCCAAAGATAACCGGATTGACATAAATAAAAGTACTCTAACAAATCGAAATGGCAAAGACTTAGGAAGAATCCGCTTGTAAAAGATAGCATATTCACACAAAGGTTTAGGTCAATGAAGCAAACAATACTTTCAGAAATTAAGAAAGCAATTTTTGATAAACCAGTGAAGCAGAGTGAACTGGCTTTGATCGCACTGAAGTGTCTTATTGACGAAAAATTTCGACGTAAAAGTCCAATTGAAAGTAAATAAGAGCACAACCGGAAGAAAACGTTATAATTCCACCAAGAGATCCAAATATTGTACCTTGCCACGTTTTTGTCCCAAATCAAAATTGATGCAGAACTAAAAAGTATAAATTGAAATGAAGCTTAGCTCCGCACAAGAGTAGGGGTAAAGAGATAAATTTCATCCGTAAGGACTCAATAACGGCTCATTCTCCCTATTACATAGGCTATCTTTTCTCTGAAGCGATTCTTCGGTTCTCTTCAGCGACGATGGATGTCTCTGGTGCATTTATCCAATCTTGACCGTCGAATCGGAACGTATATTTCAGCCTACCAAGAGGTATGACTAACAATGAATTCTTTGAACGGAAGCTGTTTATCCGAGCATTCGGGCTCGCTAATGAGGACGCCCGTGGCAACTTGAAAAAGAAGATTAGTTGTTCGACAATGAACTTTATTGCGTCCCAAGAATGCAAAAGTTATTCTTGAAACGAAGCCAATCCGTTAGTTTGCTTCTTATTACTGCAGAAGTAGTGGAATATTTCTAAATCACAGGAAACCAATAGGTAATCAAAGATTTCCAAAACTCATTTTCGACAGGCTCCGAGGTCGGCAATTTCACTTCTGAATCCAATATGGTTTTCAATATAATTTATATACTCCAAGAGAACTGTTCCATTATCAATCTTTCTATGAAGTAATAAATCGAAAATATGCCAAAATTTCGTGGATCTCAGTAGAAGAAAAGAGAAAGACTATAAATGCTGACTGCAAGAATTTAAATGATTTCGAGCCCTCACTGGAAAAAGGGAGCTCGAAATAATAAAATCAATTGGATTTGAAAGGCGTTCTAGGTCCTGAGCAGTTATATCTATTACTTCGCAGTGATGGACCTCCAATATGAAGGTGTGCAACTTTAGTAAGACCAATCGTTCGCTCCACGAGATTCTAGAACTTTATTACGTTGTCATTTATCGAGTACCTTCCACTAAGGACACCAGCAGTAGTAATACTGCTTCATTAACATTCTCTACAACGTGAGACAGGCGAAATATTCCAATTAATAAGCTTCTTCATCTGGGCCATCATAAATGACGAATGCACCGCGTCTATCAATACTAAAATTACCGTCTTGCGTCCGTCAATTCTGTTACTCCGGTATCAATTTTGTCATCTGAAAATCATGCATTTATTCTTGCCCATCGTTGCTGCATGTTTCAGAAATATCCTCACCGAGATAATACTCTTCATCGCTTTTGCTAGTGCTTCAGAAGAATTGGGCACATATCTATCACAATTAAGAATGTGTTCTAACATAGCCGATATTAATTCGATACCACTAGGAAATAATTAAAGAAGTAATAATATTTTACTATAACCAAGATCTGCAGTCAGAAATAGACTATTTCTTATCTATTCAGCCCCTTCTTTCTGTGTAAATGAAACCGAAAGTGATATTTTGTGTCCTTGTAAACCACCTCGCTGAAGAAACCGAGCTATTTATATATAATGGGAGAGATCGTCGACTTTTTCATCCACTTTATGAAATTCTACATATTTTATGGATACTGAGCTTCTTCTCCCTACTATTTCCTGATTTTGTTCCAAAAAATTCGTCACTAAAGGTAGCTAATTAGTGCGTTGGTGAAATAAAATTCTTACATGCTTTTCAAAAAAGCTGGATTCTTCAACTGCATTAACTGTGCTTCTTGTTCTTGCTACGGTTTCCACGTTGTTTCCTTATCAACTTCAAGAGAAGTAGATGAGAATTCGAAAATATTATTTAGTATGAATCCTATGCGGGAAAGGTTGGCAGTAAAACAACATCACCTGTGCTTTATTGCAATTAGTTTCTAATAATAAAAAATTCCCTGATTATGATACCAAAAAACTCGAAGTATTAATCCATTCCATATATTATGAGATCTGGAAGCCTTTAATGATTCAGGGAGATATAGTTGTGTAGAATTTTTTGAGTTGTTTTTAGAATTTCGTCCATATAAAGCTCCACAACTCAGGCTCAATTTATGTAAAGCTGGTTAGCGTCACTCTCCACCATTATTATTTTCATTTAAGTCGGATAAAATAGTCTTGCTCGTTCTCCTAAAATGAATTTGATATAGTCCTCTTCAGGTATTTACTTCTTCTTATGCGTGGTCTGAATCCGCAATCCTTTTGTGCGTCCATCGCTGCCCGCTCGCTTTTCCACGGCCAGATCCTCCTCAGCGCTTCCTCGGGATCTACTTAGACTCCTATCACAACCTCAACTCACGACCATGCGCTTCACAGTGTCGAATTACTCGTTTATAATGGCTTTCGGTTTCCGATTTTGGCAGTATCTGAGTTATGTGTTTGCAAAAGTACTTCACTATTAATTTTTGGGATTTAAAGAGCTCCCAGGATAACATAATATAAATGGGTTTGTGGAAAGGAGGCGCTGATGAGATGCGTGTTGTTTCTCCGGCAGCAATTGACCAATTATTTAATTCGAACATTCAATGAACCCAAAGAGGTCACTCGAAGGGCCTGGAACCGTTAATTTTTCTGCAAATGTGGTGTTCAAAATTCTTTCGGGCTTCAAAGTATGACTATTTTAAATCTTTTATATTTCTCATAGACATGTAGAACTTTCATGGCTTGTCTTAATTTGTCGAAAAATGAATAAGGTTTCATATACAGAACCATAGAATCACTAGATTAATACATTAAGTTTAACTTTGTCTGTACTGTGAACTTCAAATGTCATCACTTTGAAAAAGGCTGCATTTGGGATACTTTTAGCGCTAAATCATAAGCCCCATGCTTCCACTTAAACGGAATTTCACCACCTCCGCCAAAATATTTTGACTGCGAAAGGGTGCACAATGAAAGATTCAATGAAATCGGGCACAATAAAAGAAACAGGAGATAAAATACTCACTGCAAGGCTCATTAAAGCCACAATAATCGCACAACACATCCACTATTTTGGACTCTTTTGATATATTCTTGCAGAATTAAACCAAGTATGCTTCAGTAGACGCAAAATATGAAACAGAAAAAGAATGGCGCTCAATGTTAAGAGTAACTTGGACAGATTGCCTTGCGGCTGTTGCCAGGGAGTAATTGAAATATGCGAAAATCGTGATTAGAACTGTAATTTCTTAAAGTACCGACCACCACATGAAGTTCCGTAAGGATATCTAGAAATAATTATCTGAATAAGATTCTCTGCAAAGGGCAACAGAGATATGCGAGACCAGTACTTGGCAAAGCAGAGCGGGAAATTCTCAATAAAATGATTATTATTCCCAAAAGGAGGGGTTCTGCAGCTGATATTAACTCATTTCGCGACAACTCTGGGAAAAATTACAGTTGACTGTAGGAATAGTAATAAAAGCATGACCAAGTACTGCAGCCGTTCAAATCTACAGTCCGTAAAATCGCGGGATACGCGAAGGAAACAAAAAGCTATTAAACAGACAAAGATTGATTCTGAATGTAGGGATCAAGTTGAGATATTTTTGCTGCCTTTTGTGAAATTATAATTCCTCTGAGAGTATTAATGTCTGACCCCACAAGGATATGGTATCTAAAAGAGACGAACATAGATACTCATATAGGGAACTTTCCTCTTATTTTGGAGTCTAGATTGTAAAGACACCGAATTAAAATCTTTAATGGGTTCTATTTGAATGAGAAAGAATAGTAGTTGTTTTCAATACAGAATATAAGTAGTTGTACTCAATGCCTCAGGATGGATAGATCTGCAATTTCTTGTTGGTTCTGGAAGATAAATATTCTCAAACTGGTTTGAAACAGTACAGGGAAATGTAATTGTGCCCCCTTCTGGAATAATTATTTGTTAAAGTTACCGGGTTGGTTGTCAGCAGAGACTACTGTAGTCAAATTGTAGGCCAATGGCCCAACGGATGTTTCTTTAATCGAAAATTTTGTGAAATAATTGGATTTTTTTGTCAAGGAAATTGTACCGTAATTATAAAATTACAAGCTCGTCTTAGATGGTCATGCATCACGCCTTCATCCAACATGGGACAAATAGTGCGTGCAAGATTTATGTGAGGCTGTAGTCAGTGTGGTTAACGCGTCTCAAATTCTATAACTTGCTCATTGGATCCCAAAAAGCGCCTTAAAATTAAGTGCAAGTTTAAGGGATTATTTCAGGAAGCAGGAGTATTTAGACATTATAGCCATCCCTTCAATATTGCATCTGCTGTGTATGCTTACTATTGTGCAACGGACAGCGAAATTCGAAGCTCAATCTAAGTTAAAGCTCTCTAACCACTTAGCCACTGCTTTTCTGAATAGTTTGATACGGCCTGTGATATCAACTTGAAAGAAGATGAATCTGGAATAAGCGGGCTTGATAAAGAATATATTTCCTCCCTTCTTGTCTCAGATCTTGATGGTTACAATGATAATTGGAATTATCGAAAAGTAGAGCTTATAATACGCAGCACCTAGTGCACCGGATCCAATTTTTGCGGCATAAAAATTCTCTAATAAAAAAATTATTTGGTTACAGTTAATCATGTTTAATTGAATAAATTTTCTCCCAGCGCTGCCTCCATAACGACGACCAGTACAGCTTTCGAGGAGAGTAACAAAAAATAAACCCGCTTCCGAAGATATATACCCCTGGAGCTTTTGCTAAGTCGCCACTGGCGCAAACTGGAGGGTACCACGAAGCGGCAAAAATTCGAAAAGACTAGTGAGAATGAAATTAGGTGATAACTTGACATTTGGAAACTACTTTAATCCGAAAATTGGAAAAAAATCTCTCCGAAGTGAAAAAGTAGGCGTTTGGTAAATAAAAGGGTCCAGCACTATAAAAATAATTGAAAAAATGAAATTAATGTTCGCTTGGGACGAAATTGAAATATTCTACAGTTAGAGAACAATTTCATGCTACAAATCTCAAATTAATTCTCAATACGCGGCGCGAGTAACACTTGTACCTATATGAGGTTATCTTGACAATCGAAGAAGTTGATTTTGCTGCTTAAAAAGCAACAAGGTGAGGATATATTGAAGGAATTTTGTTCCAAAATTAGCCCCTCTTTTAATACTTGAAGTATTTATTGAGTTTCATATATAATTCCATCTAATGGTCCTCTTCTGCATTTCAGTAATTTTTATTGTTTCTGAAATCATCTTAAAGGACTCTTATTACGTCCAGAATTATCAATGGGAAGCCGTTTTTGCAATTAATTTCTCCTTACGTATCCCAAACTGAACGTCTATGGGTAGCACTGTACAAAACTAACATGAAACATTCATTTTGCTTCCAACTATGAGTTCTTAGCTTCAGGAACATCTCGTTTGCTGAGGAAATTTTATACTCTACACGAAAAAAATAAGGAAATTCATTGATCAATTAACCATAGATCATTAATTTGCACTGAATTCTTTCAAATACAAAAAATATTTGAACCAGGCACGGAGCGTGAAAATTTTACATCCGCCCTCTTAACGGAAAATTTCAAGTTAAACAACCCGACTCGTATATTAAACTCAAATGTAAATGCACTGTGCATCCTACCGTGCAGTTTGTGAGTAGTTTCTGTAAGAGAGTGTGGCGAAATGAACACTAATCTCGAGAAGATTGCGTTCCTCATGGATTAAGCCTCGGAAATTGTTCCGGAAGAAAATTACTCTGAAAATGACACAGTGCTAGGCAAAAGTGATACCAAACCAACTCAGGTGCAGTTCTTACAGTCTAGAGTAGACTTAGGATAAGGTCACGTGGTAATAGGCAGGTAATACCTCAGAATTGTTCAGGAGCGGCTTTTGAATGCATATTTTCGATCTCCCAATAAATTACGCAGCAAGATCTCTGAATTCAATAGAACCAGATGCACCTAAGACGACTTTAAACTGGGATTCATGGTTAATCGCATTGTTTTTGACCAGATAGAGTAAAACATGACGACCAGTGTGTCGTAATATTCGATGGCAAAGGAGAATTGTGACTGATGCAGTAGAGAAGACGTTTCTGGTCTCGTAAAAGTTACTGTAGCGCTAAGAATACTACGGTAAAGTATTTCTGCATTTGTTGGGAAAGAGATCCTGAGATTATTTGGCCAAAATGAGTTGCTATTTTCCAGTATATTATACTGTTTCCTCTTCAGGCATCGTCGTGTTTTCATCTGTGGTCAAAACTGTACGCCACCACGAGGGGGAAAGATCGGGGATAAGGAGATTTGCGCAAGGCAGAGATGCGGAATTTTAGTCGGTACTGAATTGCGCTTGTTCCCGGGGAACTTGTAGGAGCTAGAGTGTTTTGTTCAACGAATTCATCTTCCTTTGCCACGTAGTATTTCACAGGCCTCACAGCTTTGCACGAATTTACTGCATCTACTGCATACTGTAGATTTAAACAACCAGTAACCTTTCCACCAGTGCTACTAGACACTTTGCCGTCATTACAATTTTCCATACAGTTGTTGACCCAACGTTTTATCCCATTGGTACACTTGGAATAGTTAAGGGGAAGTAGCACACTAGATATTTCATCACTGCTTTACAAATCAAAAGTTGCCTTGCTATCCCATGAAAAATGGACCAATGATCGTCTTACATATCTTGTCAGAGTGTGTCACTCGTGCCGACTAAAATTCCAAAAAGCGCTAGCTACGATACCTTCAGGGCTGTTTTACGGAAAAACATTTGCATTCGCTACTGTTATACTACATTTTCCCTTAGTATGTAGCTATCTATAGTTATATGTAATCCCTGGTTTAGAGCGGCCGGCTTAAGCCAATCAGCCTCAACCAAAGTTTCAGCCAAAATTCAACCTATATCTGTTCTTGTCCTCTTAACACCCTATATAGGGGTTTTTCGCACTGTGGGGATGTTCCCTACCGCCCACGCCCAAAGGAGTGCAGAACAGAAATGAAATTGCGATAAACGACCCGCACTGGTACTGCACAGTACAGTACAGTCCAGTGCAGCAAAGTGCAACAATGTACAGTGTCATAAGTAGCCCGAACTGATCTATCGTAGTTCATCCGATTGAAACAAAGTGCTGTATGTCACAACGTAATTATCACAGTTCAAATCGAAAGAACGAATTCTCTGCTGAGTTGAATTACTATCCTGAGTTGCATTTGATTATCAGGATACTGTACTGAATCATCGAGAGTCAGTGTGCATTACTCTCCTTCTGAGGCTACAGTATCCTTTTGCATTTACCTATGTTTCACCCAGTAAAGTATATAAATTACAATCATGTACCCTCTGTGGGACTCGACAGAAAATAGCTTAACCCTTCTCCAAATTTCTACGTGGTAGCATCGCAGTGATTTCTACATGAAAATATCTACCCCACTAAGAATTTTCCCCCCTACATTCTACCTTACAGTCTACAGACTTTAAACAATAGTCCTAGGGCTATAAAACAACATTATAAAGACTGTAAATAGAAGTCCCTTGGAATTTATACTTCCCTGTCCGGAACGACAATAAAAACTAGTACCAAAGCGGGCACATAAGATATCCCTGGGATTTGCTTCAGGGCTCGAGCGCCGGTCAAAAGGAAAGAAGTCGACAGACAAAAAAATAAGAGTCCACTGGACTTTAAATACCCCTGTCCGGAACGAATTTAAAATAGAGCTGCATACCGGGCCAAAATACGGCACAAGGATAGATGCTTGGGTGTGTGTCTTACACAGTTCAGTTGCAAAGGGGCGTCCTAGGGTAGGAGTGCCGGAAGCAAGTCGAAGGACTATAAATAAGAGTTAACCGGACTTTAAACGATCCTAATAAAGGAAGGCAACTTGAATTAATTTGATTTCGTTAAAGTGCTGCCCCCACTGGTCGAGCTTGCTCGGCGGATAACGGTGTTGATCGAAAGATCTGGTGGAAAGCGAAAGGGCGATATGATACGGTGCTGTACGGAATAAATGCTTAGAAGCACTGAGCTACTTCTTTTAAGAGGCCAGACCGACTTTAATTTAGGAAAAGTCTAAGTAATCTTTCGGGGTAAGCTCTCGTAGAGATCATTTGCACCTGTATCTATTTGCGTGGAAATAAGTAGTGCTGGCTGAATTCGCATCACAACTGGAGTGCATAACCAGGGGCTGAAAGTCCTTATTCTAAACGATCCTTCATATTAGCGTCGGTGCGCTACGCTCCACTTGAATTCGCACAGGGGAGAGTTAGTCAATTAAAGAAAACGCGATTAACTCGGAGGGTCTTACCTAGGGCCTGTGTTCCGACACCCCCTAGCTAGAATTCAAAAAAAGAAAAGGAAAAGAGAAAAGAGAAAAGAGAAATAAAGAAAAGGAGAAGAAAGGAAAATAGAAAGAAAGAAAGAGAAAAATGAGGGAGAAAGAAAACATACAATTAGAATAATAGTAGTAAGCAGACAAAGCAAATAATCACTGCTGTAAGGACAAAGTCCTGTATAACTGCCATAGCCTAGCAACTTTTGTAAGGACAAAATCCTGCTTTCGATTTGTCCACTCATTTGGTGCATCAGAATGGATTCCTCCCGAGACTCTCGAAATTTTTTTCGAATCGAACCTCTCTGAAATCCCTCTGACTAAATCATGTGGTCGAGACAAATACGGACCATTATGAGAGCAGACGATCACGCGATGATCGGAATGCTCGGAGATTCATCATGAAACTCACAGGCAGCCAGAAATGAATAAATAATCTACGCAAAGGCGAAAAGAGTTATAACTCTAGGCCCTGGAGCTTCCGCTATGGCCCAGGTCAGAGTTATTACCGATGATAACTCAAAAACCGCTTTGGATCTTTGGAATGAGCTGAAGCGAATCTGTACAGCTTCTAACGAGTAAGCAATTTAAAACATCAGAAATAGGTTGTGAAAGGTGCTATATGAAAAAAAAAGGATTGGCACAGGCCCATTTCCCAGTTCAATAGTATCTGCGGAAAACTCGCAACTATGACGAAAAGCTGCCAGAGCGGGAAAAGACCTCAAATCTTATCAGGTCTCTTCCTCCGTCTTTTGCAGCCCTCTCTATAGTTTCCACGATCACTTACGCATCATTTGATGATGTCGTGAACGCTATTCAAGCGGAAATCGTTCCAAAATTGAACCCAAACAACCCGCACAACCCTCCCTGAAGGCAGGATCATATTAAGGCCAACATAGCCTACACGACTCAAGGATTCATTAGATGACGCGGAAGGGGTTCTCCGTGCGCTAGGGGCGGACATTCTCGTGGAAGGAGTCGCGATGGACGCCTTCTCTGGCAAACTAGACCACCGCGAAACAGAGACTACTGTGGAAAACCTGGCCATTTAATGAACATATGTCACAAACGCCTCGAAGATGAGCGAAATGGTCGCATTAGGAAACGACGGAGTGGGCATAGAAGATAGGGCCACTTATCATTAGCTGACCGCATATATAACCTACAGCGTTACCAAGACCATTGGGATCACCAAATCATCCATTAATGCCTTCAGCAGACGCTGCCATTGCTCTCACGAATACGGATCAGTTTTTGGGTCACCGAAACCAGCCTCAGTTCCGAAAACAGTCAAGCTTCGACGGGTAACCTCTATCCCGAGCCAATATGGCAAATGGGAAATTCCGAAGTCAGGTGGCCAAACTGGAAAGACAGAAAATTGAGACCGCGTTCATGGACACTGGTGACACACACCATTTCGTCCACAGTAGCTCTTCGTTTATGTCTTATAGTACAATAACCGAAGAGACTGCGCAGGATGCAGACGGAACTTCACATAGACGCGGTAGGGGACTGGTGTGGTTACCACTGAATGGCGGGACATATTTTGAAGCCTACCATGTACCCCATTTCGAATCGACAATCCCGATTGTTAACTTGCTAACGAAACAATTCAACGTGATATTCTTAGAATCTATGTTCCAATGCAAGGGATGCTTTATCCTTAAATAAGTCTCCTTGGATAGTAAAGACATCGTCTGGTTTATCGAGGGCGTTGAGATACTCTACCCATTAGAGTTAGGCAAAAGTACGAAGCAGGTATACAGCGCTAGAATGGAATTAACTGAAAGTTAGGTAATGAAATGGAACCATACGACCGGAACCATTTGACAGGCCACTTCATGCAGTTATCTCACCAAACGATCTGATGTAACATCTTTCGTTCGTTCACAGCTCGGTAGCACCGAATGAATTCCGTGCCTCACGTGAAAGTCGAAAAGAATCCCATTAAATTAGCGGCAGGTTCAACACTGCAGCCACTAAAAACGATATCCATATTGATGTGTCCGGCCCTTTCGCCAGCTCTCGCCAGCTCTCTCGGAGGAAACAAGTACGATGTTCATATTCTCGAACTTTACACATGGAAATTCTATGTCATCATGATCGAAAGCAGGTCTGAGCTCCCATTAATCATTAGCGACTATAAAGCAATGGCTAAAACTCTCTTCTCGGCCGCGAAAGGCAAATCAAGGTGAATTCTCCTTGATCGAGCTGGGGAAATTATGAGCAAAGGAATGATGAATTTCCTCAATTTATTAGGGATTGAAGTCAAAGCATTTCCTCCACAGTAACCTGAAAGCAATGGTACTGCCGAGCGTCTCGTTCAAGAGCATTTGACATGGGCTAGAGTTTTACTGTACGAAATCGATATCCCCCATAACTTGTGGGGGAATCATTAAAACATGAAAACTGGCTACGCAACATTCTTCCGGCTACAAGAATTAATGGCCATATTAATTCCAGCGATGGGATCCGAATAGAAAGTTAGACTTTTCATTATTGCTGAAATTTGATCAACCATGTTTCACCTTTATTTTCCGTCCTCCCTCTTAACAAGCCAGAAAACTGAAACCTCGCTCCGAACTTGGACATTTTTTTGGTTTGGAGTCAGACAAGAGGCTGATAATGTTGTACATCTCATAGTCCAAGTCCGTCAGAGTCATCAGAAGAGCCGATTTAACTACGATCTCGAACAGAAAGCTCCAAGGATTTTCATACCTTACTGGACGGTCGAGCAGGAGAACATGAGATTTAGGTCGCTAACGTAGATTGTATGGAATACTGACAAGGTACTCGAGTCCATTGTATGACTTCCGCGCACCAAAAGACTCCTGAAGTGGCTTAATCTGACGGGAAGTAAATCCTGAAGACGGTCTATGAACCACAAACCTTTGCAGGAGCCTGAAACATCTCAGTATGGGCCGCGGCTATGGACAGGGAGTACGATGTCCTCATTAAGAGAAATATATGGTCTTACGTACCACAAACATTACGATAGTTCCATTTCCATTCAAATGGACTTTCAAGACTAAGCCTCTAGACTCCACTTGGAACCAGAATATGGCAAAAGCACGCTGTAATGTAAGAAAAGGTTGTCAACAGGCATATTTGGACTTCGATCTGGAAATCAATTACGCTCCCGTCGCATCCCATAAGACTATATGTGTCTTGCTCTCTAAAACTGCAGCCAATAAACTCATCCTGGACAGGAGGTGATATTTACAATGTGTACCTACACGGAACACTTGACGTACCGATATACATGGAACAGCCAACAAATTCTTCCATTCTGTTGGCTAGAAAAGAGCAAATAAGCAATCCAGATAGGTCTATTTATGGCGCCAAAAAGCACGTCTTATCTACATTCTACATCTCGACGAGAAACTAATCAATTGGGAAATGAAACCTTCCAACTACGACAACCGATTATACTTTCTAAGTGCCAACTCATATTTCATTATAACAGCAGTCTTAGTGGATTTTTTCACCTTCCGCACAAATTTCAAAACTCTCCTATAGAACTTAAAAGACTTGTGGTCTTCAACCTTAGACATAAAAATCTTTGGTGAGCTTGAATCATTCATCGGATGGACAATAACTCGCTATCCCACGGGAATTAGGATCTTCCGAAAACGCTATGACGTAACTCTTTTTAGCGGATTTGGAATGCACCAATCAAATAAACTTTTGACGTCACTTCCCATGGACGCTCAACATCTAGCACCGCCAAAACACGTGGAATAGACGCTATCACGAAACAAACACCATGTCTTTCGAAGCATAATCGGCGGTGTACTCTACTTGGCCGTTTCTACTTGACCAGACTTATCATTTCCCGCGTCAGCCTTAGCCCGTCAGATTCAGTCCCAACGGAACGCCAAATGAGACTAAAGAAGATACTTCTTCGATATCTCAACGGTACGATCCATTTCAGACTGCATTATAGTAGCATATTCAGAATTAAAGCAAACTCTATAGGTGCTTCCGTTGATGCTTTTTTGGGCAGATGCATAAATTCAAGGCTATCAAACATCAGATTTATGGTCGACATCAACGGGTCACCAATATATTAGAAATCGGAGCGAAAGACAGTTATAGCCAACTCGTCCGGATAATCCAAATACGTCGCACTCGCAGCTTACGAAAAAAAGATTTCTTGGATATTGAAACTCCTTTGAGAATTTTGCCTCCAAAAACCTTACTTTGGGGGCCGATCTTTCTGCCCAACCGTAATCAAATCGGACAGCGCAGTATCCATTTAGATGGGCATGGCAGATCATGTGACTCCCAAGAACAAGTACATAGACCTTAGGGTACAAAAGGTGAACGAATTTACTCATGACAGCGTAATCAAGCTGGAGCACGTCAATTCCAATCGGAACAAAGCGGATCTGCTAACAAAATCATTGACAGGAGACGTGTTTAGCCGGATGTTTCATTTACAGTACTTAGGGTCGTTCCAAAGCAAAAATACAATATATGTACACAAAATATTCATATTATATGCCCCTTTTTTGCATGGAGGCATTCCAATACATTGGTGAGCAAAATATGTATAAAACACGAGATGGGCTTACCCAAACCACAATGATATTGTCAACAACCCTGATGACAGCATCTAAGGGATATGTCCATCAACTACTACATCATTCATCCTGATCCTATCCTGATGACGGGTCGAGATTTAAGGGCATATATCTGCGCTGCCGCGCTGATAAGACGAAAACATAGCAATGAAGCTTTTGTTTCATCGCTGTCGTCACTCTATATTTTGCTGCTAGGAGGAGAAGGACGTGGGGAACGAACAGTGCCTCGGGGTCTGTTCTCTTTTGCTGCAATCATGGCTGGCACCCCTGAAAAATTCTTCAAAAAGCTGTACCGAATGTCACATCCGGCATTTGTGAAGCTGGTAGAACTGATGATAATGGCAGACCCCAAGAATTTCAGAAAGAGTTGCCCATTGATGAGGTTATCAGTGACATTAAGATATCTAGCAGGTGGCTCGTACCTTGATATTGCATTTGGCCATTGCCTGCCAATATCAAGTGTTTCTCAGTACATTGATGACACCATCGTTTGTCTAAACAACACCTTAAGGATTGAGTTTCCATATAATAACGAGCGTTGGCTCAGACGTGTCTCAGACGAGTTTTCAAGAGGTGGACAAAGTCCTTTGCGAATGTGCTGCGGTGCAGTAGATGGAATTGCAACTAAGATATGTGAACCAGCTGCATGGGAGGTTCCAATTGCGACATCATACTACAATCGGAAGGGATGGTTTGCTCTGAATACGCAGCCAATGTGTGATTCCACCTATTGGTTTACCTTTGTTTCCTGCCTGTCAACCGGTTCTACACATGGTAGCACTGCTTACTCAATCAGCAGCTTGTGTGAACTTCTTGGACGACAGGCCGGTGGCCTCATGGCGGGATATTGGGTTGTAGCTAACGAGGCTTATAACTGCTGTAACAGATTATTAACCCCTTGGCCGGGACGCCACCTCTCCATTTCGAAAGAATGTTTCAACTACTGGCAGTCGTCAGCTAGCATCTTTATTGAACAAGCATTTGGAATGCGTGTAGCCAGATGGGAAAAATTTTGGAGACTATTGCGCTGCACGGTGGAGAAGAACACTCAAATTATAATACTGTGTTGCAAGCTCCACAACTTCGTTCTGGATAGTGCAGCAAGCTTTGATGTACCATAGCCATCTAGAGTGGATATGGGCAGCCATACAGAGGCTGAAGATAGGGAAGTTCACTTGCAAGACGACTGCGATCTTGACGAAGCATTGCACAGACGGAGGCGAGACTTGGATTCGTGCCAGTTACGCGAAGACTTTACTCAAGAAATTGCTGTCGCATGTAGGCGACGGCCACATTACACGTCCTAATCATCATTATTGTCGTCATCTTCAATGATGCTCGACATTGCATTTTCAATTAGCTTACGCGTTTTGCGAATTATTGTTTCCAAAACAGCCAATGTCGCTGATGCATTGAGATTAGAGTAATAATCTGACACTTTCTCCATGCATCCCATAATTTTCGACCCCAACTCCATTGACTTGTCAACTAGGGATGCCAATTTTGTGTCTTTGTCGAGCTGCACTATTTCAGGATCGGGAGCCATGACGGAATCGGAATTTTGGAAAACAATCGGCTGTGGCCTTGAACTTCTTTCAGCCATTTTTGATATGGCCGCTGCTACTGAGCTAATACCCTCCTCTTTTCTTCTCTTGCGAAAGTACGTATGCGGTTCCGGTGTAGAGCTTCTATTTGCTCGCACGGATGCAATACTATCCTCAATTTGTGCCGTAGTTGGTAAGGTTCTTACAACAACATTTAAGCTCGGATGATTTGCAAAGACGCAATGCATATAGCACAAGCTGTTGTCACTATTCGTGAAAGAAGAAAAAGTAGACGGGTCGGACTAGCCAGATTTGGAAAAGTTGGAGCTTGCGGTAGTGTAGTTAGACCGAAGCTTAGTCAACCTTTGCTTCAATGTTGTCCCATTGCGAACGTGCGGGTGCAAAGTGGGGTCAAATTGAGAGAAGATTTCCTCTGTTACTCCATCAACTGCCTCAGGATACGTTGGTTTAAAGTCTGGTGAGTTAAACAGTTCTCGAAATTCCCCTGCAAACGGATCATGACGAGCTACATCTAGTTCTGCTCTCGTTTCAATGCGTTGATACATTCGTTGGACAACAGTTTGATGGCGTGGGTGTGCAATAACATGACAAAGGCGTGCCGTTTCATTTTTGGACCAGTTCGGTGCGCGTTGTCGGAAGTTATGATTCCTACTAACCATATTGCTAACAGCTGCTGCATCGACAGAGCGATGTTCCTCCCATTCCTTTGAAAGTTCTCTAATCCTTTCACAGTTCGATATACCACATTTGCGTAGACGTTCAGCCAAAGTCACCTTAGCTCCAGATCCTGACATTCCAATACGGCGTAGCGCGAAAGATAGAACCACTTGGGGGAGACGTTCGGGTTCAGCAATAACGGGACGCGTCGGTTTTGAGTCTTCAGTAGGCAGTACGACTGCTCCAGTTCTCTCGGGAGGTAAGGTTTCTGTGTCTCTTGGTGAGGAAGTGAGCGGAACAATGGGCTCATTCGTCTCCGAAGGCAATGTTTCGGCATCTGCAGCTGTGGAAGTCGGCGGCGTCTCCGTGGCATGGTCGACCCAGGCAGGTGTTGGAGGAAATATTGGAACGTGCGGAGCAGAGTTCCTTGGTGTTGGCATCTGTGAGTTTTGATATATGTTCTTGTGGAACAGGGATTGGGAAACAATGCAGACTTTGGGAACGGGAGGGAAGAGGGATCCTGAGGATGTTACCACCTCCCAGTACTGTTCTTCGTAAGCAAAAGTTGCTGGGTATTTTATCGTAATAGTGTGGCGAAAGGAGCTTCGGGGATCCGAACTAACGAGATTTCAAATCAGGATTCATATCGTATTTCAGGTTACGTTTCATATGGGACTTGCAGAAATGTTTCTGCAACTTTTTTGATTTGACTGTGGCTGATAAGAGATGAAATAACGTATCGCCAATGAACTACCGCCAGCATGAAAACTTTGGACCATATATTGAATTCATATATTGTATTTTTCTGTTCGAATGACCCTTAGATAGCTTTGGAATCTCTTAGTATGCGTAATTGGTTTAGTTAGATATTTTACGAGTTGAGCAAGCAAAAAAGTGATCTGTACCAGAAAAATGAAAAAGAAATAATAGCTGCAGTAGAACGATGAAAAATATATACGTACAGTATGTACCAGCAGCAGAATGAAACCCAGTACCAGCAAAAATAGAAAAAGAAAACAACAGCAGCAGCAGACACACAGCTTAATTTCGAAAATTTTTGAAAATTGAACTATGAAAAAGCCCATGAATCAAAGGGAATCAGAAGCGTCTGAGCACCGATTCCGGAATAAACGACTCGTCTTTCCGAGAAGGCGTGCCAAAATGTAATTAGTACAGTGCAAATCGGAAGTAGGAGTCATATCCTGAGTTTCATTAATATCCTGGGTTTCATTTGATTACTAGGATACTGTACTGAACCATCGAGAGTCAATGTGACTTACTCTATTTCAGAGGCTACAATATTCCATTGAATTTACAATTTGTGAAAAATGAACTTGTGTGCTTCTTCAAACCGACCTCTTTCCTTTCCAATACCGCAAAAATATTTGAAAACATAGGCTTCATTTAGACTACCAAAAGCCGTCAAAATCATTCCTTCAAAAATATTCAAAATATAGAGTTGCACAGAAAAACCATTATAACAAGAAATCGGCACCCTTAAGTAATTAAATTCCAAACAAAACAAAAAACAAAAAAATAGCTTTACTACGAAATTAGGACTTTAAAGGCTCACCCCTCACGTCAAAAACTGCTAAAATACACTTGAAATGACTATGATACAACCTTAAGATAAAGTTTTTGTCGATATTTGCCCACAAATCTTCAATCCTTACCTTCAATTCCGCACCAGTCTTGTAGCGCTTTCTGCTGGGATAAGTGCGACGAATCAGCAAGGTCCAGGCGTTTTAAATGATATTTAGGTCGGAATACTTAGCTGGTCACGGTAGAAACCCAACGATGCACAGAGATAAAAATGCGCATTTCCTGCGAGAAACGTGTACTAGCGCCTTCCTGATCAAAGGTCTATGTCGCAGTTCCTTCAAAGTCTCGTCGGCCCATGGTAGTAAACCATCATCCAGAGTAGTGCAGTACTTATTGAAGTACTGTTTTCTAGAGATATAGATCACCGGCGACGTACCATAAAAACTAATAACTCCCCAATCACTACAAAGCCACCTTCATATTTTCGCATCTGAAAGCGACGTAGGCACATTCTCAAGTCATGTCAATACAATGATAATCCATCCTATCTGTCAAGATTAAATATAAAATATTTTATCGTCCGAAATTATCGACACAGGTCCAAAAACTGTCTCCTTTAGACATAAAACGTCGATCTCACTTGAGTATGCTTTTTTGTAATATTCAGCTACTGATGATACTCGATTTCCCCTCCTGCAACTGAAATGCGGCGAACTGGACAGTAGATGCTGAAGATGACGAACTTCAATCGGAAATTTGAGCACTCTCTGTATTTTGAAAGCACTGGGCATTTCTATAGAAGCCATACGAAAGATTTCTCGACGATCGTACTCGGATTTTTTTCGTGTTCTTGGGGGCTTTTGTCTTGTCGCGGTGGTTTTTTTCATGAGGAAGTTCGGGATAGTCCCGGGCTTTCTCTACGGTGTCTCTGCGATCGCACGCACGGAAATTTGCTTCCTCCCCATTGCAACAATATGCCTTTTCTCAAAGTCATTGAGTTATTTTCCTTTTGGCATGATTAGGTATTGTGAAGACTGGTTTAGCCTACGTTTGGAAGAATCTAAGGTTTGCTCTTTTGTATACTTTCTTTAAAGTCTCTTACAATTTCTCTTACCGGGAGCCGGTGCTAACTTTGCCGCGAATTTCTCTTGTATCGTTTGTAATTTTGTTCTCTTTGAAGGTGCTTTATTTGTATAATAGTGTGGTGCAAACAGTTGGGGCTTTTTTGGAGTAAAGGGTCAATGAAGTTTCTCAGCGTTGCATGCGGAATGCAATGCCACTGCTGGCGCAGAAAATAAGCCATCCTATGGCGCTACATTTGAAAATATGACTCAGCACAAGTTCGAATTTCGGGCACTTTACGTATGTTTCACGCATTATATGAGATGGGGGAATTTGGGGTGCATTACTGATTAGGAATGCAAGACGGCTATTTTCCGAAGACTACCGTACAGTAGAGAGGGGTCAGGATCTGTGTTTTAGAGGACACTTGAGTCCCCCTCTGTGGGACCCGAGAGAACAACAGCTTACCCCTTCTCCAAATTTGCACACTGTAGACGCAGTTGGACAGTGCAGTTCCACGTACAGTATTTCTTACACATGTAAACTGTAATTCTCTACACTTACGGCCTAGCGCCTGGTCTTGCCATTTACTGTAGAAATTGAGATTATCATCTCTTGAAGCGATCACATCCTAATCTGCACCTAAGTTTAACAAGAAACTTTGTCCTTCCAGAAGCACACGGGAACTCACATCCACACCGCAAGTTACCTGCTGCGATTTCAAGATACTCACAGGCTCACTCCAACCCATCCAGCATGTCATCTGCATTTGTCTCCGCAACACCTTTCTCAATCCGCCAACCTTCCCCCTCCACCTCCACATGTCCGGTTTCAAACAAACCCTCCACACCAACCATGCGATGCCGTCGTGATCTCAAGAAAGAAAAGTCTCTACGCAATCAAGAATTCGCTCGTGCTCATCGAAAGCGCGTTGTGCGTCGTGTGAACCGCCGTGCCGTCCAAGAAGCGACCCAAACCGAAGATAATGCCTTTCTCTCTTCCGTTTACGGCACGCTTCGCTTTGGTCCCGACTCTGCCGAAGAGTCCCCCAAACCCTCCGAAAAGTAATGCCCCCGCTTTGTTCAATTCCCATGCCTTGATTAGGTGTTTTCCATAGTGGCCCATGGAATGCCATATCGCTTTCAGCGCACCCGCTCCCAAAATAAACTCACCGCATACCCCGTTCGGTTAACCGCTCTCCACCCCCCGGGCATGCTCCGTTTCTACGTCATGAACAAACATTCCGAGCTCCTTGGCGCTTATAAGTACTGAATGCCCACCCACCTTTTCGTGTAACTCATTGTGGCGGTCCCCCTGCTGCCGTCGTGGCACAAGCCCCTCTAATATTCCTATGCACGCATTCTTGTCCTCCTTACATACTACAGGCCCACCACACATACCCATTTCCGTTTCTATACTTCCTGTATCGACAAACCCACGCGCCGGCGACATTTCAGACACCCTGCCTGAAACCTCAGTAGCCACTACTGCCTCCGTTCCGGATCCGCTTTCACCCACAAGACGAAAGCCAGCGATACACACCTCTGCACCCTTGTCATACCCTTCCTCGCACAAGGTGAGGATCTGGATGTCAGTATCTTGTCTCAACAAGTCATCATCCAGAACAAAAGCAGCGACATCAAGAGAGGCGTGACGAAACCCATGGGTCAGAGTTTGTATTGCCAGACAGCGCGTGACAGATTTGCCATCAGGGCTACGGGTTTCAAATACGGAACGACAATCTGCGTCTCGCACATGGGATAACCATTCGTGAGGGAAATATTGTGGGAAACGGTGCGGAGCTGCGACATGAGCTGAAACAAGGGCAATGGGAATGCCAGTCTGAGGCCCGCGGATGCAAAAGCTGGAGCCGCGGGCAAGGAGCTCGAATTGTTTCTGCGGAAGGTGGCTTCAGTTAGCAAGATGGGGCGCATTGATGCTCTTGTGACGTGTAGAGGACGAAATGAGAGGAGAGTTAAGAGGCGACTCACCATTCCCTGATCCTCTAATTTAAACCATGACGAATGCGCTGCAGCGAGGTTCAGTAAGCCTGTTGATTTTGTGGTAGTTGAGAGGGATCGGATAGTGCGGAACCGGCTAGACATTGTGAGTAGGATCTTTTCAGCCCAAGGGACAGAAGCAGTGGAGCCTTGATCAGGATTGGAGCAATATCCAAAGGTCGGGGCTACCAGTTTGGTAAGTGGTTTAGTAGAATTTGAGACGAGAATGATTCCCCACTGCTCTCTCCTGTACCGTGCTGCGATACACTACTGTACGGTAAAACTAATTCTGTACTTCTGTAAGCATTACACTGTAAACTGCGTCGTACGGTATTCCACTCTAACAGGCCGTGAAAAAAGACCTGTACAGTACAGTACAGTACTCGGTCTCATTGAACTGCCATCAACCACTTCCTGCTGAATTCATGTTGAGGCTATTCAATTCCAACGCAATTTAGCCATTTCTAACCTGCTCCAATGGAGAGCATCTAGCCTAAAATAGCAAACGTTAACATAGTAACTCCACGACAAATAAGCGCTAGCACATTCACGTTTGGAGCACCCTCTCTCTGCCAATCAAAAGAGCAATCCCACAACGCCTGCACACCCTGCATCAAAATACCCGCACCAATCGGCCTGCACATATTCTTCGGAAAGCAGAACCGATGATTCACGAGGCGGCTTGTTCCATCTGAAGAAAACAACATAACTGTAAAACGGTACCCCTGTCATGCGAGTGGCAACTGGGAGAAAAGAAATACTACCAAAGAGAGACAAGCGCACGCCACTTGCCGCTTGGTGGACGGTGAGGGGCAGACATAGGTAACGCTGGTCGCGGACGCAGACAGGTGGAGCGCGATGCAGCAGAAACTGCATGAAAAGGTTGCACCAAAGCGCTGTAAACCGCATGGGCTATTTGGAGGCCAGGCCTCCGTAGAGACATCTGGGGTACAATACGAAATGCTCCGTCGTAATCGCAAGCTGGACATTTTTCAATCGGAACGGTTGAGAATATCAGTGTTATCGGATACGCCCTCCGCTATCTTGACCTCCGGCCTCCTATTACAGGGTCACTTTGTTAATCGACTTGCAATCATTGGCACGGCACCAACTCACTATCCAAATTCTCTGATCATGAAAAACTGTTGTTCGACATCTCACAACTGAAATACCCAGGAAGGAGACCACCCATTCCGAGCGATGAACTTCAAGTACCTGGCAGCAAAGGCACGAAACGTCTGTGTAAAACCCACGTCAGTGCACAAGCAATGTGCAATAGTTTGCGCAGGAGCGAGAAAGCGGCAAAACACCCTAGGAAACATAGCCGATATTCTGCTCTCCGCCAGAATGTTTTCTTGCAATCGACACCAAACTGCAGCAATGAAAAACCTGCACACAAATGCAGACCACTTGCACTTTCCCAGTACAAACCAGCAACGCATCAACCCCCTCTGTCATCAAGTTGCGAGCGCCACCGCCACACCAACCACGACCGCCACAAGCAGCAAAACCAAAAACGGTCCAAACACCACTGCCGCATCACTACGCCGCACCCACTGTCCGCGCCACCAAATGGATGCAAAGACGCGAACATTATTCCAATTGTCCCTCCCGTCATATTTGAGTTGGTTCAACACAAACGCCACATGACTATGACAGTTATCCCAGACCAAGGTGTGCATGCGACGGGCATACACACAGGCACCCTGTGTAACGGCAGCGTCATAGGCGGCTGTGACATTGGCAGCGTGGTTTAATGTGCACACGATCCGGTTGTAGTTTCCAGATGCGTTTTGCGGGGCCGCACATGAGGGAGCCGACGGTGACCTGGTGGGGGGGGGGTGTTGCAGGATGTTTTGTTGGGAAAGGTGATTAGTTGTTTTGAGTGGAGAGGGTTTGGGGGGCGGTAGATTCTTGTTTGGGATGGTTAGAAGGGTTGGGGTGACGATGGCTTACCTGATAGGGACCGGAAAAATCGTAGATGACTCCTTTGGAATCTGCGATTCCGACGTGGCCGATTAGGGGAAAGAGAAAAGAATGCCTGGCAGGGTGGTCCACACGACGCTCATGGGGACTCTTTCGCCAGAGTCTGGCAGGTAGACTACACCGTCGGCGGATATCGGTGTGAATTCATTACTGTTTGTTGAGGGACTTGGTTGCAGTTTCTTCAGGCGGCATGATCTGTGAGGGGAGCAAGTTGGTGTCGCGTCTTGAGCGTTGAGGCGTTTTAGAGATAGTTGTAAAGCCGGGAGGGACAGTACAGTACATGTTTATGTTCAATAGGGTACGATAGGGATGTTCGGTATAATGAACTAGTGCAGTTGAATGAATAAAGCAGCGAAATCCAATCATGACACTTGACTCACGCTCAGAATCGGGCAGATGCAAAGCCACGCAAAGGCTATGCCATGATGCCATCAACGCAAATGTTACGCTGGAAAACCTGAGCTTACTGTTGTTTACAGCTATTTTCAGATAAACTTGCGACATGGTTTTCATATTGAAATTGTACTGGTTCGGTATTGTCAAAAGTTGGTAAAAGGGTACTGTATCGAGAGTGGAAGAATCTTTGTCAACGGAGTTGTGAACAAGTGTAAGCCAAAATATTTGTGCTGTTTCGGCCAATCTGGTGGGCTATGGTCAGCTCTTCTACTGTAATTTGAAGAAATGAATGTGATATTATTGCCAGGTCGGTTACGAGTCAAGGGGGGAAACTAGGACCATTTATTTAAAAATTAAAGATTTAAGATACAAGGACCAAGGGGCGTGGCTTTAGCCAGTGGTTTGTCATATGAAATGTGGGCATCCCAATGAGTATTGATTGTACAGTACAGTGGTCGCCCGTCGTGCTGCCATGTACTGTACTGTAATACGTGTACAGCGTACAGCAGATGTACTGTATTATGAACAAGCAAGGTTTGCTGTATGCTGCATTTTTATTGTGTTTCTTTTTATTTTTAGAGCAATTCAGAATGGACAATTCAGTACAGTATGTACTGTATTCCATGTAGTGTACTGTAGCGGAAAAATTACTTTTAATTAAGGACTGGAAAGTACAGTACAGTAGAGTTAGTTGAAGTCATCGGGCGAGTTGCTGCGCCAGCTCGTCCAGTAGCTCTAGATAGAGTTGCCCATTCACTACAGTTTTCATGTATGTTCTACTCCACCGCGCAGCACAATTGCCGCTACCGTCTCGATTGTGCACGGTGTGGTGTGGCTCAACAGCACCGCTTTCCTATTCTTTCCGCTGAGCAAACAAGGCCCAAGTGATTCTGCATCTTCCCTCCTCGTCAATGTCTTCCTGACGCATCTTTGCATCCACAATCCAGATCAATTACAACGCCTGCACTACACCCCCAACTCCCTCGACATGTGGGCAAAATTCTTCCAATCCAAAGCCAAAACCCCAGAGGATGTCGTCAAGGCCCTCCGCGACAGTTTACATGAGGGCCGAAATCACAGCGATCAAAGAACCTTGAAAAAGACTCATGATGATGTTCCAGAGCTATCTACTCCCTCAAGGTCATGCTTTACGGCGATTCGAGCAATGATATTGAAGTCAAACCACAAGACGTCCAACAACTCACTCGCCTTTCCTGCCAAGGTGACTTGCTCCAACTCATCGTCAGCAACCTTTCCTTTATGGAGTTTGAGACACGCAAAGACGCCGTCCAAATCTTTAACAACTTGTTGCGCAGAGAACCGGATGAGCCGGGTGGAATGTGTGCAGCAAACAAGGTTGCAGAAAGTCACGGCCAAGTACTCACCACCTCGTCGACGGCTATGCGAATGGTGACATTGCCTGAACTGCGGTTCTATTCTGCGCGAGTGCATTCGACATGAGCCCTAGCCAAATTGCTTCTGGAATCCAGCTTGTTTTGGCGGTTTTTCCGCTTGGTTGAGGTCAATGACTTTGATGTCGCCAGCGACGCATTTGCCACTTTTAAGGACGCCTTGACAAAGCATGTTAACATTAGCGCCAAATTTATCGAGGACAACATGGATCGCTTTGTGAATAGTTACAATGGCCTGTTGCGTAGCCCGAATTATGTCACGCGACGTCAGTCTCTCAAGTTACTCGGCGAGATGCTCCTAGAACGCACAAACTTTAGAATTATGACTCACTACATCTCTTCGCCTGCCAATTTGAGGCTCATCATGAATTTACTCCTGGACAATCGACGGAACATCCAATTTGAGGCCTTTCATGTCTTTAAGATCTTTGTAGCCAACCCGAATAAGACACCAGAAGTTGAGCACATCCTGGTACGGAACAAGGAGAAAATGCTCGTTTATCTAACCGACTTTTTATCGGATCGTGAAGATGAGCAATTTCAGGAGGACCGAGGGCTGGTTCTCGAGGAGATACGCAAGCTACCCGAGGTGGAAGCCGCTGACGAGTCAAACACGGGATAGGCGAGAGAAGATTTGCGTGCAGAGATGAAGCGCTTTCGTGTACAGTAGTTTCATAAAGGCGACAGATTAGCAGCAAGGCTCTACAATGCGCATTGAAAAACCAATGAAATGAGCGCGTGCGATTACTTGACAATTGCATGTCAGTGAGAGAGGGGATTCTGCCGAGCATTGCGATGACGATTGCGCGAATGCACGCTGTTGTATTGTTGAACGATTATCGAACTTGGGAGCGGCGCAAACTGCTCAGTGATCACCATGGTGATGAAACTTTGGATCATGCCAAGTCATAAAGGCTAGCGCTGGAGAGTGTTGTGAGAGGATGCAGCGAATTGGCCTGGGCCAATGGGCGCACAAATTCCAGCAGTTTTGCAGAAAGCAAAAAATGTGCGAGAAAGTGGAAAGGCACACCAGACGTGTCTGACAAAAGTACCCGTTAAGGCGAACAACGCTAGCGAACGGTGGCGAGCGGAGCAGTGACCAACTAGTGCAAAGTGCCTGGAATTTTAATCTTTCCGTGGGGCATCGGTCACCTGGACTAGTGTAGATTTGTACGCAACACACAATTTGCCTGCCATTTTTTTTTCGCCTGGTTTCTCATCAACGTGGTGGCATTTCGTGCAGGGCCGACAGCAACTCAAAAAGTCATTCCAGCTTCTCATACGGTACGGTACTTGGCCTCCCTTCCCGGACTTTTTGCATCTGTCCCTGGTCCCTACTTGCAGCCCCATTGGTTTCGTCTTTTTTCCTGTAATTTCGACACAACACTGCCAGCGGACTACAGCCTCGTGACTCATTTTCCGAAATCGACGAGTCTGTCACACAATGACTTGATTCTATCGCAGCAAGCTTGACAAGTTTTCGTATCCTACTTTCTTCGTGACTTTGCAGCGATCTGGAAACAAGAGCAACCCCCCCAAGTCTTTTGCAATTCGTTTGAAAACTACACACAACCTACCCATCAACAATTGCGTAGACCAAACCACGCACCACGACACAACGCAAGGACGCAAGGTCAACCAAGGCAGCCTCCAAAGTAGCAGCCCATCAGCTGTCTTTGCCAGCTTACAGCATGAGGACTTCGCGACCGCGGATGCTTAAGATTGTTATCCTCGGCGAGAGCGGGTACGTAACCACAATGGCGGCACGGTAGAGAATGGACATGCATCCAAAAGTAGCAAGGCAAATGCCCACGCATACTAACCCAGCAAACGCGTCGCATCCCTATGGCTACCATGTGTTGAATTTCAGTGTTGGGAAAACATCGCTGATGGAACGATATGTGGAGCGTCGGTTCAGTCAACAGTACAAGGCGACGATCGGGGCGGACTTTTTCCCCAAGGACGTGATCATTGATGACAAGCCTGTGAATTTGCAGATTTGGGACACGGCGGGGCAGGAACGGTACCAAAGTTTGGGTTCTGCATTTTATCGAGGGGCGGATGCGTGTGTACTTGTGTATGACATGACGGACGCGAGGTCGTTTGATGCGTTGGATTCGTGGAGGGATGAGTTTCTGATATCGGCGGCACCGCGTGATCCAGACTCTTTTCCGTTTGTGGTGATGGGGAATAAGGTGGATGTTATTGATCGTGCGAGGGCGGTACGTTGAATGTGTGGATTGGGTTGAGGGTTGGGTTTGTGTGCAGGATGAGGACGAATGCTGACTGTGTTGTGATTGTGGCGGTGATTGTGGTGGGGCGTGCTTTTTGTTGGTTTGTGTACGTTTTTGGGTGTGATGGGATTGGGAGAGTAGGTGTCGACGAAAAAGGCGCAGGAATGGTGCGCGTCGAAGGGCAGTAATCCTATCCCGCTGTTTGAGACTAGCGCATGGATGATATCAATGTAGAGGCGGCGTTTGATGCGGTGGCGAGGTCTGCGTTGCGGAGAGGGGAACAGGATGACGATTGTACGTATCAAGGCTTTGAGTTTTACAGTTTTTCATGTATGGTTTGCGAATGTTGGGGAGGAATTGGGGGAGGGTGAATTTGCTAACAGAGGAATGGGGAGTATGTTTACGGTTGTTTGCAACGTGTTGTGATGTGCGGGATTACTGCGAGCAGCATACCGAGAGACACTGTTGAGATTAACAGAAAGCCTGCGGAAGAGCAATGCGCATGCTAGGACTGATATGATGGGGTATGATTGGAATGGGGAAAGGTGTTGGATGGATGACAGGGAATGGAGGAGAGGGTTGGGCGTTGGGCGTTGGGCGTAGCTGTAGTAGCGAGGGATGGAGCAAGTATTGTAAGCGAGTGTACGCAAAGCCTGCAGCTGGTAAAATATTTTCGTCGAGGCCAGTCTGAGGCGGGCAGAATTTACAATGTGGATGGTCGGGAAAGGAGTGGCGGAAGGGCGCAAAGTCGGCGCGATGATTGCGACGATCGTTAGTAGGTGCTGGAAAGAGAGCTGTAAACGGAGGGAGTGAATAAACTCTCAGTAATGAGTATGTTCACTGTAGTGTGAACAACATACCGTACTGCGCAATCCTGTACAAAATGCATTTTGTTGAATATTATCACCAGATTAATTATCGTGTGGATAGATGCGTGTTGCACAGTGCGAGGCCAACCTCTCCGCAGATTTGATAACCGAACGTGCAGCTGCTGTGCAGCTTCAACCGCCGCAACCAACGTAATCTGCATCAGCCATCGGCATCCAACGCTCCACCCCATCCACCAACCATCGCCGCCAACATCTCTTCCCATACGCCGCTCGCGTGCCTCCCCCTCCCAACCCTCCAAAATAGTGTACAAAAAGGTCATGAACGCCCTAGGCCGCAAGGCGCGTTCACGTTCAAAGCCACATCTTTCCACACACCCACCGCCATCATCGCCACCACCACCACCAACCTACGCCGCATCCCAGGATGACTCTTCTTCACACACGCAGACACCATTCATTAATCACGGCCTGCAGAAGTGGAATGCCGATCGGCTGGCGTGGACTTCGTCACGTGGGAATAATTCAGCAGGAGGAATTCGACATCGGTGACTCGGGCACAGCCGTTTGAAGAGTATGATAGGGATTGCTTGTTCGATGCGCTTATTACGCCGAGTAATCAACCGTTGCCAAGACGGGTGCCGTTGGGGGAGCTCATTTCTGTGTTGCAGGATGTTCGTGAACGGGGGATTGACTTGGAGACGTGGTTTGTGGTTATTGGGTATGTCTAGTGGTCTTGTCACTTGCACGTCGACGTGTGTATCTATCTCTCAAGTTGCAGTCTGCTCACGCTCAGGGTAATGTCAATCAGAAGCGTTGTTGTGTGTGTGATGCTGTCCTTTTTTTTTGTTGTTGTACATTGTTTCCCCTCCTCTCTCTCTCTCTCTCTGCTGAGCAGCGATCTAGTTCATATCACCTGCTAGTTGCATTCATACCCGCCCAACTACTTGTTTCTGTTCTCTCGCCCGCAACCCTGCACGAATCCTTTGCACATGTAGACCGGTCCGTAGCGACCGACCAGCAACCGGCATCCGCCAACCCGCAAACACCCCTCGCACATCCATATGCATTGCCCTCAGTCCACCCCCCTTCCACCTCACGTCCCATCCACACCATCCCTTTCCATCCAACCTCCTCTCACCGCAAACCATTGCTCCGTCGCCCCGTCATCAGGCGCTTCAAAACACCCCCCAACACATCCAAAACCCACAACATCACCCCTCCCCCCCCGCTGCCCCGAGTCTCTCACCCCACTCTCCAGCATTTCAATCGCCTCCACCTTCCTCCTCTCCAGCACAATCGCCTCCACGTCCTCACCTCCAGCCTCCCTGCTCGGCTTCCTACCCACAAAATCCAAATACCCCTCATTCCACTCCTCATCCGCCGTCCGCTCCGGATGTTCCCTCTCCCAATTCTCCACCATCTTCGCCCGCCATCTCTCCTCCGCCTGTTCCTCCGCATTTGCCAACGTGCAATCCTGCTCGTCAAGATACCCAAAGTACGCAACATCCAACCTTTCTGAATACTCGCGTTGCACTCCTCACTTGCCATCTCCTGCTGCTCCCGTCGCATCCCTCGCTTCCGTCGCATCAGGTCCTGACACCTGGTAAATCCTTGGCCGCACCGAAATACATGTACCCGTTATGTTCAAACACCTTCTCCTCGTTGGCTGACCCGTGCTTTTTGTACGAGTTGAGAAAGTTGGGGCCGCCAAGTGCTACAATGCGACGGTCCCAATGTTTGCGCTCGCGTAGGAGCTTGTTGATCAGGTCGTTTAGGTCGCGCGTTTGAGTGGCGTCGAGATTCGCGTCTTGGATTTCGGAGATTTTGCGACGGATGTCGGATAGAACCTGCAGTCGCCATTTTAGCGCTTCGTCTAGGTCGTCGCAGAGAGTAGCTAGGTGAGGACGACGTTGGTTTCTTGAACGCGTTGAGGTTTGCGTTTGAAGATAGCGGCTCAGCATGGATTGTGCTTTCTCCTCGTTGCGCGCCATGGTTGAGATTCGGTTGCAAGTCGAGGCGGTTCGAATGGATGAAAGAGGTGCAGGGAAGAATCTGAGTCTAGTCTAGACTTGGGTGCCAGGAATGTCACTTATCCAGGATCGAGTTTGCATCTGTAAAGCATTGCATTGCAGTTTGCTTGTATGATTTATGCCACTATTTTCTGCTGCGGATTTGTCCTGCTTTTTAAACTAGTCGCCCTGACCTACCTGTGTCTGTTCACACGTGCCCAAGAGCTCAACTCAACACTCTGCACTCTTCGCAGCAACTACGCTGAGCATTTCCATTGCCACTATCCAATGCTCTCCTTCATTACCTCCACCTCCGCCCCTATACTGCGAGCCCAACCGCTCCTCTCCACTCCCACTTTACCCGTCCCTTCCTCACCTCTTTTTCCCGTCGTCATCGACGCCCCAGATGTCGTCCCACCTCACTTACACCGCGCATGGCTGTGGAGAAACCTCCCGTCGAAGAAGAGATAGACCCGGGGAAAGTCGCCGGAACCGAACTGCGAGTCCTACGCTACCCGCATCCCGCATTACGCGCCCCGAACCGTGTGGTCAACACCGACGAATTTGACGACCAACTCAAGAAGCTGGCACGGAAATGTTCGTCGTCATGTACGCGTCTCGGGCGTGGGCTTGGCAGCGCCGCAAGTGGGCGTTAATAAACGCCTCATGGTATTCAATCCGGAATCGAATGAACGCGCGTTTTTGAAGGAGGTGGTGTTGGTAAATCCGCATATCGTGGCAACGAGTAAGAAAACGTTGGTGGAAGCAGAGGCGTGTTTATCGTTTCCAGGAATGCAGGGAGATGTTCGACGGCATGAATGGGTCAAGGTAGAGGCGCAGAGATTGAATGGGAAAAAGTTTCGAGTCAAGTATGAAGGGTGGGTGGCGAAGATATTTCAGCATGAGTACGATCATTTGGACGGTGTTGTGTACATTGACAAGATCGAGACGGAGGAAGAAAAGGAAAAAGTGCAGGCGCGGCTGAATGAGCTGTATGTGATTTTGAAAAAGATGCGGCCGAAGGACAGGTGGCTGCATTGTGAGATGCATATTAGAGATGTAGACAAGTTTACCAAACTATGTGCCACTTGAATCCACTCGGGAATCCGAATTCACGTGGCTTGATAGCAGTCGAGAGCAAACTTGGTCGGACATATGATCATAGGTTTGAGTTTCTATATCTGTGATACATTAAACGAGAACAAACAACCGCGCCAACAACTACTCACGACTGGAGATTGCCAATCTCCCCCACCGCCTCTCTTAAGCTGGTGCGAAAATAAGAGTGGTACAGGCACATGGGTCAAAGGTTGAGAAAGTCAATGACTACATCAAAGCACCTTGCAGTCAAGGCGGCCAGATCATCGTCCTTGACATGCGAGAGAACGACATCCCTTGCGACATGCAGTCCCTTGACATCGACGGCAGCGGCAATACCAACCTCCCGATGTAACATTTTCATCATACCCAATTATTGTGATGCAAAAAGTCATGACTGCCACTCGCGATACCATATGAAATGACCCTCAACATATACCTCAAATCAAACTCCAAAATCTCGGCCACGACGGCACCATCATCAACGCCGCCCATCTCCTTTCTCATTGCATCAAACGCCTTTGCCACAATATCCTCCTCCTGGACCAACATAATAGCAGCGACAGATCCACCCGGTAATACATGTGCATTTGTGCGAGTTCATCCAACGGGGTCAGTAACCGACCGGTGTCATTCTTGCGAAACAGGGTGGCTTGTGTGGAATTGAAACCACGGCCCGCTCGAAAGATGGACTTGTGACCACGAACATACGACAGGAGCGTTGTGGCGGCGATGGAGAGATCGGCGGGGGTTGTAGGGGGGTTGACTTTGGGTGAGGTGGAGGTGGTGGTTGGTTCGGTGGCTATCATTCGAGGGGTTGTAGCGGGGCGGGAGGTTGTGCGACGGGGAAGGACGAATGGGGTGATGAAGGCCATTGTTGGTTGGAAGGGGTGGTGATTGCGTGCGGATGGGGTGGTGGATTGTTGGAGCGGAGGTGGGGTAGGGTGGGTGGTGTGGGGAGGGAGGCGGGGTTGTTGAATGCTGGCGGATGGGGATTCGGGGCGGGGGAAACCAATGGCAGTGCGATGAACAGCACACGCGGACGATGGGCGATGGCGGCCGTGTTGTACTCTGTACTGTATTGTAGATGTGGCAACGCGCCAATGGGAGGGGTGGGCGTTGGCAAACGATTGATGCGATTCCAATGTTTAAAATAGGATAGGATCGCACAGAGTGGGCTGTGGCGCGACGACGTCGGTTTTTTTTGAGCACCAGCTGTTTCGGTTGGATATGCCTACTTGTCCAACAGAAAACAGACATGATTGGTGTGCTGTAATAATGCCAATGGTTCTGGGGCTGCTTGTTTTTCAAAACGCCCCAGTCCGGACACCCTTGGCCACTCGTTTCACAGCCATGCATTTTGCGTCGGTATTTGGGGCGTTCCGCCAAGGGAGGACTTTTGCACTTCAACTACTCAGCCGATCACAAACTGCCAAGTGGAGTTATCTTCTTTTACACAAGTGGCTCCAATCTGTGCACTCAATTGTCAGCCCACCAAGTGTAGTACTGTACTGTAACCACCCCACAGCTTGGAGTACACCTGGGCACCATTACAGTAAAGAGTGGCTAGACACGTACAGAACATACCGTACTATGTTATACAGTGAACTGTACAAAAGCTCATGGCCAATCATGCGCCACGACTGAGTTGACTTGCCAGCTGTGATGATACCGAAAACGCCCTATAGTACTGTACAGTATCTACTGTAGAGTATAGTGCCGTATAGTTGTTAGAAAGCAACTATTGAATCTCGTACTGTAGTATTGATACCACCGATGCTATGGGAATGGTAATGTGAGTGCAGATTGAGTATAGCAGAGTGAGTGCCGCTCCGAATGATGATTGAGGTGTCGCATGCCGAACAACCCAAGAATGTTGGATGAGTCTTCTTTAGAGCACTTCGACGTACGTGGCTGTTGAGATGGAGTAAGCGCGTCGAGGTACGCAAATGATAACGTCTCCTGGAGAGGGACTGTTTGAGACAGCCACCTGTTCAGAGATACGGCGGTACAGAGTCGAAATTTCAGACACCTGTACACTAAATGCAAAGAGGAATGTTGCATCTTCCATGGAACCGTCGACGAGCAAATGAGCGATGACTGAAGGCTGTGGTACGACAGGATGCATTCAGCTACGAGCCACAGCACGATGTGACGGTATAAGAGCTCGACGAAACTGACTATTAAACTCGTGGAACGTGAGAACAACAGGTCGGCAGAGCAGGATATTGTCCTGAAAACTTATCTGTTACCTGTTCATAGATCTAACACACAGCTATATCCAACAGACACGTGGAACAACCACCCTGCTTCGCTGTCTAGCAACAGTGGGTGCATCTGAGAATTGCCACTCCGCCAAAATGTCAAATTTTGACCGAGACCCGAAAAATAAAATGCCTCCATTTCGCCAGCTAGCCACTGTCTATCTTTGCCTTAAATAATCTGTTGAAGCGCTTAGAGTTTATGAACATCCTTTGGCTTCCTACATTCTATCCACATCCTGCGCTATCCAATATTTTGCTTTCTTCCTCAATCTCTTTATTCATTCCACACCATGCCTCCCCCAATAATACAAAGACCCTCTCAGCCCATCCCACGGGTGGAAAGGTTAATTCTCTCAGCTAGTGGTCCATCATCACTACCAAATCCAACAATAATTGCCCCTGGAACACGGCCGGCAGCACGACACATACCTCTTCCAACCTCGCCTCAAGTCCTTGGCACCAACGAAGAACAATCAAGCGTCGTGATTACAATTCAATCCCTTCATCATAATTTGAGTACTGGAAGTGATATAGCAACCTCTCCGCAGATGGAAAATAGTCAGCGGAAGAATAAGGGGAAGATATCGCGCGTTGGTGCCCCTAACTACTTTAAAGAGGATTTTACTGCCATCTTATATTTTGCTGAGGAAGAGGAACCCCTCGTAGCCAATCATTGAGCTGTTGTCGCTACAAAGTTTCAAACTTGTGCTTCTGTAAATTACCCTCTGGTTCGTGACCAGGACTCTCTCAAGAACAAATTTTAGAAGTTGGCCAATACGAAGAAAAAACAGGCGATCCATCGTGCCTATAACCAGTCTGCCGTGCCAAGCATATGGCTCGCAACATCCAAAACAAATTTGCTGCACGTGTTCTAGGGAGTGACGATGAAAATGGGTCTTCCGAATGTGATCAGCAAGACCTCAACAGCCTCGCAGAAAGAGGTATGTGGGAGACACAAGAATCTGAACCTGTTGGAGCTCGACACAGGAAGCGTAAATTTGGATCCACAGGACCGGTCAAAACATCAAAGCCATCCAACAGAGTTGAGGAGAACATTGCTGAAAAATTTGAGAGCATGACAGAACACATTGGAAACATATGATGGTTATCAAGGGCTATGATCGGAGAACAGGGTGCATCTCTAACCGCGAATGATATTAAATACGAGGTCAAGAAAGAGGTACAAGGAGTGGTCAAGAGATAGGTACAAGATAATTTACACCCTATTAACGACACGTTGAAGCACATGAGTGATATGATCCGGGACTTATCTCGAAAGCCCAATGACAACTAATCTTAGTCACGGGGTTTGAGACTGTTTTTGTCCGGCATATGTAGTTCTTATTTGATTCAAGCTGACTTTGTGCGTTCTAAAGTTGATAAGGTGGCAACAAATTGTCAAAATGCGTAAATGTTTCTCAGAGTCAGCCGTGAGAGGGATTTTGAGCCTTGCAAAAGGACTTTTAATTGTAAGTACCCCCCATTCTGCGCTTTGTCGCTCGCTTTGCATAGTGCGCTGATATTGTAATATCGACCGCTTCAAGAGCTGCAGATTACGGAATATCACTCGTCTCATTGGACTTCCGTCCCTTGACAATATTCTCATTTGTCACTCTTGTATTGTTTACAAACGCACTATCGCCGAGAATAACCATTCTTTTTTTCGTCGGATAGCTTTGGATAGTATAGCCCGGATACAGCGGCAAGCTTAGTGTCATGCCAGCTCCATGGATAATTGACGGCTGCTTTAATGAGCTTGCCTAAGAAGTTAAAGACAAACAAATTTGTAATCTTCACGCCCTACTTGAAGCTTTCAAATTACGCATTCTGTAGATCTTCGTCTATGTAATTGGCTCAAGGCATCCAAACTCCATCAGTAATACCAGAAAAGCACTTCAGACACCGCCCATGAACCTGATTGCTTTCTATTAATGCATCAGAGGCCTTCATTTGTCTATTGAAGGCCAATAAATCTCAATCTTAATTATTGTTCTATTACAAACAACCTTCTTGACCACCTCTAATGCATAATCCAACCACACGCCGGCAGTGCTGTCCGTCACTCCAAATATTAGACATAAGCTGTATATCGTTGCTTTGGTTTTGGCGTACCATAAACACATCCCGAGCAAGTCAATAGACCGGAGCAGTTGATTCCTTCCACGAACCATTGGGCCAGTTTGAAACGGACTTCCGTAATTTACTTGATAGAGCTCTTGTTCGAAGTACGGAAGCAATTTTTAGAGCACTAAACTCTTGGTAAAGTTAGTTGGTAACAAAGAGTAGTCGTCAATTCCACAGGATAGGATCTGATTCCATGGATTAGATCTTTTAATCAGCACGGGCCGAATTAGAGCAGCACGGCGGTACTTCGCCAGCTTCCTAGACCGATTTTTCTTCAGTCCTTTTGCTCATATTTTTCAGATGGCTCTAAGAGTGAGAAGAGCTGACGATGGGCAATCCATACCAACCCCCAAAGCATCTCCGCATTGTCTTTCCAAAGGCGACAAGATATGTAGTGGGGGATCATGGACTGGGACAGACGTGGCAATTTGTACCATAATATTTGTCCTGCTTTATTTGCGGAATGTAGTAACATTTAGAGAACTAGATCGACACCTGAAAGTTCGAATCAGATGGGAAGATCTGGAGGATCTCTGACAAATTTTTAGCTCTGTAATTGGCTACAAATTCGTTTATTTGGTGGAGTGGCATTTTTCGGATGCACCCAGTACACTACTGTATGGCGCGCATTGTACAGTTCCGGCCTACAGTACTGTACTGTTGTGATGGGGCTGGTGAGCGGTAATTTCCATGTACGAACATTTGTGCATTTCATATTTAATTATTTATCTTCTGGCGCGCTACTGTAGGGAGCCGAAATATGTATCTAGGTCCATCTAGGAGGTCTATGTAATTGCCTGCACCTCCGCCATCCTGGACCGGGGAGAAAATCAGATCATGGAGGGACAACTTAGTAAAACGCTTGTAAGGTGTTGGCAGAAATTATATGGACACCACCCTTTTAAAAATATGAGCGGACTTAAATGTTGCAACAAGACAATGACTGCACCAAGGAACTTCTCGCAGTTCTCGCACTGGAACTAAGTTCTATGGATTTGCAGGACCTGGGAACCTTGGCACGTCAATGGAGTGCATGGAAAATCTTGTTACTACGGAAAATGTATTCCGCCTATGCAAGAGCGGCGAATGTGTACGATAAACCCTTATAAACCTTGTTAGAATTAAATAGGGTCCTCCAGCAGCAATGAACCTGGTAAACCGCTTCCGTGTTGAGTCTTGGAACGTCGTATCGTTGGATTGAAAGTACATTCGGAGAATATAGTCTCCAGAAAGCCCTTTCTTGATAGTTAGGATCCCGGCCTCGCCGCTTTGGTTCGCCACCCCCGGCTAATACTGCGCCTGGAGTCTCGTTTATTGTCGCGGTACTCTCTCAGTTCGCCAAGCTCTACCCCAACTTTTGCAGCTACCTCCCTTTTCGTTTGTTTTCTTGTTCGCGCTTTTTCGCAGTATTCCCTTTACGTGAGCCGGGAAAATACCCTTCTCTAGAATTTTCGTGCCCTCGCGTGCCGTAGTCCGCCACCCGCCCGTTGCACTACACAAATGATTCAACTGTCAAGAGAAACGGAAGCTTGATTGGAGATCAATAATTGATTTGATGAAGATCGGCAAACAATGACCTCCTATCAGAAGGGTTAGAAGCGGCGAATATCTCTGTACCGATTGAAGGAATTGCAAAAATCGACTTTATCTTGGTCAACCAGTCAATTACATGATACTGCATCTGTGCTTCACCCCCACCAGCAGTAAAACTCCAGATAAGATGCCTATATGAACATATGCAGATGACCCATGAATTGTATCTGAAAATCCTATGTAAACTGGAGAATTTAATATATTTTTGGGAATTAATATCAAATGACTGGCTCCAAGGCCTTTATTTATTTATGGTAGGACGTTATTTCATTTGATGATGTATGATACTTTGAGTTTTCCAATGTATTGTTGAAGGTACCTTGCTGCGAATGCTGTCTGGGTAAGAACACCGTGTCCAAGGACGTTTAAAGAACCGGCCAATACGAGAAACGCATTAACTTCTTGGCGACTGCAAATATACTCGAATTGCTTTCTTTCAGACCGGTCCAAATCTAGAGTCAAGATCGTTTCCAAATACTCCCTCATGTTGATAGTTACGGAGAAATTCTCTGAATGTTTGGTGGACATTCTGTTGAATATGTGAGCTCTCCCAGAAATGAATCGACTGGTTTGAATCTTTGGGAGATGTTGTCGAAGAAGTCCATGATATCTCTTTTCTTGCCCACGATATGTAATTCATCGACGACTTTTGCTATTGCGAGCATAATACGTCCGTCCTTTGTATGTTTGATGAATAGATGAGGTAGAAAAGGTATCCTGAGGATCTCATTCTCCTTGAACCATTTCTCAATGACAGGTTGCGACAAACGGACAGGCTCGACAAGGCAATTTTCTGGCGTAATCATTTTCCATACAACTGTTTCGTTTGATGCACAGCCTCTTGGTGGTCGCATGAAAACTTCCTTCTCGAGCAAGCCCGACTGAAAGTATGCTTTTTTAACATCAAGGGTAGCGTTGTATAAGCACAGGAAAGCAGCGATTGATAATTTACGATGCGAATAATTACCATCTGCGCTGTAATAGAGTCCTTCCGTACTCTGTCTCGATCCTTAACGCGATTATCATGAGGTAATAAACGGCATTTCAACTTGCTTTTGTCTTCGGAAGTATCGTGCTTGATTCGGAAGACGTGATGGGACGAAATCAGGTTCCCGTTCCGAGGAAGATTTCGAACGTCGGTTTATTCATAAGCGTCTTTACAGTTGCCTTTCTCGGAATTCATCGCCTTCTGAATAACTCAACGCGGATCAAACTGTAGTTAGAACTCTGAAAAACTGTAGTTCGACCTCTGAAACAGGTTCAAAGCCAACAAACTTTTTGAGTGCTCCCAGTAATTCCTATTCTTCTGTATTCAAGCCGGCTGGTAGTGTCACATGGGGACGAATTGAAACGTTTCCAATTTTGTTAGAGACATTTAGTGGACCATTTGAGTGGGAAAGGTATATTGGTGTTTTTTTAGACACGAATGAGCTCGACTTCTCCAATACATCTTCATTAACGTCCATGAGGGGCATTTGCGTCCGTTAATGGGCGCGGCGGGAATTCTCTCGACGATTGTCTTCAGACCAAAGAGTAAAATCGGTGAACATTTCAGCAATTTCTTTTTAGCCAAATAATGAGTCCTGGGTTGGACGTGTTGGGGCGCTTGCAAAGTCCTCACAGATGATTGATTCTGGTAGTTCATCATTCCTGTCATCATCTTTTTCGCTTTGTGATCCATGAAAATTCATCTGCGGCACGTTCTACATCCTTCTTTCCAGTTCAAGTATGGAGTAGGAGCGGGGGAAGAGATACTAAATCTCACCCATTCCATTAACTACGCCTGAGGTTGGAGCCTTTCGGTTGTCCTCATAATCAGCACGTATGGGTGTTGCACTGTGTCCAAATGATGTGGAGAAAAGTACAATGTTTGGTTCCGCTTGAAGAACGAAACCCTTATGCCAATTACCGAACTTGTTCCCTCGCTTTAATTAATATACTTCTGTGTTACAGGGTAGATCTGATGCTTGCAGTACGCATGAATTCTGTGAGTATTTAAGCAATTAAGCGCTGTATTCGCAACATATTCTTGATGTGCGGCATACATCTCTTCTGAAACAGGACGTTGCATAAGTCCAACCAACGTAGAGGTATATCCCTTGACTAATTCGAAACTCATTAGTTTCTTGTTACCAAACATAATGTTGCTCAAGTATGTAGCCCTTGATAGTACTTCCTCATAATCATTTACTGTATCATTTTCTGAAACGGCATGCTCTGCGAGCAAGCATTCGACGAGGGTTTTTAATAGTTTTCTTTCCACCGAACCAATCTTGTTGTGGCGTTAAGCAAAAAGGGTTATATACTTCACTCCCAAGTAGTTCAAAATATCAGCAAACAGCTTATTTACAAGTTAGGGGTTGCTTGAAATTTGATGCGAAGGTCCGTGGAGGTTGCAACACGCAAACTCGAAGGACTTTTCGACGACGCTCATTTCGCTAGAATAAGTAAAAGCAGTGGCAGAGAACGCAGAGGCGGCATCAATCATGTGAAGAATCGGCCTGTTTCCTATCTTTTTGATGGAAAAGAAGTCAAACTAGACGTAGTTATTAAAATAAGATAGAATGCGAACCAAAGACACCATCTTTATGCATGACGGGCGATTTGTTTGCATACACATCATGCACCCTAGAAACACTGATTTCAAAGCCCGCTTCATAACAGCCGCTATCAAATATTTGTACGATTACGACAGATATCAATTGTATCATCAAGGTGCAGGTGCAAATAGCCATGAAAATTCACGGCGAATCACTTAGCGATTTTCCCATTCGGCATTATTTTCTTCGTGAATAACTGTTTCGAGGAATACAGAGAGCGATGCATCGAAAAGAATGTTTGGAAAGACGCAGTCTTGGAAGGGACAACGAGAAGGTACGTTCAAACTGCGTCCGGTTCAGACTTCAAAATATTTCGTAAGAAGTCTGCAGTAGCAGTGGCGAAGTAGACAAATTCCTCACATTTTGAGGGATGATGATGAGGTCTCCCTGTCCATCTTGTGTCAATTGGTGCAGAATTTCATTTCCTGACAACAGAAAATTATCCCCGTCCGTGATAAAAACAGTATTTTCACTTCCTTTCCGTTCATGTCCGTGATAGGAAGATAAGACTTTTTATCTCTGCTTCTTTTGTGGAAGCGGGGTGTTTGCAACCTCCCAGTCCGCTCTGGGGTACTCAATCCTCTGAGTGATACGTGCACAACGCAGCCAAATCAGAGTGGTGTAGGCCAGAGTCGGTCGCAACCCTAATCTCAACGGAGACAGGCAAGTGCTAGAGAAACTAGACGAAGAAGTCAGTCTGGTTTACGGGTGAGACGCTTGCGTCCCGAAAGGGAAGGTGGTGGGTGTTGAGGTGAATGCGACGGCTCTGGTAAGTACCGTACGACTTGCTGTGCCGACGGCAAGGCGGGGCGTCGATGGCAGCTGAGCTCAACATCGGATCTATGACGCAATTGCTGTAAGCCTAAAATTAGATCTGAAAACTGTAAGAGATCGTAGTGCTACACGTGGACACGATCCACTGGCGGTTCGAGTGACTTCTCACTTCGTACGCTGTTCAACAGCTTCGCTACATTTTCTTCCAAAGCCATGTAAAAATGAGTCGCAGTCCAAAGGACGTAGCGACACCCTCTGTCAAGGATTGGATTCAGATCTGCCCGTCCTGGAATAGAATCAGAACCTGCTCCTCGACCAGCGATTAGGCTTGTTTACCATCCACTGGCTGGAGCCTGCCTCAAATAACCGAATTTCACGCTTATTTTCTTACCAGTGTCTTATTTTCTCTTCTTGCGTTCGTGGAGACGCTTTTTTGTCCGGTCGATTGCAGTCGGGATGGCTATGAAAGTGTTATAAAAGCCTCAATCGAAGCCATCTTTGGACTTTTTGGGACTGTACCCATCCTGTAGCCCTCGCTCGTCAATTTTCCGCTTCCTACCCTTCTGAACGTCAGTGTTCTTACTGCAGCAATCATGAATTCTCTGAGATTCCATTTGGATCTTGAAAGCTAATAGTGCCTTTTAAACATTCTCGGTAACAATTATGGGGACCCTCTTCTTGTCGAACCCTGTGTTAGAATTGGAAGCGACGGTGAGGTTACTCAGGACTTCGACGGCATCTCGGATAGCTAAGTTCCATTGTTTCTTGTTTGTATTTTTGATTGATTCGACGAGATACTTGATATCCAATTCAGTCTGAAGGCTCGTGGATAGTTTCTGGAATGCGTCAGAAATGTCTTCTGTGTACATGTAATCCTTGCAGTGGAGAACATAAAAAGCAGAGCGATAATTTTCTACGTCTAAAGACTCTTGTCGAATCGAAATCCCGATTTCGTATTCTTGCAGCGAAACCAAGGCGTTTTTAGTTTCATCCGGTGCTTCAGCATTTACTTTCTCCGTCGTTTTCTCAGCTTCTCTACTTGTTCTGGCTTCTTATCTTGAAAGCAACTCCAGTTTTGCGTTTTTCAAGGTAGAATCCAGTATTCGAGAATTGTTCACCAAGTCAATCGGAAAGCACTTCGCCTATCTGGGAAATATATAGTGGCATTGGATATAATTAAGTGCTCAGATGCGATTTCATGAAATCTTTACCCAAATGAAGGGATTGATTTGCCCCGAAACGTATCTCGGGTGCACCCCGTTACTAGATTGAACGAAATTATGAGGCGAGAGACGAAAAATATCGAGGGATAACTTGCAATGCGGTCGACGGTGACCTTGACATCTTAAATTGGATCGTCTTACTTGTAGTTGATTTCACCACGCGCTTGATCTTCATCGAAGATTAACTGCTGAGAACCTGGTACACCGGTGTCATGGAGGTGGCGAACGAAAGCGGCAAACAAAGTCTTGTACAAGCTATCGGATCCTTTCTCCGCGGAAGCCTTGATCTTGTCAAACCAACCCAGGACCTTCTTGCGCCATGTCCGAAGGTCGGGGTGTGGGGAAAATCGTGGCGGATATAAATGGTCGCGATCCTTGTGAGAAGGATCCCCTGTGACCGTAACTTTGGTAGACGGGGCTGTAGGCGAACGGAGAGAGACCAGAGTAGCCGCATCTGATCGCACGCAGCGAGGGGATGTCGGGGAGGAAGGCAAGGTCAGTGGGCACGCAAGTCCGCCGCGTTGGCTTGTTCCGTCCCCAGTATTGTTGAGAGGCTTACTGGTCCACGCCATAAATACCCGCGCAATCGACCATTACAGTATACTGCATGCGCTAGACAGCGACATTGGCGCTCAACTGTAATTCAAATAAAATTTGGTGCATTAGGCGGAAACAATCACACCCAGCCCTTGCACCAACCACATCCTTTTTGTTTTGAAAATGCTTCGAATCAGCGTACACGCGGCGTGTGTAGTACAGTAGCCAGTCATAGTGATAGGGCGCACTTTAGACAGGAAACGGTCACCTGTGGGAGAGATGGTATGTAGCATCGTGCTCATGAGCGATGTGATGGGGTGCTGGCACCCTACTGTACGGTCGAGTACAGTAACACTTACAAGAGGACCGGGGAGCGGGTCGTGAGACCTAAGCTACACTCCTATTAGCGAGCGCTATAGAGGGCATTAGATGAGCCACGTGTCCTTGGTGGCGATTTTTTACTGTAGTTTTCAGTAGGTTAGCTAGCCTTACAAGGAGAACGGTTTGTGAGGTGAGCGAAAAAGAAAAGAGATAAGCACTCTTTGGTATATTACTCTACTGTCTCCAAGTAGGCATCCCCGACAAGGTATCCCCCTTGTAATCCTATCGGCTCCACGCCCACCCATAGGACCAACTCACTTTTCGGTGCTACTTCTGGCTAGCCCCCTTTTGACAAATCTGTTTATCCCTTGGGCTAGTGCAACTAGGTAACTTTATTTGTTGTTCTACCGATGTAACCCATAAATTCTCAGCAATACAGCGTGCTAAGATCATCCAAAGGCTCTCTATAGGATTAAAGTCCGAAGATTTCGCCGGTCACGGGAGAAAATTAACAAAATTGCCTTCAAACCAAACTTTTGTGTGCATCGAGGTGTGGATAGCAGAATTTTCTTATTGAAATATCCTGTTTAAGTGATACTTCTCGGCAGCAAAAGGTAGCAAATGCTCTCGCAGAATCGAGTTGTTCTTCTCAGAGTCATTGATTCCAGAAATAACATTCAAAGTGTCCTCCCCTCAAAAGGAAATGTGGCCCAGATCATCATCACTCCTTCGCCATTTTTCCGACAACCCAAGATCCTTTTATATTGTCTTAGATCCTGCCAGTGCGAAATACAGCCATCTGGATCGTCCAAAAGACACTCCTTTTCGTAGTTGAAAATGACCCGAGACTGCTTCTCGTCATCCCAGGAGGCGTCTTTCTCGGCGAATGAAAGACGCTCCTTCTTATGATCGATGGTGATTAGTGGTGCCTTCTGCATTTTCTCAATTTAAGATTTTTGCATGCATTGAGAATCTGTCGCACTCTCCGTTGCTTGATGGGAAGATTGAGGGCATTTTGAAAATGACCCTTGGAGGCCTCACAAGGAAGGTATTGCTTATCCGATTAGGTCATTCTCGGCGGATTTCCTGGACTTTTTTGATCTCATAGGCACTTGGAGCTCTCAAAAACGATCAATTATGTCTTCGGAGCGATTGAGCTAAAAAGCGAGTGCTATAATCACCCAGCTGCCTTGATGGAAAGCCAAGAACTGCACTCTATCGTTTTCGGCTGGGGTGGGTCCACGAGGCATGATGTTGAATTTCGCGGAGGATTGTGCGGGCGGTTAGGGTGGTGTATTTTCCGCTCATTTGGTTTTACTATGCCCTAAGTTTGGCAAATAAGACTGATGGGCGAAGAGAATCGTCGTCTTCCGTATACTTTTTCCGCCCCTGTAGTAGCCAATTGCTAGTTACGCGCTGATACGGTTGCTTGTTGGACAGTTTGCCTTTTTTTATGGTTTCTGCCGTTCGTTTGCAGAAATATTGACCCACTTTTGACTCATTTATAAATTCAATGTGTCCGCATAATTTCTGCTGGCACTATAGCTGTGTCTTTAAAGTAGCCGCAACAGTGCAGTACTGCACAGTACGGTACTGGATCCACAACTCCATATCCACCCAAGGGGATACTAAAGCCAACTTTTCATTACCTTGACTTACAGTATGCATTACAGGAAAACATCGCCGCCATTGTGGCAGCTCCGGTCCGGTGGTCGTGAATAAATTCAGCGTCGCCGGGCATCACTTCCGCCGTCCTTCTCGGAGACACAGAGGTTTATTGTCTCAAGTTCTACCGGTAAGGTTTCTCGAACTCGTCGTTGTTCGTTTATAGATTGAAACACTGTCTTTGACTACCTGCCGTAGTTATAAATATTTGCCCATCAAGGTCCCCTTCCGCAACAATGATATGTCTCTGGAAGCCAAATCTAGTTGCTAAATTATCGACCATCTAATTGATGCTTATTTTTTGCCGAAAATCTTTGCTTCCTCATCTTTTCGCTCCTTTTTCAATCTCAACGAAACTGCAAATGAGTAGACGAATTGGAAAACTGTACTGCACCACCACTGGCAAGCAAGTAAAGCATGGTGTTGTGAATTTTGGATAGGTTCAAACGCAGAATATCATTTCGTGGAGCCAAATCAGAACAAACATGGAAGCATAAAGCGGCTAAAAGTCGCATATGAGTACGTATGGCTTTATATCGTTTCACAAAATTTACGATTTTGTTAATATCCAAAGTTAAGAAAGGGAATAAGAGCATCAAATTAAGTGGGATGAAGAAGGTGAATATGGTCCTTATGCTCTGACTCTGTCTTTCCTCTAGCCATAAAAAGCGCAAAAAATGTAAACTATACGAAAAATCAATCAAAAGAGAATCATTCCTCCATACAGTAGTTCTCTTATAGTATCAATGACTTTTAGGATACTCAAAAACCGTTTCAGAATCAATTTTGTGAATTTAACAATATATTCTCTTGTGAAAAAGAAAAGGATATTCGGGATGGAACTAAAGGATTTGAGCTCAAAATGACCAAGAGTGCGCCAATTTGAAAAGTGTTAAGATGTTTTTTAGCGTTTTAGTCGTCGACAATACCATTTTTCTGCATGACTAGCTTGTTTAAACCCAAACGATAATTCGCCTCATTCGAGAACCAATTTTTTATGAGCTTGTGATTGAAAGGTAGGATTGATTAAATCGCACCAAGGAACCCCATTGATGAGTCAATCCCACAGGAAACATTCAATTATAAGGATACAAATTCATTTAATTAAGGCAATTTTGGAAGCTTAATAACATATTCAAATATGGTATCATCGTATTTTTTCATGTAAAGCTTATGAAGAGTTGGAATTTTGAATTTTAATTTAAGGCTAGTTACGAATGTTATGTATTGAAGTACATTACATATTCGGAATTTTAACCGGCTCCAACTCCTGCTATACAGGCTCTTGTTTCTGCTGTAGCACCACCTTGATTTTTTTCACAGCTATGGACATCTTTGATACTTCAATTTCCTTTTGCAACGATATTCATCTCTGAATCATTCCTTCTAACTGTACCATTGAAACTCAATGTCTAAAAACGTCTATTGAAAGGCTGGACTTTGAGTATTTTCTTTTTATGGAAGCTTTTTGTGTCCGTATATGTCCTTTTTAAACCGTTTCGTTTTCAAAAACTTTCAGTCGAAGAATAGATGTTCTATTATGAAATTTAATGTATCCGTAAATTGTCTTTACTTTTTGAAATATGACTCATCTGTAAGTTCGAATCTTTTTATTTCCCAAGTCGTGGATGACTTCCTTTGCTACACTGTTATAATTGATCCAAGTTTTCAAGGCAGCAATTTTTAAGCGCTTCAAGGTAAGTAAAGTGTTTGAAACCATTATTTAGTCAAAAGACACCACAAATGAAAAGAAAACAAAATAAATATAATTATTTCGACGAAAAATGCCAAGAAACCTTTTAAAACTTTTCCTACACCCTGATGAAAAACCAACAATAATTGTGCAACAGATGAATCCAAGTATTTCAGAGCCCTTGAGTATCAACTCACTGGATTAAGCGCGGATTTCTCAACTCTGCAAAATATTTGTGACGTATCATGCAAAATTTTACTACTGATCTTAGAGATGACCACTTGATTGAGGTCGATTAAGTCCTCCACGAGATTACGCAAAATATTTGTTACGTATCGTGCAAAATTTTACTACTGATCTTAGAGATGACCACTTGATTGAGGTCGATTAAGTCCTCCACGAGATTACGCAGCTTAATTCGTTTCTGAAATATCTTGAGCCTTCTAAAAATTACCTTGGTGGCACCAGTGCGGCTCAATTGGTACTTTCTGATGCAAACTAATGGAAATAATCCTATGACTAAACGGGATACATCTCTGGGATCTTATTTTAATGTTGTATAGTATTTAATAAGAACTAATAGCACTGTTATAAGCATTGTTGGCTCATTCTGCGCAATTGGGGCAGAGATACTTGCACAGGCAAAGGCAGCCGATCAAACTTGACATAAGACATGGTCCTTATCGATGTTTTGATATTCTTATTTCTCTTTCCCTTTATCCTAACGTTTGACTCACATTGAATCTACTACACCATCACACCCTTCATGGTTGTCGCGACTGTCGTATCGCATCTGCAGTCAAAAGAATGAGAAAAGCTTTTCAGCCACACGAAACCGGCTTCGTGCATTGGACAAAGGGCAAGAAAAATATCAGTGCCTCCCACAAAAAACGGAATATTGGTACTTTACAGAAACTCAGTTGAGGATGTACTCTTAGAATCTTGGATTGAGACACTTTATGTAGCCAAGAGATTCAAAAATGATCGCGAAACCAATGCCAATGACCTATGTAAACAGTAGAGCAAGTCTACGAGAGGGGAAAACTTTACGTCGCATTAAATTTAGTATACACTGTTGAAGGAAAAAAATGACTGCGTAACCCAAACAGTGGCGGTAAAAAATCTGGAGAACGAGAACGGTAATACTAGGCCTTATACTCGGTCTCGACCAATAAAGTAGACCGGACCAAAAAATTAGTGAAAATCAATATTTTTATTGCGGTTAAAGAAGTACCGATGCGATGGAATCTTCAAAAGGATGCTAGCACAAAATTTTAACAAGCGAATCCGGAGCTTGCTGCGAATCGAAGGCTTCAAGCCAAAATGATGTTGAGTAAAGCCATTCTGATTCTAAACACCAGTCTTTGTGCGTCTCTGCCCACAGCTAGCGTGGCAGAAATTAACAGCTGGAAGAGTAGACATTGGATAAGAGGGAACTTCCGGGGACACGGAATATCAATCGTAGCCAAAGTACATGCATAAATTACTTTTCGATTCTATCATTGGTTCATGGTCTACGTTCATTTCGAAGAAGCTTCAGAGTTCTTAGAGATATGTGTAATACGCTTCATGAAGATCTCACCAGCAACTTTCCTAGACGCAATGGTGACGGAAAGCGCGGAATTACTTCGCGAATGAAGGGTTTGGCATCTCTTCGACGATTGGGAACAGTGCGATCTTTAGAGGACATGGATGGTGGGCTAATATGTCATACAGGACTTTGCGGTAGTATTTTCGTCTATTTTTTGAGTGCATTGTTAAGCTTTATGACCCAAATTTTCTAAACCGGCGGCCATCGAAAACCGAGCAAGAATCTATTGAGAGAAAGTATAGAGTGACTGTGTTTACCACATGCGTAGGAGGAATCGATTGTAGTAAGATCGAGTGGAAGAGCTGTCCTCACTCTCTGAAAGGATAGTATCACAACACGAGGGAAAGAAAGCTGGCTACAATTCGGGTTGAAGCCTATTGCGATCGAGACCTTTATACTTGGCATTGGTTTCCAGGCCGCTCTGGAATTTATTGGGCAAAACATTGTTCGCATTCTCTCCTTTTTTCACAAATATCTTGAATGTTACTTACAAATTCCGTTTCAGTTCTGACTACCGCATTTATGCCTTTGCTTTTTGTGGAGAACTTCCATAATTCATGGAGGACGGAATGTATCCCAACTGGCTGTTGTTTGCCAAAATCATTCACCATTCTGAATTCGAGAAAAAAATCCATGTACGCGCAGCGCCAGGAAGCTATAGGGAAAGATATCGAACAAGCTTTCGGTGTCTTGCAGGCTCGATTTTATATTTTGTGCCGTGAATGCTATCAATAATACAAAGAATATATTGTCAATATCAGCAATTCGTGCGCCATCGTGCACAGTATGCTCGTTAGAACGAGTCAGGGAGGTGATTTCATGGAGGATGAAAAAGATGAAGGAAGATCATTTGATGTGGTTGCCGAGATGTACGAGATCGAATTACAGAATGCTACTGCATCTATGCAAGAGACACAAGTGTACAAAGAAGAAAGAGAGGCGTAATTTGCTTCCATTGGATTTGACTGGGAATATATGGCGATGAAGGAGCAATAAATGACTGCAGAAAGTGCGTTCAATTCCTTACAGAGGGATTTAATAAAAGGCATCAAAGCAACATGAAACGAAGCGACTGACTAGTCGAGCATTTTTTATTGTCAGTAGCTGCTAGCTTCTACAAAACCTTAAAGTATATGGAACCTCTGGATATTCTCCGGAGTAGTTTTAATCGATCATTATTCTTTCTGACTATTGTACTAGGTCTTAGGGCAAATGAGTACGTTTAGAAGCGCTGAAAGGGGTGCGACGCATTTTACAGCATACTTGAGTATACTTAAGCATTGTCACAGCTCAAACATTCTGCAATATACTTGGAATTTATAGTCATGTAACCAATCCAGACTATCTTCTGTCAATAGTCATCCTATCGGATTAGCAGTGAAAGGTACCAATTCCACTATTTCTACTTCGAGAGGACCCTCTTTTGACGTATTCAGTCCTACTCTGTATCATCCCGTTGATCCAAACTCGTGTAAATACAGTTCTTTCCGATGCATTTAATGATGATTTACATTATCTTATTCCAGCTCTCCAACCTTCTTCCTGCTTCTTTCGCGTCTATCTCTAAGTATGCTCTTCATTATTTCCTTGAACTCCTGAGAGTCTCTGTGGAGCATCTGTAAAATTCTGTAGTCGTTGTTAGTATCAGCAGATTCAACATTGCTCTTTTTGATTACCGATAGAACCTCGTTTCCGACATCCATCGTTTTTGAGAGCTTTTCCAGCGTTTTTTTCGATTTGGAGACTACTTCGTTGATTGCTATCGTTCCCTTTTGCTCTCCTTATCCGAACTGGTCCTTTGTTTTGCACGATCTCGTTCATTTACACCTCACCAACAGTAGTATATACCCCGTTCTCCATATTTCCTCCCATACTTCTCTACAAATCAAACTTTTCTGACACAATGTTATCTTCCTTTTCATTCTGGCTAGCGACTTAGATATGCTCAAATTTAGGCTGCAACGGAGGATAATCTGACACCTCTATACACTTAAAAGGAGGAGCATATTGGAAACACCATTTTCATCCTTTTTGCCCGCTTTATTCCTATATATTTCCATAGCTAGACCTTCAATTTCTTCATCTGTTGTTCCAGAAATCTTCTTTGATTTCACCTTTGCCGTTGTTGCCAAGACATTCTGGGACTCCCTCGAAAACTGCATCCATTTGCAGAGCAGAGATTCACTAGTCTGTTTCACGCAGTACATCTCTGCACATATACGTTCAATTTTTTCCCAAAGCGTTTATTCACTCTGGTTTGGCCCTTTCATCAATTGGGCTGCCCCAGTTTTTGCTAGAACTATTGCTTCTTAAGGAGTAAACGACTTTCCTCTTCCCTTCCTTTCTTCTGTTATACTTTCAATTTGCGGATTTTTACGAACGTTTGTCTTGCGCTTGTAAAAAAACCCTTTTGGTCTCCCTCGAGTGTGCTGTGGAGCTGTCAGCCAGGTGGCAATGATGATGATATCGTATCGCTTCTTGCGCCGTATGAATTTGGATGAGAAATGTTTTCTCATGGGGCGATGTGATTGGCAGTGGGGATTTTCTGGGACGTAGAAAGTATCACGTCTTCTTCACTGCTCTCTGGTGGGATAAAATGCGCTCTGTGAGCTATCTTCATGACGTTCCAACCGTGATTGGTGTTCTCTGCCATGACGAGAGAATAAAGAGAGAAAGTGAAGCCAAGATGGTCCTCGACGGATTGTCGAGCGAGGGGTCTGGTTTCGATCGGAAACGTGAGTGTTCACGTGAAACGCTCACCTAGTATAGAATGAAATACACGCCTATCTTTCATTTGCTGTTCGGATGTTTAATTCTAGTTAAAAACAAATTTGGGACGGTTTATTTGCTGGTGCAAATGGGGGTGGATAGCCGTATAAATACAACAAAACAATACATAAATCACACCACAAAAAAATTTGCAACACTGATAGAGTTGCAAAGTGGGCAATATTATTCCCTGAAAAAACATTTGCACCACTGATAGACTTTCTGTCATCTAAATATTCTTTTACTTCAACTGACATGACCATGAAATTTTCCAGTAGATCCTATCTCTTTTGATTGCCATATATATATTCACTGACGCTTCTTTTAATTGTGTTGGGCTTTTTGAAGATCCTCACAAAATCATCGTTACAATCCTAGTTCATTAATGCATATCTGTATTGCGCAATGAACTCTTATGTACCAATTATCATTTAGATTACATATCTAGGTCGCTTGAGCCATTGAGCCGCTTCAGACATAAGAAGAGTGACCCATAAAAGATTCTCTCGGTACTGTATTTTAAATATACGTAGTACCGTCGTCTAAGATTGAGCTGGTCATCTAAAATCATTGCAACGTGAGTAAAGCCTTTAGCTTCAACCGGGTAGAGTACTCACTTTTACAGTCCAAATTCCGGATAATACAATAAATCATGGTAATTACACTTCAATTGTGTAGTTCATAGTAGTTTTCATCGTAGGTGATTGTACGATAGCGCTCATATATATAATGAACGAGTGGTGTAGTGTCACAAACAGCTGCCTAGTTTCTGCTAGAAATTCATGAGCGTGGAGAATTCAATGGGCGCTCGAAACTTAATTTGTTAAGATTGAATTTAGCAGTCCCAGACCCAGTAAAAATTTCGCTTTACTACAAACATGCTCCTTTACTTTTCGAAGAGTAGTCTGATTTTATTTTCCAAAAATAAAGTTGTTTTTAATTCACCGAAACAGGCTAGGAACTATTGAAGGATCATCCGAGTAACTAGTTTTTATGACGTTTTCAGTCTCTAACCACATGTTCTGCTAGCAGCTTCAAATTCCTCTTTACCCTGTTCATTTAGGGAAAATAATTGAATCGCCCCAGAACCTATTTGCTTTTAAAATGCCTTTATTTTACTTGAAATTTTGAAATATTTCTCAAACCCTAGTCCTCTCAGTCTTTTTAGGGGTTGAACTCATTTTCGGGAGGTATATGAGGTTTTTTACTCTTTGAAAGTCAAGTCCGAGTTTTTAGTGTTTTGTATTTAAGATTCGCGGAAAAGCTCTGTATGTGCCTTCTCTATGTTCATAGACTATCTTCGATAAGTTTATCCGCCTTTATTGAGTAATTGTCACGGCTATTCTTAGGTTCTTCATTTCTCATAGCCATCTAAAAAATAATGGTACATTTTTCCTTTACTTATTCTAAAATACAAATTCTACAGTATTTCTCGAATTGATTCGAACATTATCTTTAACCATTTTCCAGCCCACTTATATCAGAATTTTTAATAGGACTTAGTACGTAATATCGAAAAAATATACTTCAACATACCTTCATCCAATGAAAGATCATCTACTAAAGTTAACTAAATTGATGAGACTAGATTTATACACACCTAGAATTAAAACAAAAAATCAGGGTAATGACAAAAACAAATTTCAATAGCATACAAATGGGAGAAGTTAAGCCCTTCTCCATTGCCATGAAGAACCTCTTTTATTCCAAATAGATTCATTCTAAGCGTTGGTAGATTTATATGTGGTCGAGGGGTCTTTTCATTCAAAAAGTTGAATTGACATACACAAAACAATGAGATGAAGAAAAATACTCACGGGGAATTTAAAAAATACTGGTTCCTTAAGATAAAGCCTTGAGGCTTCCATATTACATAAACTGGTGATCATTTTTTCGAAAATAGGAATACTTTGAAACAAAAACAGATATTTTGAGTCGAAAAAGTAGAAATATCAAGTTCGAAATTGATATGGTGCAGAACAAACCTTACTTATGGGTACTTTTCAATACTAAAAGCGATTTAACAGACTTGAGTAGGCTTTATGGTCCATGCAATTATTTGATTTACTTCAGGACTGGAAATTTCGAAATATTAGGTTTACGATAGGCAATTTTTTCATGGATATATTTATATATTCAATAAACGATATTCTATGGTATTTTGATAAATTTCAAAGGAAATTTTATTTTTTTCGTTTAGTTCTACTAGCTCTGAAAATTTTTTATAATGCTGTAATCTACTGAACAGCATCTGTTCGCCTGTTTAGGAATAAATTAACTTCCAACTTTAGTCCTAATTCCTGGCACAAGGCTTAACCATTTAAAGAAAACTTTGATAACTAGACGTTTCAGTATTAACATGCTATAAACTTATTCATGTATTTGAAAATATTCGAATGATGAGTCAGAGAGTTTAGTTCCAAATGCTCCCCTCAAAGTGTCCAAATATGACACCATTTGAAATGATTTCACAACTAATGGAAGGTTAAAATTAAGGTTCCATAATTCGAATAGTTCAACAATTTGAATGATCACAGTGTTTTGAAAATAATTTGTTAGATGTTTGAAGTTTTTTGTAATCTGCAATGAACAATTACTTCATTTTTCATCTCCTTGATAACATTTCTCGTGGTCTAAATGAATCTTTCTAGTGGAAACTTTTTCTATGCATTTAAAGCTGATAAGAGATAATATGAAGTAGTTACAGATAATTTGCGTTATATTAATGTTTTTAATTCCTTTTGTGATTGAAAAACATTGTCTCTGTCATAATTAAAAGTTTTGAATTTTTCATGAGATCAAAACTTCTCCTTCGTTTATTTCCCAACGGAATTACGCGAGATAATTGTAACAAACATTTAGCCCTAAATTTTAGAGATATTTGAGGGACTTTTTTTCTCGTTGCACAGAGATACGGGTCCATGATTATGAGTATGTGTTGCTGTCGCCGTAGTCGACCCTCAGCTCCATTAAACTAATTTGATATAGTTAAATTTGTAATTAGTTATAAAAAGCTCTGAGATGAAAATATTACTGATAATATGGCGAGTCATCACTTTATCTATGAAGCTAGGAAAAGATTCTAAAAAATTCGACAATTAGATAGATAAACAACTTTAATTTTAAAAAATCATGCCCTACACTAAAATTGTAATTCACTGGTCTCGAAAACGAAAATTCAAAGTACATCGTTTTGAAAAAATGTAATGAAAGTCAAAGAATTAAGGACGGTTAAATATTGCCTATATTTGTATCACTCTTATATTTTTTCAATTCATTACATGCAGTCGTTGTTAATATGTTGAACTTACTTTAACATATCCTTTGAAAAAAGCCCACCAGGATTTCTCTGTTCTAGTTGTTCTAATTTTAATTCTATATCTTCTATATAAGACTCACAGTTAGTAGACGTACCGATTTTCTTTCATAGAATGTTTGGAACATATTCGACTACTTTCTTTTAGGATTAATAGCATAAAATACTTCTAGGAAGTTTTTTCTAGTTTATAATTTCCTCACGAAAAGTTAGAGGATCTCTAACATGTTTCTAATATAGTTACACAGTGTTTGAAGTGCAATTTGATAAAAAAAAGACCACTGAAGGTCAGAAGAAATAATGTAACAGTTTAAATCTAATATTTTGACTTTTTTCTCTCAAAATAATGCCATGTACAATGAAATACCCTAAAAACCAGCGATCGTTTATACACTGTAGAGAAGAAACAGTACCTAACGGTTGCGCTTCAATCTTCGCTGAGATATCTTTCAGTATACTTTCCATTCATAGACTCCTTGAACGATGATGACGCCATCCGTGTAATATCATACACGTTTAGCATGGTATTTCACACCCAGCGCATTATGGGACTTTCAGCTCGCTCATCATTCTACAATCCCTCTTTGGCCCTGCGAAAAAAAATCAATCATCAAGTATGTCGGAAAAAGATGACATACTAGGCCGCTTTCGTCCAGCAGACGGAGGGCCCAAAGCCAAATATATTCGCCAATACTTAAAAACTTCTACCAGTCTGTTCTCGAAATGGACGCGGATAACTATTTTTTAGAAACTCTGAGTCATAATTCCGTTGAATACTTAGATGCCCCTCTTACCCTTTATAGCAGCGAAATTCTGTATATAATAAAGGTAAGGAGCAAAACGATCCGACCACTCTAATTGTTATGCGTAATAAGCTTCTAAATCCGCATGAATCTTCATACTCTGGTGCGTACCGTAGATGGTAGAGAGCAATCTAAGGATTGCCGAGAACTTGTAGGAAAGACATATCGCGTCTGGAGGGGATTGTCCCAAAATTCCTTAGGCAGCAGTTTTTACATTTATCTCATCTTTACCGGAACACACGTCAAGGATAAAGATTTTTATATGTACAATAGTGCCCAGATGTTCGGGATTTGTTCATAAGCTTTCGATCATGTGTACTTTCGTCCAGGGAAATGGTAACAGAAGACAGAGACCTAGCAATGAGCATCAGAAAGAAGAGGCGTACAAGGGATTCAATAATTCCCCAGCTTTCTTCCTCTGAGACATTTTAGTATATTATAATGGGTTAAAATTAGCGCAAAGCTAAGAAAAGAAGCTCCAATATGTATTTTCACAGTCATCATTATGCAACATTCGACACAAATATGTTAGAGAGTGCGAAATTGGAATGTCCGACATGATTTCTTTCGGTGATGGCTGTCTTTTATTGTAGTGGAATTGCAAATGTAATTACAATGTTGAGGAAAATTAGGGACAAAATGATGACAGATAATGGTGGAGGATTGATTTTTCTAACAATCGAAACGGGTTCTCTTTTTGAAACTTGGCCATTTCTGATAAAATCATTGTTTCCGGACTAGATATTTTGATCGCTAAATTTGGGTCGAAATAGCTAAGTTGCGTTTAAAATTCATGACAAGATTAAAATTCAGGATAAGATAAAAAATGAAGTATAAACCTTTTTAATAATGAAAAAAGTAAGCAAAAAACTCAATTCAAGGCTGGACATGATAGAGTGTTGTTAATTATATAGCTTGTCTCACTCATTACTCCAAAACAGCTGCGCTAATCTAAGTTTATTAATTTATCGGCCTCTTCTTCTGAACTTTCTTCGATACTACAAGCTTTTTACTGGCGCAAGTAAGGACAAAGCAGTTACATTGGCTCAATATTTGTATTCACCTCTTCTAAAGTCCTTTTTAAAATCAAGGTCTCAACGTCAAATTGATTTCAAACATAAATTTGTACTCGCAAAAATGCCAATTTGTCTTAAAATATGTAAAAATACAATGGGGAAAAAGAGATCGATTCTAATCACTATTCAAATAATTTAGACACAAATTTAACCACCATCAATGTAAGAAATAAATAACTCAGTAACGACTATTTTACTGCTAAAACAATTGTAGTTTCTGGTGGTATTCCCTTTTCAGGTCATCACTTAGCTGCCCTTCTTCCCTCATTCCTCTCAAAATGTTGGAAATACATGTCTAAAACATATAACTTCTATTTTAATGAAATCTACCTTTTGCTTTGAGAATTGACATTATAGACGTCATTGGGAGCCAGACAAAATTAAAACATTTCCAGTTTTTGTTAGCTTACTGCTACGCCAAGACCATCCTCCTGATATCTCATACTCATACTTTAAACTATTTGGACGTGATCCGCAGAAATTCTTGACTCTCTGGATTACAAGGAAGCCAGCAGCATGCATCAAGTTCGTTGCGTTCATTCAAATGTATACTCTGAAACTCTCTCTTCAATACTTTAAGACTAAAAAATAATGCGTTCTCGGTAAACTTCAGGTTTCCATGGACTTATTATTAGTTATCTTCTCTTCACCCTTGGCACAAATTGTTTTACTGTCGTATAGCGCTTTAACTACCTATATGTTATTCGACTTGCAATCATAAGACCTTCATCGCTCACTGACATACTAAAGGTACTTCTGTTATCTCCATTCGCAATGAAAGACCATAAGTGGATCTGTAATACGATGTTGGAAATTTTGATGCCCATTTTTCTAAGCCTGTATATTTTAGAAGAATCGCTTTAAAAAGCTACCCGCCACTCCATTCTTTTTCTCTTCCTGTTACTTTAACCATTAACATGAACTCGATTGAATTGTTTTGACACCGAACACACTAATGATTTTTTTCTTTCAAGGCATCATTTTCCGGGTTTCTTACTCCAAAGACCGGCTTTTTGTGGGCTCTATCTTCCTTCCTCTTTTGCAAGGAAAACTGTGTAAACTTCTCTACTGCTTTGAATAAAATATGTTTAGTGACATAAATATATGCAGTTCCAACCATTATTTTTCTCATCGCGAGTCAGTTTGAGATCATTGTACAGAAAACTAAAATTCCATGTGCTTTAAATTTTATATGGTAGAAAAACATCATTGCATATTTCGAATAGATTTTGTTGTTGGAAGTGTAATAGGCCTTTTTAATTAATGAAAAACTAGGCTAATTTCCAAAACAAGTCCTGGTTTCGATTAATTAATGTTTTTAATAAGGCGTGCTGGCATTCCTGTTTTCAAGCTAAAACCAAAAACAAGAGCAGAAAATGTGCACGATTTCAGTGCTGCATGCGAAAGCCTTGCTTTGCAGAATCCCTCCATCACAACATAACACCGCTTCAACTTTGAAATCTACCGTTTTCCACTCCTGAGCCAGCTCACTTGCAGCTAGATTGCCGCAATGGCTATCGTTGATTCAACTGCTGGCACTCCACCCTCAGCCACTGTCCCCTTCCAGCAAGGGGGAGAAGCCAACAGATCCTCTCGCAGCGGCACGCCACTGCCGTTAACTTCTGAATCGTCCAATCCTCATCAGGTTAAGCGTGCGGCCCAATCTCGCTTCTTTATGAATAAAGTGGAGAAGAACTGCATTCTAAAAACGTTGATCGCCCCGGGGACACCGGGAAAAAAGCTTAAAACTTTGGAGAAGACTTATGCTCAATTAGCGAATATGGCAACCACTCGCCACGTTCCGGATCACCAAATTGTAGAAGATCAGAATCGTTTTGGCATTGCGTGGAGGCAGGGTCATATGGTCAAGCTTACAACTAAAAACGTTCGCAATTTTGCGCAAAAAGTCAACGATATAGCGAAGAGAGTACTGATCGATCACCATCCTGCTGAGGACGAGGAAGGTCCCATTGCGCTAGCACATGGGAAACGCGGTGATATAGATCACGTTCTCGACCAAGTTGTACTTTATTACAAACAAGAGGCTAGCAAGAAAGTACAAACAACGGACGGTGACGCTGTAAAGAGTTTAAACAAGGCTCAAGAGTCACGGGCACAAAAGAAACGCTTTATTGAAGAACTCAAAAAAGAATTCGAGGAGAACAAAAAGCGTCGGGCAGAATCACGCGAATTGTGTGAGAAGCGCCGGTTAGCCGCGGAGTTGCAGCATTTTGAGGCTCAAACACGAATTTCAAATGCAGCGACAGCTATTGCAGCTTTGCAGCGTCGCCAAAGTGAGCAGTTTGGAATCCTTACGGATTCATTTGCCAGGAGCCAGAATCTCGCGATTCGGCAGCCTGTAACTCCCCTTCCTCCAGCTTTGCATTCTGCGCCGCTAACTATCAATTCACAGCTACTCATGAATAATATAAATGCAAGAAGAGATGGTAACACGGCTGAACAGAATCCTGAGTCAACGACCGGCGATGCAAGTAATGAAAACTAATTCCGTTATCATATAACGTAAAGGAGCACCAAGTTCTGCTGTTATCTACCCCGTCAAGATATTGTATCAGCGCTGGTCTTCGTGATCTCTGCGTGTTGCTAACGCTATTTTTTCCTCATAAAATTCCCTTGAATGTAAAGCGAATCCTCTCCTGTCGAATTCCAAGTTACAAGGCATCGCTGCAGTGATGTACGCTGTCGAAATGAGCTCTTTCTCAAAGTTCCAACGTCCTAAAAATAATCTGAAGCGGTTGTTGGCGAAACCAATAACCCATTCATTCGCCATACGCCGCTTTCGTATTCCTTTGTTATACTCCGCCATATACATCCATCCAGTGCACTAATTTGTCTTATATGGAATAAAAAGTGCTCCGTCGCCTGCAAATTCCATGTCAGCCATACCTTGCTGTCTCTCCGATAGGAAGTCGGATGGTCGCTGATATACCTCGGATGAAGTGTACATGGGTCGATCACTCTCTGCACCCTTGTCAGATATTTCAACACGAATGAAGCGACCGAAAAGATCGCAATACAGCAACATTGACCATATGTGTGACTTTTTATATCCGTCGTACGCTCGTTTCTGCTCATGGCAATCCTTTGGGCGCCACCGTTTGCTTTTGTTTCCATCAACGCAAAACACGCAGTTCGGAAATTCCACGATGAGCCCTTCAATACTAGCAAGTTCCTGCTCAGATGGCCAACCTATGAGCTTTGGAGTAATGGAATCTAGTGACTCATAGATGGCATGCAAAGCATGCCTGAAGTAGTTTGATGCCGTTCCTGTCGATACACCGTACTTGTAGTCCATACGTTGGACGCCTACTCTCCCTTCATTTCAACCCCTAAAGTATCCAAAAAGAGAAATAATAGCTCTTCTGTTACGGTTAATCGTGTTCCGAGGGACACGATTAACCGTAACACTTTCACGACGAATATCAAAGGGACGGGAGAGTCGTTCTTTGCAAAGAGAATGCAATGTATGAAAGTGTTCTCTGCTCATATGTGAGATCTTCTCAAACAAAGACACATCCGGATCGTTATATCTGATGCAATGGTATACATGAGAGGAATTGCGACGAGCGTATTTGGCCTTAGATACGGTTCTAGAAAAGCCGCGTCCAGGACCTTCTTAGTCTCTGGTATCGCTTTCGTTCTCCTCTATCATCCGGTTTCGATTCCCTGCCAGCACAGCACTCTGCTGTATAATAAGATTAGTATGCGGATGTTCGCTGCATCTGCTCCACAAGCATAACGGGGAGGATAATAAATGGCTTCTGGCTTTCGTTGTCGATGTCTGTGCTCACGACGTAGTACGATGGTGGTAATGGTGCCAATTGATTGTCTCCGTGCTGCATATCAGGCCTGTGATTTACTTACACGTAGCAATAGGCTTCATTTCATTATCTTATTTTCAAATCAAGAACTGCTCTTAAAGAGAGTCTAAATACACAGTTAGGAAGCCCTCAATTAAAAATGACTAAAAGAGGAGTTTTAGCTTGATCCTAGTCTCACTTACTGTGCCTTTTCTTTCAGGTATGATGACCGTTAATATTTACTTGCATCCATTTGCCCTTAAAGAGATCCTACCGAGGCTGGACTTCTTTTGCGCACGACTTTGCGAGGGATAAAAAAATTTTACGGAACGCAGGTTTGCTCCTTCTGTAAAAATGAACTCTTCAGTCTTGGTTGAGATATTATAATTGGTATTTTTGCAAGAAAAAAGTAATAAGAATATCTCTGAACCTTTGAGGGTTAATTTAGGACTTTGCAGCCTCAAATACTAAAGACGACACGGAGTAAATGTTCCTGTGCAGTCTATGAGTGAGAACTGATTCCGGAAAATGCAATAGAGTGAGCGAGCTTGATGTATGTCATATTACCCGAAATTACTTCGACCATTAGTCAGCCAGAGGCATATTCATCCTGTTTGTTGAGAAAGGTCACCGAAATCCTTTTGGATCTATTATTCTCTCTGTATATTCATTTAGTTTTTAGTACTTGTAGTTTTTATAAGATTGATATAATGAGCCTCCTAATTTATCCTTTTTTGTTTGTGCGGTCATTTACCGTAATTTGGGCTAGTATTAAACCTTTCATGGTTGCAGTTGGTGAATGTTTAGTCATCTTCGAATATTTTGGCATTATTTTCACTCACGCTCATGAATATCTTTGTGTTGGGGCTTCCGTTTGGTTTGGTGTAAATGTGGCTGGGATATTTTTCGCCGTTTAGGATGCGGAAGTCTGGAATGAAAATTTTGGAGAGGTCTTTGTAGATTTAGGTGAGATCAAGGGGGCGCTTCCATGTGGTCAAAGTGAGTTTACCCATATTCCACATTGTTTCACGGAAGCGCAAAGATATTTTAAGGAAACCTTAGATTGATAGTATAATCAGAGCCAAAATGGGAATCCTTCTGGTATTCGGGATAAGTGGGGAGTAAAATAGCTAATATATGTAATTTACCGCAATTGAGACTAGATGTGTGGAGCATTACTTCAGATTTGGTGGAAGTAAAAATGTTTCTTACAAAGTTTAAATGTTTCAGTAAATGAAAACAGGAATTATAGAGTGAAAAGGAATTGAAATACCTACCTGTTTCTCCTTTTGAGGCTCACTTTCTTTTCGGTTTTATTAAACCCAAATAATTTCGGTTTAATTCGACACTTTGGAAAGCTTTGCTGCATCTGCAGGCAACATCTAAGATTTTCTCCGATAAAAATTGTTGATATCTCTGTGATAAGAAGTTATTTTTGATACTGTTCTAGCAACTGGTTTATTTCTGACAAAGCGCTGAATAAATTCATTTCTAATAGTACTCAAAAACGAAAAGGCCCAGCCACCATGATCTGAAGCAACATTCAATTGTACATTAAATCACGATATTTATTATACTTTTTACTTACTCGTGTTGAATGCCTGTATTTGCGTCAAGTCAGTTGCTATGAATGGCTTAAAATATTAAGCTACATAAAGGAGCACTTAATTTTAGAGCCAAAGCTGTAGTTGCACAGGAATAAAGAAGCAACAATAACTAGTACATCTCCCATACAGTTCTTTTGTTAACCATCTAATTCAAGTCAACAGGTCTTAGGTTCTGGACTCAGTATATCCTGGACACATCATTTGAAAAATTGGGACTTTGAAGAATAACTATTTTGTACTTTTAAGGGGTAATTTCTCATCTGGAACTAGCTAAAATTACTGATCCCGCAGGAGAAAGACGTTCGATAAGCAGTCACGAGTTTATGTAGAAAGACTTCAAGTCTTCCTTCATAAACTCACCAAGGTGAAAGTTCCACCATGGTACCATTAACAATTGATCAGTATATGGATGGAAGAAAAAGTCGATTTTAATCTAACTTTCCGACAGAATATGTCAAACCGGACGTATAATCATGTCAGCACCTAATGAAAGCTACGTTATATATACTGTAAAGTGTCACAAAGCTCAAAAATAGTTTAACCCTCTCGGATACTATTAATGGAATGTACGGCGGTCACAGACATATTCGACGTCGTCAAAAGATAGGTCACATGCAGGAGATATGACATATAAACATGTTCGAAAAATGTCGATGGTAATAACGCTGGATCATTAACTACAGGTAGCAGGTGCCGGATTTAAAAATGAAAACATTGCAGCAACAGTTCTATCGAGACTAAATGAACAGTACAGGAATATTTTCACTAACCTTAAAGCACTAAAAGAACAAATATTCCTCAAAAATATAAATGGGAAACCGCTACAGGAAGAGACGAAAATCTAAAATGGGGCAAAAAAACCTCTCAATCATACTAGACCTCTAGAGACCTTGCTTTGGCCCCAATAATACGTTAAAAGCACCTACGAAAGGTGTAAGGCGGCTTGGTTATATTCAATAGGTAAATCAGTCGTCTATATTATAATAAGGATCTCCAATGGATTAGAGAGTATCGAAAGTTCCTTGCTTAGGTGTACAAGGCAAAAAATATGTCAAGCAGTACAGGATTCAAATTAACGGGCTTACATCATGAAACATCATGGAAAAATGATGAAAATCACGCGAAATTGCGGTTTTTTTGTGGTATGATAAAAACAAGAACAGAAAGAAACAACTGCTTTTTCTTACTGAGGAGTTGATCTAGTGATATTTAAAATCACCCGTGTAGCTATATGTCCCCTTTTCCGAATTTGATCAAACAGCTTCGAGTATATTTTCAGTAACCGATAGTCTCAGCGTAGAATCACCTGGAGTTGGAACAGTCTGAGTGCTCCTGACTACTCAAAACAGAGATGCTCCCTTTTTTATTCAGTATGTTTAGAATGTATCTCAAATTCACTGCAAATTTCTATCCGTTAGACAGCTCACTAGAAGAGGTTAAGCAATAACTTTTGAACTTAATACTTGTATTGTTACTATTTTAATCTTTGGTACAAGGTACGTTAAATCCAAGTTATGGCGCTGAGTTTGAAAATAGTTACCCCTTCCGAAAGGAAAGCGTCATTTATGTTGACTATGATGTTTTAAACTATGGCACCGGCGATTAGGACATATAAACTAGGAGGAAATTAGAAGCATGTTTTGAGGCGAATATCTAAATAAAACATCCAAACCAGACGCATTTCTTATCTTTAAATGTGGGAAGCAGCAACGATTATCAATCTCAAAAAGTAAATTTAAGCCAGAAAGACAATTTCAACTATTTCATAGTGATGCGTAGACCGATGAATGTGACATCAAAAGAGTGACCTCGATAATTTTTTTGCTGCTTATTGAAGACTTCCGAAAGTGTAAATTCTTTGTTTTCTGGAATATAAAATTTGCTTAATTGACAGCTTTCAAACCCTCAGGGCTCATGCAGAAAAAGATACTAGACAGAGATAGGCGACTTGCGTACAGGCAACGCAAAAGAGTATAATAGTGAACAGTTTTACAAACTACTTCTAAATCTCCGAGACTACATCAGTTCAGCGTGGCTTGTATACAAACGAAAAACTGTTTATCAGGACAAATAAATCTATTTGTTGCAGATATGGGGAATTATTTTGCTTTAGGCAAAGATGCATGGAAATTTGTGATTGAAATCAATCATTTCTACCATCTATACCCGACAAAGACTCCAATTTAGTTGATTTAGCAGTTTGGACCCAAAGGTGCTAAACCAAAGACGACAAACAAGAGAATTTCTATGCGGTACAATGCCCATTTTTGCAATTGAAAGCGTATGCTACTCAAACTTATTGAGATCATTGAAAAAAGAAATGAAACTCACGCATAAAGAAATATCCCCTTATTGGATGCAATTATTTTCTAATCTTATCGCTTGTGATCCCTGGAGAGATAATCAATTTTAAAATGAATTGATGAAATATTAGATAGGACTTATTATTTATCCGAGCAATCAGAATGGCAAAATTTCTCCATAGGTGTTAAGTTAGATGATCAAAATATTCATGGTTTAATTGAAATTTCAAAGCAGAGAAAGTTCCGACATACATCATTCAAAGACTCATAAGTGGCACCTATTTATTGAACTATCAATCAGTTCACCCAAAGGGTCGAGACCAAATGGTCGAGACTAATTCAAAAGAGAATAACCTACAACACATAGGATCCAATCTAGAAAATATGCCTACACCTCCCAAATCGATTTATATGTATACTTATTACGCTGGTTTGGTGAGAGAACAAAAAATACAAGAAAATATTCCAGGGAAAGACAGCATCAAGTGGATTTATACAACTTATTCTGAAATGAATTAACTTTCGGAAAATGAAACACGAGAGTACGGGAACTCAATAAACTTGTATCAGGTATAAAAGCAACAGGTTTCAGATATTATTTCGAAGTTAAGAGAAAACCGGCAGGAAAGATGAGCTGTACGTAGCACAAGTAGTTGTCAATGAGTATTCACAAGCGAAATGTGTTGACTTTAGGGAGACATTTCCACTTTTTGGGCCTTCATTTCCTTTTTTCGAGTTTTAATAGCTAACAGAGCACATTTTTATCTGAGATTCATAAAATATATATTGAATCTTCGTCTATAAACGAAAATATCTGCAAAGAATTGTATACAGCACAAACTGAGATGCATAGGCACAGAAAAGGTTGCCTCATTTTTAGACTGGAGTAAGAAAGAATGAATTTTAAAGCATTTACCAACCGTTTGATACGCGACGTTTATCACTCTATCTAATAACATTGTTTTTAATCAATTGAATCTCATCTTCGTATATTTGTATGATATCAAAATATGAAGTTTTCTTTTATAATTTTATACGTCTATGACCTCTTAATCCCTACAAAGGGGTTGTCAAGGCTCATATACTTTAAATATTATATTTTACAGCGGCTTTGGAAGGCAAGTAATGGTCCTTTCAGTCATTTACTTGGACCCTTCATTAATAGGAACAGTGATATGAATTCGATCTCAATCTCTCAACATCATCATGTTGGATGCATTCTGGAGAGTTTCAACGAAAGATATAAAGAGAAAGTCGGACACATTTCGCCGACTCAGTTCCGGGTAAAATCCGTTTTGAACGCCACTCACAGCTGCAGAATATATATCAAAGTCTAGTTGTATCTGTTATAAACGCAATACTTCGCACTAGATCAGATGTAAGTTTACCTGTAATTTTTCCAATTATGCCTGTCTATAGTCCTTTCTTAATCACCGGAGAGCAGTTATCCGCGAGTTAAGATATCTTAATGGTTTTAGAAACTTTGCTCTTTTATTCAAAAAACGAGATCTTGACAATTCGATAACACTTGTTGGTTATGAAGACTAGAGCTGGACCGTTAATCGTGAGGGCTGTAGGTGTAAAACTTGTTTTTATATTCAACTGCAGCTCAAATGCCTCATATTCGAGCAAGATTTAGAGAACAGTAGCTCAATCCAAATTCGAAGCTAAGTAAATAGAATTATAGAATGCATTGAGTGAAGCGTTTCATCGTCGTTCCTTTCTGAAGGAACTAAGTTTACCTTATAAAATTGTAACTGACATCAACTGGGATAATCAAGGCCCATTATCTACATCCTTCATTATTTTCTCAAATAAGAAGTTGAAATAGGATTAGTTCATCTGAAGTACGTTCCAAACGGGAGAGTAGTAGCTGATGGACGATCAAGGCATCATCTACTGAAAGAATGATATGTTTCACTCCATCCCTGAAGCTGGTAATATTTGAATTAATACATAAGGAGAACGGAAAAAGGAGTGGTTCTCTTCATGAGATCACAGTTATGGTTGGAACTGGTTGGAACTGTTTTACTAACCATCGGTTTTAAGATCACACTCTGTATGAATAAATTTAGTGAAAATATTCGAAAAGATTAAAGCACCATAACCATGGTCTCTATTCTCTTTCAATTGGTCAAGGACATATCTTAGTACGTTACTTCACGGTTTTTACATTACTGTCTACTTAATATTATCCAATGCCTGAGTTCACGTTTGCATGGTTACTCTGAATAGTTTGGACTAGTAAGCTACATCCAACAGCACTTAATGTTAGAACCCGAACTGCAAACTTACATTAAACAACATAATATTTTGAATCACCACATCACCTACCCGATTACCTTGAGTATCACCCAATTCAACTCGTCCTTTCATACAAATACTTTGTTATCTTTTTCTTTTCGATCTTTCTGAAACCCACCCTATGCAACCCTTTCAATTAATTGCTCATATTTTCCCAGGCATTGCGAGTTTTCTTCCATCTTACTCATTAAAGATTGGTGCAGTTTGAGCCCGGACTATTGAAAATGCTCTATCTCCTCATCTAATTTCACAAACAATGAGCTCCTCACGTAAATATTGTAGCCACGGAGGTGAATCGATGAATTTCAGCTTGATAATTGAAGGCAGTACAATGACTCTTTGCATGGTTAGCGAAATTTAGTTTTCCGCTATGTTCTGAAACTGCATAAGGACGTTCTGATTATTTCGTATATTAGGTAGTACATTTGTAAAAGTGACCATAAATTGAAGGACGGGGATAATTTGAATGTTTGATCCATGTTCTGACTAGATTCACGTCTATATACTCTTCTGATTGTATATAGCGTGAAATTGAGGATTTACTCTGAACCATTAGGGGAAAGTAGTCGTTCCCAGACGATTCGAAATCCAAAATTCTGTAGAACGCGAGGGAAAAAAGCATCCGCTAACCTGATAAATCACTTATTATCATCTAATATGGACTTCGAACCTAATAGTGTGTGTCTAAAACGAAAGAACAAAGGCATAAGGTCATTTGCATACTATTGTACAATACTTAATCTACTCTCACTCTTTTAGACAATAAATTGCTGTAAAAGTGCGCAAGAGCAGCAAAATTTCGACATCAAATTAAGCTAGAAGGGATACAACTGCAGAAATTTGTTATAATTAATCACGCGGCAACAATAAATCCATCATTTTAAAATCATAATTTATCAGCTGAAAGCATAAAATCCTCCCCCGTCAAAATCATATTCGCTACAAATAAAATTACTGATAATTGATAGGACGAGTAATAATCTGAAACGGCGGCTTCTCGGGAGAGAATATTCTGTGTCGGTCGTTACTCTCAATATGAGTAATGCACTCGGTAATGAGATCTGCAGAAATGCACGGTGTGACCAGGAATAGCAACATATAAATAGTCGGAAAGTGTTGCAACTCAGCTGGTGATGGCGATAGAATTAAATTTCCGAAAAGTGAGAGAATATATAATCAATTGATGTGAGGAACTTTGAAGTCAAGAAGATGGACTCGGTGTCGTTTGATGAGGTTAATAGGCATTGAGTAGGTCTAGGTCTAAAAATCTCTATTTTTTGGATTTCATCTAGCGATCCTATTTGGAATAAAATCCAGCAATATGAACTAGATATTTGTCTTTGCCTTGGTAAGCACGACACGAAAGGAAACGTTCCATCGGTCGATTTTCAAGGTAAATATTGACAGGATAAGATATTTGGTAACGTTATCTGAAAGAGCCGTAGAAAGGTTTCAGCAGAGATTTATGAACATTTGGATGTATATTTCCCATTTTGGGAGCTCAATTCCGCTATTAAGGTTTGCTAGACACTAACGAATAATTTGAAGGATCCAATAAGTTTAGGTGACAAATATTTTTGGTGTTTTTGTGTAAGTTTCAAACGTTCTGTTGAAAAAACGAACACATTCCCAACATCTAGCATTTTCTCGCACTTATTTCTGCATTTATCAGTATTAAACACATTCACACCGGAAATTGATGTCTTAGCTAGCAAAGTAGCTCTTATAAAAATTCAAAGAGGAAGAATTTAATTCCATTATTATTCAAGTTTATGCATTCAGTTGATTCATTCTAGGTTTGCATTGATCGCTATTTATTTCCATATGATTTCTTGTATTACATTGCTACAGTTATATCCCTGTTATTTTGAATTCTTGTTAAACTGTGGCTCTTATTACACGCTCTTACTGTACTTTTATATATCGCGTGCCTCCTCCCCCGCCTTTTTCGATTCGTGCAGTCACAGGCTCAAGGAGGCGCAGATCCACTTCTGTTTTTTTCTTTTACTTCTCTCCGTTTAGATTACCCTGCTGGAAGTTTCAGGCGACGAAGAAGAATACCTCATACTCCTCCGTTTACAGGAGTTATTATCTAAACGAGTGAAGGTAGATTACATCCTTTGCAAGAGTACTCAAATGCCTTTATGCGTTGTTAGTTCTCTTTTTGTACACCCTAATGGGTCTGCAGATTACGTTAGATGATTATAAGGACATTTTAGGGTAGCTGAGGGATTTTTACGGTGACAAAGGATCTGGAAGAGGGTAGCCAGGATGAGATAAACTTTACTTTTAGTGGTAAACAACAAGTTTTTCGAGAAACCATTTATCCAAAGTACTGTTAGAGTAGCATTATCTCCTTTGCGATCGGGCTAGATATTCTATGAATGGTCATCCCGTCGCCTGCCTGTCTTAATTCTGGTCAGATAAACAAAGTCAAAAATACCGACCAACCCCGGGGCCTCTTTAATGTGGTATTATGTAGCTAGCCAGGCGCTTTGTTTCCATTACGTAATAGAGCTTTATTGCATCATTTTTCGGTGATTTATGTAGCATCTTCTTGGCTGCCTGCAACAGGGATCCGTATACCACTAGGCCAATGTGTACAAAATCACACCGGATTACACGTGGATTTTGGCCACAAAGGACAATTTTAACCTCGAGAATTTTGTCGAAACCCAGAATAAGGGCTATATCACTACATTGTATCTTCTCGATCACATACTGTCAGCTAATCATTGAGATCATTAACTATCTCACGAGGCCGACCAATCGTCAAACGATCAAAATAACAGACACAATTTTGGGCAGACCTTTTGAGCAGGCTTTGAGCTCAATCTCTGCGTAAGCACTGGGTATCAAAAATATAATTTGGGCCTCTTCTTATTAATCTTGAATATCGACCGCCTTTTCGCCATTTTCTATTAGTCGATGGAGAATATTTCCTGTAGTCTAACTTTGTTCTTATTTTTTCGGCTTCGACCCGTAATGAAAGTCTTAGGCTGGCAAATTATCGCCTAAACTTGGGTCTTTTTGCTATTCGTCCCCCATTTTCCTCAGCATCATTATTCTCTCCCCAACCTTACTGCCTATCCATATCCTTTTTTGCCCTTCCCTTAGACTTCTTTCATTTGTCTAATACTGTTAAGTGTGTCGTTCCTGGTGACTGCTACTTGTTTTTATCCGATAGTGACCCTCTTTGTCCAGTTATCATAGCTCTTTCTGGGTTCGCCTGCGAGGTGCGTGTGATTCTCACATCTACATATAAGGGTGGGATTGGGATGTTTTACCGATTAGAGATGTAGGACGGCTGTTTTCCGAGACTAAAGGGGGCGCAAGCCTTGAACCATTCTGCGTTGGACAAAAACGTCCACATAGCGTTTATTTGCTTAAGGACAAATCGCGCCCGCCCAAAGGTTTACATTGCTCGCACGGCGACGTGCCTGGTCACGTCTGTCAGGACTGCGAAAGCGTCAGGGTACCACCCACCAAGAGTGGATACCGGCACTGAGATGAGTTGGGACCTGGCATGCGTAGTGATAAATTGTTGATACCTCTGGAACTTTTCGCGGCGCTCTTACATGTCAAGTGGTTGAAAAAGCGGGTCCGTGTGTTTGAGGGAGGAAGTAGATTGAAGAATTTAATATCGAAAAAGTCTGTCCCTCCGGTGCTCCCTATAGCCCTGATGTCTGGCCTCGTGCGGTGTTGGCGATTGGGACGGGGCTTCATGACCGGGTTCCGGGCGGCCTTTGCAAAGTTCGAGGTGAGGATTGTAACCTGGCGGTCGTGACGAACGATTAGCTCTCAGCCATGCAAGATGTGCGTGATTGTGGCTGTCTGGAAAACTTTAGGATAGATCGAATATATCTCCCAATTGTAAAGATACCCCAACCTTCCCCGGTGCGAGGGGTGGTCAACGAAGAGGTCCAGGATTACCGGGAGGTTGCTCCTGTGGCACGGGCTGTTGGGGGCGAAGAGTGGAACCTGGCAGTAGTCTTGGAACCAGAAGGAGAAAACCCCGCTTCATGAATTGCATCTGTCAGCTTCTTATGCGAGTGTCGGTTTTTGGAGCAAAAGTCGCTGAAGGGAACTATATTTGAGGGCAAACAAGAGGCAGGCCACACCATATAGGCGCCGACTGTACTATTACATGTGCTCAGCGCTCTTACTGAAGCCGGAATGATAGAACAGTCTAGGGTATCAGTAGCGACCCAAAAGGCGAGAAAAGCAGAGGAAGCAATGTGGCGCGCCGCCCTGAGGCCTATCCCCAGCTATTTTTTCGTCGATTCTAGCGGTTTCACTGGGAGCTGGAGTTCATGGAAAACCTCACGGCTGGGAACGCTTCTGGCCATTATTCGGAAGCATTTCTTGCTCATCTCGTCGAAGCACCTGGCGCCTTCCGCTGTACATGAAATGGGAACGACTGGTAACAGGTAGCCGACCTCGCAGGCGCCGTGTAACAATGTCTCTGTTACACCACTGTGTAATAGAGACTTTTTCGCTGTCGCTATTCCAATTCTCTATTACACAGTGGTGTAACTGTGGTGTGTTGAGCGCACAAAAGGTAATCGATGGTTGAACTGTTGGTTGATGCTTCCGGTAATCAGGCCGGACATCAGACCAGGGTTTATATAGAAAAAGTACTCAACACCAGCAGAGATAAATTGTAACTAAACGGTACTGAATTCAAAGGTATTCTAGAAAATGCGACCCAGAGGTATCAAACTACAAGGTTCTGAAGGTCCATCAGTATAACAGACAGCAACAAACATCATGGCAAAGTACCATTGGTCCAATTGGCAAGGAGGCATAAAGTGGTTGCTGATTGGTGGGTGCGAAATGTTTCGAGAACCATGCGAGATAGCCATGATGGATCCATGTCATTGGCTAGGTACAAAGAGGTATGATATTATGCTTTTACACTGGTGCGTGAGTACAGTGCACAAGTTGCAATGATGTCTTCTTACAGTGCAAATCCTTGGTACAGGTTACCGGAGGGATACTGTCAGGGTATTTGGTGATTTATGGGCATAATCGCAACATCACTCCCCCCTACGAAGAAGAATCGCCCCGATTCTTGTATTCGTATAGCAGATCTTGACAATTTTTCAGTTCATTTTCTGATAGCCATGAGTTCTCGTGATCTGCATATCCTTTCCATTTAATGAGATATTTTGTTTTTCCGTATTGTTTCTTGTGACTGAGAATTGATTCGACTTCGTATTCTTTATGTCCATCTTGAACCTGTATAGGTGGTGGCGGCGGAATTTGGCGATAGAATTCATCTTCAAAGTACGGCTTAAGGAGACTAGCATGGAAAGCATTGTGAATTCCCTGTCGATCATTGGCTGGGAAAGATTTAAACGGTACGTAACTCCGTTTATATCCTCAGATATTTGAAATGGACCACAAAACTTTGGGTTCAGTTTTCGAGATCCTGCACCATCTTCAAAAGCTAGGTTTTTTGTGGACAACCAGACTTTGTCACCAACTTTATAAGAAGAAGGTCTTCTACTTCTGTTGACATACAAGGCAGTGGATTCATTTGATTTTTTGATTTGTTCTTGGGCTTTTTTCAGTGATTCTTGCATGTTTTTTAGGAACTGTGCCGCAGCAGGGTTGTCTGCGGAGAGTATGTCCAAAGGGACAGTTCTAGGGTGGATTCCATAATTGAGGAAGAACGGAGAAATGTTGTAGTGGCATTAATAGATGAGTTGTAAGCAACTTCGAAGTCTACCAAGTATTTGTCCCAATCTGACTTGTCGAAGCTAACAAAAGAACGAATCATTTCTTCGATCTTTCTGTTCATAATCTCAGATTGTCCATCTGTTTGTGGGTGATATGCTGAAGAAGGGGATATCTTGGTACCCAGAAGGTGGAACAGACTCTTCCAAAACTTGCTCATAAAAATAGCATCCCTATCACAAATGATATTCGTTGGAATTCCGTGGTTTCTGTAGACATGATCCTTGAACAACCTGGCAGTTGAAGGAGCATCTATTTTGGGCTTGGTTGGTATAATTCTGATCATCTTTGATAATCTGTCAACGACAGTTAAGATGCCATTGTTTCCTTCCGTTGACCTTGGAAGGGGTGTAATAAAGTCCATCGTTATGTGAGTCCATTTGGTTTTCGGTGGGTCAAGAGGTTTTAAAAGACCTGCGGGTTTCTGATTGATGGTTTGTCTCTTTGGCAGTGGCAAGAACGAACGTATCGAAGTACATCTGTACGAAGGTTTTTCCAGTAAAACTTCGGTGATATTCTATTGATTGTTTTTGAAATTCCCAAATGTCCAGTATTTGGAGTAGAATGGTAGTCATGTAATAGCTTGACTTTAAATTTTCCTTCTGGTACGCAAATCTTTCCGTTCCTTAGTAAAAGCAACCCTTTTTTTCGAAAGGTGCCTTTGGATCTTTGTATTGGGTTTTCAGGTTTTCATCTAGCCTGTAATCTTTGGCCAGATCTTCTATCTCAGAATCCGCAAAATAAGGTACGGATATATTGTTCGATTCTAGGTATGTCTTTGTTATCACTTCCTTGAGTAGTTCTCTGTTTCGATGTTTAGGTGAGGGATAATTCTGAGGTTGTCTTGACAGGGCATCGGCAACGATGTTTGCTTTCCCGGAGATGGGTATAATTTTGAAATCAAAGTTCGCTAATCTTTCCAACCACCTAACCTGTCTTTGGGACAGATTGTCCTGGGTCTCGAGGTATCTTAAAGGGTAGTGATCAGAATGAACTGTGAAAAAGTTTCCGTGTAGGTATGCTCTCCACCATTTCAAGCACTCTACAATGGCCAAGAGCTCTCTCTCATGAGCGGCATAATTTTGCTCAGCATCATTCAAAGTCCTAGACGCAAAGGCAACTGGTCTTCTGGATTTTGGATCCCCCTGTTCCAACACAGCTCCAATTGCGTACTGAGAGGCATCTGTAGTGACATATATTGGAAGTTCAGAGTCAAAAGTTCGAAGGACTGGGGCACTGCATAACGATTTCTTCAAGGTCTGGAATGATTTGTCCTGAGTAGCTGTCCACAGAAATGAAACGTTCTTCGTCAGCTCTGTAAGAGGTTTAGCAACCAATGAGCATCCTCTTATGAATCTTCTGTAATAGTTGACGAGTCCTAAGAATGACTGAAGTTGTTGCTTGTTCTTTGGTGAGGGCCATTCCATGACTGCCTTTATCTTGTTGGGATCCACAGCAATTCCCTCTTGACAGATTACATGTCCAAGATACTCGACTTCTTTAACACCGAAGACACATTTTGACAATTTTGCGAACAGATTCTCCTTCCTCAGAATCTCTAGTACTACATCAATGTGTTCTAAATGTTCTTTCCATGTCTTACTGAAGATGAGAATGTCATCTAAATAAACGATAACGAATACATCCAGGACATCTTTGAATATGTCGTTCATGAGATTCATAAAAGTTGCTGGTGCGTTGGTCAATCCAAAAGGTAGTACGAGAAATTCAAAATGTCCGTATCTGGTTCGAAACGCTGTGAGAGGGATTGAAGATTCCTCCAGTCTGATCTGATGGTAACCCATCCTCAGATCTATTTTCGAGAAGTACCTGGCTCCCTTAAGTCGATCAAAGATATCATCGATGCGCGGCAGGGGGTAGCTGTTTTTTACAGTAAGCCGATTAAGTGCTCTGTAATCCACACAATACGCAAACCGCTGTCCTTTTTCGTTACAAAGAGTATTGGCGCTCCCCAGGGGCTTTTGCTTGGTCTAATGAATTCACTCTCTAGTAGATCATCTAGTTGTTTACGAAGCTCCATCATTTCTTTTCCTGAAAGTCTGTAGAGACCCTTTTTCTGTGGCTTAGCATCTTTTTCCAATTCGATCTTGAAATCATACTTTCGCTTCGGAGGAAGGCCCTTCGGAAGTTTTTCCGGGAAAACGTCTGTATACTTTTTCAGTACACCTTGAATATCTTCTGGGTAAGAATCTGGAACATTTGGATTTGAGTCTAGTGGTCGAATTAGAACAGCATAAGTGCTACATTTTTTCTCCAAATCAGTAAGTACTGAGTTTGCAGAAACGAAAGGGTGCTTTGTCATTTCATTGGCAGTGACGGAGTACTTTTCACCCTTGTAGTTGAAAGAAACTTGATTGCTTGAAGAGTCGATAATTGCTCTATGGGCTCCACACCATTCCTTTCCTAGGATTGCATCATATCTCTTGAGGGGGCTCACGGCGAAGTACAGTGGTTCTGTGTAGTTCTTTATTTGGACGATTGCCGGACCGGCTGTTTCTTTCAACTTCTGGTTAGCACCGTTCGCCATTTCGGCAAGCTCTGCTGATTCTCTTGTTTTAATCTTATGGTAATCGCAGAACAATTCACTGAGGAAATTGATCTCACCACCTGGGTCGATGAGAATTTTTGCTGGTCCATTGGAAATGACTCCTTTAACAATAAGAAGTCCTCTATGATTTCGTTGGAAAGTTGGGGTTGGTGTTCCCCTAAATGCTTCCTGGGATCTTATTGTTGAAACAATAAGATTTCTGTCATCCAGAACTGATTGAGGACCTTCAGTCAGTTCCTTCGGGCTTTTGGGCAGTTTTTTGCAATGTGCCCTCTCTGTCTGCATCTCAAGCAGAGGCCTTCACGTATGCATCTCTCACGTTCTGCTTGATCCAATTTCGGTAAGTTAACATTTGAGGACTGTATACCGGTTTCATTTCCACGTTCCCAATTTCCATGGGCACGGAGCACTATTTCCAGTACTTGAACTTCCGTTCAGCGATTTTGTATTCGATTTGTTGTTACCTAACGGCCCTGAACGCCTGTAAGCAGCTTCGATTCTTTCCGCATCTGCCATTAAATCAGAAAGCTTAGAGTATTCTTTCGTGCATAAGGCTTTCCAAATGTACGGTTTCAGGCCGCGTGAATAGCGATCAATCTGATCTTTGACTCCTATGTCTGGTATATCCAACAATATTTTGTTAAAATCTTCATTGAACGCAGTAACGTCTTTAACTTGTTTCCAGCGAGCCAGCTTGTCTCGGGCGATTTTTTCCTTGTTTAACGTCTCGAAGCGATTGAGAAGTGCAGTCTTCAGTTCCTTCCATGTTTGAATCTCCTGCCCCGCGGCGCTCTTGGAATGGACCATCCACCACTCATGGGCATTTCCAGAGAGATAGCTTAGTGCAATGTTCATGGTAGCTTGCCCATCTGCTTCACCAAGATAATTCTGCATCTGCACGCACCAGCTCCCGACGGACCCTTTTCCGCTGAATGATCCCGGCTTATTCTTCTTAGGGGCGTCCTTGGTTTCGTTTTGACCATTTGAGCTACCGGCATTGATCCTGACGAGAGAAAGCTCATTCTCGAGAGCTCCCACCTTGCGAGCAGCGTTATTGAGCTGGTTCTGTTGTGCGGAGATCTGATTATGAGCCTCTGACAGCTGGCGTTGAAGTTCGCTTACAGCTTGTGCCAGAGACTCTACAGTAATGCCCGAAGTTTCCATTGTCTTTTCCTATTGGTCGAAAGAGTCACACGTGTAGTTTTGGGTTTTTTTCTTTAAATAGAATTTTTTCAAATTGGCCAGTAAGAATCGGTATGCACTGTGGCCGAGTTGGCTAGACCAGCGAAAGACCAGTGAGAGGTCTCGAGTTCGAATCCCAGCCGATAACTTGGGAAAGTTGATTTTCTCTGACGTAAGGGTTTGACGTCAGTCACGTCGGGTGTGCTAGTAGCCCTCCTTCCGATGCTTTACAGAACGTTGTTTTCCTGTCTAGAACCTGGCGGCGATACGGGCTTACAAGCCCTACTGCAAGGAACTGGGGAAAGCGAGTTCGTAAGGTAGCCACAGCGGGAGGTTGAACACAGCACAAACGAAGTCGGTTGAGAAAGCAACTTTTGGAGTTTTTCTTGCTTCCTCTTCCCTAAATTTATTCAAATTTTAACTACTGACGGGCAGTCTCTCGATGACGGCGGCCAAGACGGTGGCGCTCAAGGTCTGCCTTACTTGGGACTTCGATTTTGCAAATTTGGCAGATGTGCCTCGTCTTATCGGCGCGGGCTGGTGCTTGCGGGATCGGAGGTGCTCGTGGTACTGCACTCGGCCTGTGCAGGTGACTTGACAGTGACGGCAGTGGAAGGGCGAAGATCGCGGGTTCTTGGTCAGGCGAGGCCTTCTGGTCTTCTTACGAATGCGGTGGTTGGCGGTTCTCTGAATGACGATGGAAGCCGCGTCAGGGAGAATCGGTAGGGTCTTCTTAGGCTTCTGCGGCTTGGAGCGAGGGACTGCGGGCCTTCTCGGTATCGGCGGTAGAGCGGGTAGCGATACAGCCTCGGGAAGGCAGAAAGTGGAGGGTCTTGGTGTCCTCGGTTCCTCCACCACGATTCTGGTGGGTGTTCTTGGCTCCACTCCAAACTCGAAAGTTGTCAGCTCCTGACAATTTTCGGCGAAGAACGATTGTAAGTCTTCTGCGTTGTACTCGTCCGGCGACGAGGGGCGGTCCCTGGAAGTCTTGTTTTTCGGCACTGAGCGTTATTCAAAAAGAATCAGAGTAAAAAACAAAATGTTAGTCTCTGCTTGCAATCGGGCAGAACGTCAAATCTAATAGAGATTTTAACTTACTGTCGGATTGGAAGAACTCGCAGTACTGACAAACGAATATGCGATGCTACCAAATGTGGGGTGTTGAGCGCACAAAAGGTAATCGATGGTTGAACTGTTGGTTGATGCTTCCGGTAATCAGGCCGGACATCAGACCAGGGTTTATATAGAAAAAGTACTCAACACCAGCAGAGATAAATTGTAACTAAACGGTACTGAATTCAAAGGTATTCTAGAAAATGCGACCCAGAGGTATCAAACTACAAGGTTCTGAAGGTCCATCAGTATAACAGACAGCAACAAACATCATGGCAAAGTACCATTGGTCCAATTGGCAAGGAGGCATAAAGTGGTTGCTGATTGGTGGGTGCGAAATGTTTCGAGAACCATGCGAGATAGCCATGATGGATCCATGTCATTGGCTAGGTACAAAGAGGTATGATATTATGCTTTTACACTGGTGCGTGAGTACAGTGCACAAGTTGCAATGGTGTCTGCTTACTGCGTAAATCCTTGGTACAGGTTACCGGAGGGATACTGTCAGGGTATTTGGTGATTTATGGGCATAATCGCAACAGGAACAGAGACATTGTTACACAGAGACTTGTTCGCTGTCGCTATTCCAATTCTCTATTACACAGTGGTGTAACAGAGAAAGTACATCACTCTTGGAAGAATCTAGAAGCTGTATGTAACCGGGTAGCGGTTTTATTGCTGAGTATTTATTTTCTCTACAGTATTTTTATTTGACGTGGAGCCCCACTTCATCGTCTTTTTTATGTTCTAGATAGTACTATTATTTAGTTACATCTACTTTCTAGTTACAGCTCTACTTTCTAGTGTTTTCTACTGAGCTAACACAACTCTGAGAGTTGTTTACAGGAGCTGCCGTACTGTCTTTAAAAGGGGACTCATCTGGATTCTCGTTGGAATCCAGGTACACTCCATACACCCTTTGCCCCCAACTTTCTGAAACCCACTACCATCGTCTCTACTGTTCCTTTACCAGCGCCCCGGCTGCCTATCTCTCTGCTTCACGCCGAAGCATTTTCGGATGAGCTGAAGCGCCACTTGTGTGTCCTCGAGGTCGGAAATTGCTGCCAGAAAGAGCTTTAGGGACTTGACTTGTTCGCAGAAATACTGTTGAATGAATGCTATCGAGCTTATCGTATCGTTAAGAATACGAGTCCCGTCGCTGTATACTTACTATGTTCTGGCTTCTAAAGCTTATGGACGGAGAGCCGTAGTGAAGTAGGCCACCAAACCTTGCGCTTTGTCAGGGAAAGGTAGAGGCCGTTGTGCCTTATGACTACGAAAGGACTTCTGCTTCTTTCAGAGGCTACTCGTCGGTTCCGATGACATATCTGTAGTCATGATACCATAGTGTTAGTAGCAGCTGCCTCGCCCCTCTGTCGCCATCCTCGTAACGGGACATCAAATTCCGTATTCTCATGACTGATATAAGGTTAGGCACTGTGGTGCAGGACTAATTCGAAGAGTAATCTCCCCACGTTGTCGTCCTGTCGCGTTCCAAACACGCTCCGCGTTGACTCGGAGCCTAACCGTAGGTGTGCCGCATCTTCGTTGCCACCCCCACACTACTACACCTACCAGCAGTCCAAAGCGTCTCCGAACGTTTGTTCTTTCACATTTCCCCAACTTTTTTTCCAATAATAGAATCCAATAGTGAGTAAACCTAACGAACTGCTACAGAATTTCTAGCAAAAGATTATGTGGTCAACCGAGATCTTGAAAGGAAAGGTTGGTATTTGAGTCTACTGCAAAGGATTCTGGCTCTGCTCTGCCTTCTGCTTAAATCTCCAATGCATAGCTGAGTTTTTACAACTACTAGCTCGCTATTTTTGCTACTATTAATATCATCATCAGCAGTTGATACAGTCAAAGTCAGAACTACAAAGTCAAGCATGGGTTGTACGGTTTTTGATGGTTTCATACTTGAAGGTCGTTACAGACCTGAACAACGGTTATATTTCAAATTCACGAATACGCGAACGGGCGGATACTCACTTTTATGTAGTGACAATCAACAGGACGGATTCGGATTCTCACAACCTGATATCCTCACTCATCACCCCTTCTGTATCGAAGCTTTCTTGCGAGTTAATTTGTTCTTCTTGATCTACTCCTGATCTCCCACTCGGGGCAACATTAGAAAGTTGAATATTAGCAACGCTGACTTTTAATTTGGGTCCGTACAGAGGCTTTTCTAGGCAGTCTTCAAGCATCCCAGAAGTAATTATTGCTTCTATCCTGATGAGTCCTTTCTAAACCAAGTCACGAACATGGCTGAGACGGATATCTATGTGTTTGTTTTGCTTAAAGTTGGACATATCTTGAGCCCATGCAGCGGATTCATCATTTTTCTGAAAAATAGAGGTTGCTTGAGTCCAAGCAAGCCCCATATCCTACAATAGATTGCGAAGCCGTGTTAATTCACGTGTTGCAGCAGATAAAATGATGTATTCTGCCTCTGTGCTTGATAAAGCAATACACGTTTGCTTGGATGACTTCCAGGAGACGGGGGCTCCACCAAGTAAAATCACATGCCCACTGACAGAGTATCGATCTGCAGCACCATCCGAATCAGAGCCTGCATGTCCAGACAGCATAGAATCCTGTGCCCTCAGATGTAATACAACCGTATCTGTTCCCTTCAGATATCTCATAATCCGCTTGAATGCCTTCCAGTGAGTGGTTCGGGGTTGCTAACATATCGGCTTAAGATTCCTGCTGCGACTGATATATCTGGACGGTTTCTAGCTAGTGCTTAAGTAAATCATGATTTAAGTCGCTTCCCAGATATCAAATATTACAGATCTCATTTACCTCACTTTTAGGTGGTCTTAATTTCACAATAAGATACTGGCTTGAAGTTTCTCCTATCAAACTCAGTCAAAAGGTTTGAAACAAACTTATCTTGAGATATATGAATTTTCTCACCCCTTTTCCTTCCCGTTCTCACTCCATGGAACTCTTTAAGGACGCGTAGATCTCTGATTTAAACGAAGTAGTCAGTGACTTCTTTGTATCAGCCAATAGTGTTTCACTGTCATATATCATTAACATGTCGTCAACATACGACATGATAAAGGTCTTACTGCTGCTACTCTCAAGTGCCAAAGCACTTTCAGTATGATTGAATTTGCAGAAACCAAGCTCTACAAGCTTCTTGTGCAGATGGAAGTACTACAATCTTGGTGCTTGTGTTAGACCGTAATACATTTGCGCAGTTTTCACACATGGTTTGGTTTCTCATAGTCTTCAAAGCCTTTACGCTGTGTCATGTAGAGTTCCTCACTCAAGTCTCCATGTAGAAATGCACTGCACACACCCATCTAATGCACATGCGCCTTTTGTAACCCTGCTATAGCAGTTGCAAGCCGTACTTTAGTGAAGTCCAGTACAGGTGAGGACAGCATTTTGTAGTCACCGCCCTTCTGATTGCATCCGAGTACAACAAATATAGCCTTATATTTGTCAACGAATCCATCTGCCCCCTACTTCCATCGCATAATAAACTTGTTCGGTAATATGTTCTTCCCATTTGGGCGGGGTAAAAGCTCCCATGCTCTCCTCTCACGTAATAAAGCCATCTCAGTATTTATATCTTCATTCTAGTTATCGCTATCAGGCGACTTCAGCGCCATTGCCATGGATGGCTCATTATCAGAATATATTGTTCTCCTCTTAGTAGCAATTACTGTAGCATCAACGTACTTAGGGCTAGATTTTCAAGCCCTGGAGCTTCGTCGAGGCACCGTTCCATTATTATCTAGTCGCACACCAGAGCTCACTCCATTAATCTCATTAGCAGGTACGTTACCATTAGTTGCAAGACCATGGTCTTCATCTTCATCAATATGCATGGGGCTATCATCATCATCATCATCCAACAGTATCTGTTCCAGGTCATCTAGTGTACGAAAAGTCTCGTTTGAACCATTAATATCGTCAGCAGTAATGTTATTGGTGATATATTTTTCAGGTTTTTATGACCTTGGTGAATGCCCTTTTTCCGGGTATCCATGGTATAATAATTCATTAAAGCGTTCATGCCTCATTTACTCAATACGTTTCGTGTTCGGATCAAACATCCGGTGCATTGAATTTCCAACGGAACCCATTAAATTCATACGCTTTATCTTAAAATTCAAGCTTCCTAAGCTATTGATATGGCATTGTTACCAGAGCTTCAAGCCAAACACACGATAACTTGAGACGTTAGGTGGATTCCTATTGGGGACCTCAAATGGTGTCTTATTCCAAAGATACCTTGTTGGGATAACATTTTGTACGTCTACTACAGTCAAAACTGCCTCTCTCTAGAACTTTTTGCTTAAGTTGGCATTTGATAGCATACATCAATCACGATCATTAATATTAAGATTCTTTCTTGCAACTATCCCATTAGATTGGGGATTATATGGGGATGTCAACGAATGATTGATCCCCTCTTTCGCTTGATTGATCCCTCTTTTGCTTGACTGATCCCCTCTTTCGCTTGACTGATCCCCTCTTTCGCCAAAACATTGGATACAGAATTGTTCAAAAATTAAACACCATTGTCTGTGTGTATCTTATTGATACTGCTACCATTTAAAGTGCAAAATCTGTTGATATATGCTCTTATCTCTCGCACTGTGTCACTTTTATGCTTAAGAGTAGTATCCCAAACGTACCTTGAAGCGCCATCAATGAAAAGCGAAAATACCTCGGGTGCCCCCAGGTCGCTTCCTGTGGAGGACCGCAAACATCCATAAAAATGATATCCCCCACTGAAGAGTTGACTGGTACTAAATTTCCTTGGTGTGGGTTGTGTGTCTGTTTTCCTTCTGCAAAATGGTAACATTATATATGGTCTTGTTCAGTTGAATTAAGTACAACCAGTTGAGAACTCCTCATCATCTCCCTTACCCTATTTTCACTTACGTGACCAAGACGAATATGCAAGATGCTTTCGTCTGAGTGGCCTTCATCTCAGAAAATTGGCGTTTTTTCAAAGACTCATTTGGCCTCCAAAGGTACCTGCTACTGTCATACTTTCAACGTCTGTAACAATTTTCGAATTAACTGTGGAGAGCCCAGTTTCTCCTAAAGTGGCATGTGCTTGTGTATCATCATTAAGAGCTTCACCAAAAGTGGAACCACCATCTTCAATAATAACTCGTATATCCATCCTTTCCAAGCGAGGGACGTACAGCATATTGAGACACATTGTAGGTCCTTTAGTTGGATTCATTGTTTGCTCACTGTATTGATATCATGAGACGCAAGCCGGACTGCGAAAGAGTTAGTGAATAAACCTCACTTCTTTGAGAAGGCGGGTATCCGTGTTGGTTACGCGGCTTGCGCGAGAGGGAGAGAGAAAGGGGGCGGCAGCTTGGTAGAAAGCGACTAGCGCGGATGTCAAGGGATAACTGCGACTGTAAAACGGATAAACGGACGCGGGGGGTGCCACGCACAACAACGAGGTTCTAGCCCGAACGGTAGAAAGACCAGTGTCGACGAAGCCAGGGGCGAGCCCGAAGGGAGAAGTCTAAGGACAGGTATGCAGAGGCTAGGCCGAAGACTGGTTCCTTTACGGCAGGTACTCTAGTGTAGAATATAACAAGTAACAAAAGGCTATCTACGGTCTAAGAAAAATATGTCCTAATGGCAGTAAATCAAAGGGTAACTATAAAAAGGTAAAATCTAGTGTAATTCCCGATCAGCAAGTAGGAGTCCACGTACTGTACGGAATCCCACCACGGTACCTGCCATCAGTCCACGCGTGACTAGGGATGGACATGGTTTGATGGGACCGATAATGAACCGGTTTGAACCGACAAATGGCCCGTTTTTGTAACTAATATTAACGTTGGCAAGCAGTTGCTAATTTTCCAGCCTCAAACGGTCCGGATGGGATGGGGCAGTCTAGTTAGCAGTCTAATTCCTGCTACAGTAATGAAATCATTGGAGATTTGCTCCGATACTGTTACGAACCGTTTTAAACCGCGGTTTACAGCGTTTCAAACGCAAATTCCGTACAATGGGCACATATCGTACAGTCTGAACACCAAACAGCTCAGACAGACATGAATGCTCACCTTCAGCGACTGTTCCCGTGCAAGGGGCCTCAAAGATATATAAACCTCATACTGGTACAATTACAGGTACTGTTACAGTAACAGTTCCACACAGTGCTGTACTGAACATTACGAAATAGTTGCCGTCAACCATCCTAAAGAAACCATGCTTTCTACTCTATCCATCTCACCGCCCTACTGCTCAACATGTCCCCATCCAGAGATGCAAAACAGCCTGGGCAGGGCGCAAGCAACTGAAACAATGCTGGATGTAATAGTTCTGTTTCACCTATGAGTAAAATTGTGCTTCCAAGGTAATACGCCAACGCCACAACCAGAGACGGAGCTTGTCTTCAAATGTGCACGCTTAAGTTCACCGCACTGAACGGCCGGTTTTGCGTGCCGACGAGAGGTTCCCTTCTAAGCCGTTCGGCTCGTGTTAGTGCTGAGAGATATCCATCCATCGAGGCCAGCCGAGTAAAACGATGCGAAGAAGAGGTGGTAAGGACAGATGTGTGAAGCAGAGAGAGGCGGGAAAGATTTAGATGACGTGTGATCTCTTCCTGAATTGACCGAGCGGCGTTGTGGTCGGGGTAGTTGAGGCGTGCCAAAATTGCATCTAATCGTTTTTCTGCTTGGAGGTCCAAACTCGTGGCCAGGGTGTCCAAAGATGGAGCCAGATGCATGGCGAAATGCGTGGAGTTTGTGTGCAGAAGTCGCGAAATGAGGTGCATGTTCGTCAGATTCGAGCCCGTATAGGCGATGAAGTTGATGAAAGTGCATGGTATGAGCCCGAGTCCACTGTGGCGGAATGGCAGCATTGCGTGTAGCCACACGATGTCGTACATCTTCCGGTTAACTTGCTCGATAACTCTTCGCAAACGCTTGTCAAAAGCTTGGGAATTGAAAGGTGCTGTGGGGAAGGATTGAGCATTGAATACAATACATTCTTTCTCTCTGAACAGAAACTATGAATTATTACAGTAGCCTTTCATAAAACTACATATTTGATTAATTTAGGTCCTAAAAATGTCTGCCATTTCGTGAATACCGTGCGTACAGTACAGTACGCAGACTGTATGATTAAATACATAAGCTATGATGCTCGTCGGATACAATAAGACAACCGCTTATGATGTCATACACGCCTTTGCGGAATCCCACATTTTGCAGTGTTCAAACTGTACTGTACTGTACCATAGAGTACTACACAGCACAGTGCTGATCAAATTTGATACTGGACCGCAGTTTAAACCACAGTTGGAAACAGTTCGACTCGCATGCGACGATTTTAATCATGGAGCAGCGCCCAACACACAAGTTTTTGTAGATGCTCAGTTTCGAAATGAACCTGGCCATGGGCGCACTTTCTAATGTTCCCTCGCAGTGGTTCATAGCCTGTTTCGGCAAATAAATTACCATAAATCAAACCTTTTTCGAACCATGTTCATCCCTAAATGTGATTGCACGCACCGTTGGACTTGAATGATGGACCTGGGCTAACTGTAAACAGTCCGCGTGTACCAAGGCTGACAGTAACAGTTAAATGTAAGAAAATCTAGATTATCTGGGGAGGCCTCAATGGGGATCCTGATCAACATAATGCTGATGAATGGTACGCTTGAGAGTTCCAATAAAAGCGGTGTAAGCCGATGTACTACATTCACTCCTGAGATCAGGCTCACTGTTCCTCGATATTCACTTTTAAGAGCCTTTTGTTTCCAAGCTGAATTTTTTTCTCTTAAAATAAGTATAGGTTTGTAAACATATAGCGATCACAAAATATGTGGTGCGTGGCACTGCTATCAATGATAAAACCTTTCGAGAACACGTCATCATGCTCAACAGCTGTAGTAGCCAGTACTGGAGCATTTTCTGTCTTGAAGAAAGCAATTTCAGACTTTGTTACAACGCCTTGTTCCTTTCCAAGTTGTAGTTTACCTTTCTGATTAAACCTGGCTCCACGATTATACAAGTGGCTTCTGAAGTTCGCAGCTATATGGCCGATTTTTCCACATTTAGAGCACTTCCTGCTACTTTTTGCAGCAGCTGCAAGAGGTGCGCGCTTGCACTCTTTCTCACTTGATGAGGATTCCTCCCTGTACTCGTTAATTATCCCATTGGTAGCTGTTTCCCACGTGTTATTCTCCTCTTTCATTGTCTTAATGGTAGCCACAGTTGCGTCGTATTCATCACGTCCTTTGACCGACGCCAAAGAATTGATAGTTGCATCAGTTCGTTTATTTTCGCTCCAGCGTTCACGAGCTTTGTGAAAAAAAGCTCCAAATCACCAATGTGGTCTGCGATTACTTAACCAACCTCTAATGTCTGAGAGAACATTTTATTCAAGAAGCTTAATTTGTTACTTGTTCATTTACGGGTATATCTGGCCGTTAGTTTCTGCCACAATTCACAGGGTTCCTTAGAGTACTTTTGTACTGCTTTGAAGTGTCTATCACCCAACACTAGCACCATCAGAGCCATTGCTCCCTTTTTTTTCTTATTAAGCTTTTCCAATGCGACTTCGTCATCAACAAGAACAATTTCAGTACCATCTAGAATGCCCATACAGTCGCCATTTTCAAAAACTGCATCACTTCTTAGGCGCCGAAGATGCAAGCTCCCCTCAGGCCTGCCATTTAATTTCGGATTCTCTTCCTTATTTTCTCCCATATTAAGAAACGATACCGATGTTACCACTGTAGCAACAAATACTGTGGTAAACTGAGATCTAGAAAGGAAAGTTAGGTACCGTATTCTACTGCAAGTGATTCTGGCTCTGCTCTATCTTTCTGCTTCAATCTCTGATGCAGTCCTGAGTTTTTACAATGACTAGCTCGCTATATATACTAGTATGAACATCACCTTCAGAATTTGATACAATCAAAATCAAAGTTACAAACTCAAGCATTGATTGTACGGTTTTTGATGGTCTCATACTTGAAGGTCGTCACATACCTGGACAATGGTTATATTTCAAATTCACGAATACGCGAACGGGCGGTTACTCACTTTGATGCAGTGGCAATCAACGGGACGGATTCGAATTCTCAAGAGCTGAGATCCTCACTCATCAGAATGAAGCTTCCGCGCGCTTCTGAGTGGTAATTTAAGGTGCAAGAGGACAGAATAATTGCAGCATTGATAGTTGAAGAGTCGTGTACTTTCTGTAGAATGGGTTAATCTTACTTTCTTTTTGTACAAATGTGGATCATGTTAATTTCCCCGTAGTGGGAACATATCCAAAGGAAATAGTTAGGAATCATTTACGATGGGTTGGATTCGTTGTGAGTGAGGACGATATGACTCTCACAGCTCTTCTTATCAACGATTAGAGCTTTTTCATTTGATTGCAATACTTGGCGTATCCTTGAGAAGAGGGTTAGCGTTGAACTAAATTCTCAGCAAGCTCAAGAGGGGTCAGAGGCCAGAGCAGTGATCGCCGCAAAGTTTGACTTGCCCAGGCTAGACCTTATGTTCCATTGTACAACATTCCAGCTTTGCTTATTCTGTTTATAGAGTTGTTCGAGTGTGGTAGAAAACTAGGGTTAGATGGTTAAAGCGTTCGAGGAAATGTATCATGTAAAGACTTAACATCGAACTTTATTGCCTGACGTTGGCAATTCATGTAGTAAGCAATAGTCTGTTTCGTAATTCACCATGAGAGAAAATCTACGTTGCACCTATTCCTTCACACGACGCGACTCTACACTGCACAGTAAAGTGTTGTCCAGAAGGAACAGGTAATAAGACAAAGTTCATGAAGACGAGGGGTGCCTTACAAGTGCAGGATTTAAACTTTTGATATATTCATTGCATGTTTGCCCTTTCCTCGGTGAATGATGGCCCGAATACTCCTACCGCTGTTAATGATGAGTTGGAAGACTGGCGAGGAATCTCTCGATACTTTTTAATTTGTTCTAAAAACGGCCTTGCCGAAAGATAGCCCTTCTGTTTCGCGGATACGCTGGTTATGATGGCGATGTGGCTCAACGAGTGTTTTCGGATGTAGTGCGAATCCGATCCGGCGATATAGGACACGTGGCAATGTAAATGACCCAAAGAAAATTGGAGAGGCACCCGTGTGATATGCGGCAATGGCACGAGAACGAAAATATAAAATTGGAAAAAGTAACAAGCTTCGCTTTCAGAGTAACGTATTGGTTGCACACAGGCAGCATTCTGTGTTATTCTGTGCTGACCAACCGGTGCAGTTCCCTATAAAGCGTTAGAGGGCAGATTTTTTGGAGGCAGCTCAGTTACTGAGCAACTCTGCATTGATACAGAGTCATTAGTGCTGAAGCCTACCCATGCCGACTGTGAATTTCGAGGGCTCTCTGCTGATAGTCTCACTGCAGTGGGCAATGGTCAGGTAATGTAACAAGATACAGGACGGTGTGCAGAACTTTAGGGTGGCTTACTAGGTTGAATCCACGATGCCTTGTTTCAATGACAATGTACAGTACAGTACTGGTATTTCCGCATATTCAAGCCTAGTTCTTTCAGCTTTGTTACAGTGGGATATTCAGTACTTTGCATGTTGCACCTGCATATGTCTGTGGTAAAGGAGGAACGTTTTCGGGGTGGTTTACGTTGTTTACGTTTTTGGGTGGTTTACTGCGAGTGGTGTAATAGACCCCTCTATCATAGATGAGGGATACTCCAAAATAGCCAATGTATTTCTGGCAGTACTGTTGATTATTTCGCAATGATCCGCAAAAAAAGAAAAATTATGTACAGTATGACAGTCGCATCTTACAGTGACTAAAATGGAAACTTACAATCAAACCAACTAGAAATGAGGGATACCTCTAAGAACAAGCTCGCATTTTTTGTAAACGACCTAGCCATTGATAAATAGCTCAATCTTGTCACGATTTATTTCAAATATACGCATACCAAATAGCTTCCATCTCAGAAACACCATTCAGTCCTCTTACAGTATCATCTGGTTGCCCCTCCCCTTCCTTCCGCGACCCTTTAACTAAAATGCTCTCCACAAAGCAAGCAACAATTCCCGAAACACCCGCCCTTATCCTGATCCAGCAGCAAGCAGCGAATGCGCTGCATACTCTGGCAGACGCTGCGGTGGAGCGGAGCTACAGAAATGAGATGGCAGCGACAGCGGCTTTTCCACTGACGATGAGACTTCATCCCCTTCCCCTGTTTTCGACATCTTTTATGAAGCGAGCGACGTAAAAGCAGTACACGACATGACCAACTCCAATGTCTCAGAGTTCAACACTATTTGGGGAAGTGTGGAGCCAATTTTCAGTGAGCGCTATAACGTAGAGCCTGGTAGAAAGGGGAATTAGGGGGAAAGAATATGTTTTGTATGCTTTTAACGGCATTTAAAGTGGGACGCCAGTAGGAATTTCTAGCGAAATTCCTCAGCCTGAAAGGCCCAACGTTCGAGAAAATAATGATAAATTTCATTTAATTTCTTATTAATCCTCTTTACGAAGCAGTTTTAGAACGTCATAGGACCCTTTTTACTTTCGGTCATATAAATCAAGGCAAAAATAACTTTAAGTACTACCCTACCGCCAGGTACGCTACTAATGTTACTTTTCAACAAGCGAATAGGCTGAGTGGGAATATGCAGGAAGGGATGGTTTATTTTAGTGGGAAACTCAAGCTTTATGGGTTCAAAGCCGAAGTTTCTGTGCTTCCGAATGAACAGGCCCTGAACTGCTCAACACATTAACCTGGGTCAGTGGCTTATTTGAAAATCTTTCAGCGGAATATTGACTTCCACAGAAACGCCCTCAAGAAGAAAATTTCCGAAAGAAAAATTGCCTACATTGGTCCCCTCTGTGGTGAGTTCTCAAACTATTGGAGAGTATTAATGGATAAAGGGTACCAAGGGACGATGGAGTTGATCAGGGCATTGATTCCGAAAAAGAAGCCTCGTAATAGAAATATAAGTCTTAAAGAAGAGGCCGCAAACAAGAAAATCTCGTCTGATCGTATTATCGTGGAAAATTATTTTCGAGTGGTTGTGCTCATTCTGGGCGGTAGTTGGGAGTTAGTGGCGCTGGAAAGAAGACCTTTATGATTTCTTTTTTCGTCTTTGTACAGTGCTGTCAAATATTCACATCCAGATGCATCCTCTGCGCTCAGAAGAAAACACTCAACAAAAGTGGTTTAAAACGAGGCTGTATTGTATTGGCGAGGATATTTCCACTAGGCGCGGCAACGTTCAGGAGCGCTATCATAAAAAGCGGCGCAGGCGGATTGAATCTTATTTTCGTAATGTAAAGTTTAAACGTAAAGAGTTTGAGTTTGATTAAAGAAAGGAACAAACTTTATTTTTTTAGAACCGACCTTCTTCAATGCGAGTGGATACGGAACGGGAGGAGGAGAAAGATCCACAGAGTTTTGACAGCACAGAGCTAGAGGCAGGGAGTGGTGTCGCGTAACCGGTTGTGCCGCCTCACGGTCCCTGCCGCGCTCTTACAAACGGAGGCGTGGTGACCGGGTGCATCAAGTATAGGGAGGTGCTGCACGGTGCTTGTCG
>NADL03000503.1:0-54799 GCA_002205965.3 Kappaphycus alvarezii | reverse complement strand
GTAAAGAACTGTTTCTTCAATCGGCCTCGACAGCACCAAGACGTCTTAAGCTGGTACCAGTCAAAGTATTGGGTATGAAAACCCAAGCTCTCTTCGATTCGGGTGCTGTTCCAAACCTCATTTCAGAAACTTTGGTGACAGATCTAGGTCTCGATATTACTCCAACGACTCGAAAAATAACTGTAGCGGATGGAACCGTCTCAAAATGCATGGGCACTGTTGACAAGGTTTCCGTGTTCTTTGGGGACTCTAAAGTTGATGTAGACTTTCTTGTCATGCCGGATCTCCCTTTCGATGCAATCATTGGCTGCCCACAATGGAAAGACTAGGAACATGCATTGACTTGGGCAACCAAATGGTTTCAGTTAATATTGACGGCAGAACCGTGAAGATGCCCCTGGATTTCGACAAAAGCACGCATCCTGAAGATTTAAAAGAAACGGACAGTGAAGATTTCACTTCTAGCTATGACAGCGAAGATTCGGAACCAACTAACACTTTCGGAAGTGGAAAAGGGTACCCTCGGGGGTAATGAACATGGCATGGGACGATTATGATTCGGGTTTGAAACAGATGACGACTGGGATTCTAGGATAGTTTGAAACCCGAATGTGTTTCTTTTTGCGATGATATCGAATCAAAGGACAGAATTCGGAGCATGAAAGAAGATTACCTTTGCAAAGAAAATAAGAATACGTCGAATTCCATATATGAAGATGTGAGCACGACGGAAGAGGTCCTTCAAAATATTGAGGTTGAGGATCAAGAAGAAAAAGGGCGCCAAATGGCAGAAATCCAAGGAAAAGTGCAGCACCTTCCCGCCCCGCCTCACTGAAAATATCCGACATGTTAACATCTTCCGAAGTAATTGCATGGAGCGTTTCAGATTTAAGACAAGCAAGTGTACCGGTTACTCACTCGTTCGAACTTACCGACACTCAACCGATTTACCACAAGCCTAGACGTCAACCGCCAAAATATGACCAATTTATCTCAGAAAATGTTACAAGTATGCTGAAAAATGATATTATTCGACCAGTTTCATCCCCATGGTCGTTTCCAGTTGTGGTCGCACCAAAGAAGGATGGAAAGCTGCGTTTTTGCGTCGATTACCGACAACTGAACCAGAGAATGATACCCGATCGATTTCCGATTCCGAACATGGAGGAGATCCTCGAGGACCTGAAGGATGGGAGATATTTCACCTCAATTGACCTTTACACTGGCTATTGGCAGATTCCATTGGATGAAAAATGTAAGGAAAAAACAACCTTTACCAGCAAAGCCGGTACGTTCAGGTTCGAAGTGATGCCTTTTGGTCTCATGAATGCACCAGCTACATTCCAAAGAATGATGAACGAGGTTTTGAAAGGACTTCCATTCGCAAGAGTCTATATCGATGATGTCGTCATATTCTCAGAAACATTGGATCAGCACATCTCGCACGTCAAGACAGTTGTGGAGAGGATATCGGAGTATAGCTTGAAAATTAAGTTGAGCAAATGCTTCTTTGCGAAAACTTCTATCCAATTACTCGGTCATATCGTCGACCAAGAGGGAATTAGAGTGGATCCAGAGAAAACGAAAAAAATAAAGTTGGCACCAAGGCCCGCTTCAAAGACGGAGGTCCGAAGCTTCTTAGGACTGGCCTCATATTACAGAAGATTTATCAAAGATTTCGCCAAGACTGCAGCACCGTTACATGCCAGCACTACGAAGAACGGAAAATTTTACTGGAACAAGGAAATGGAAACTGCATTTCAGGAGCTTAAAGATAAGCTATGTGTCCCCCCAGTTCTCATGTACCCAGATTTCAAGAGACCATTCGTTGTGGAGACAGATGCCTCAGAACGGTCTTTGGGTGCCGTTTTGTCCCAAAAAGATGAAAACGGAAGACTACACCCTGTTCAATTCGCAAGCCGAACTCTGAATGACGCGGAAAAGAGATACTCAGTCTGCGAGAAAGAAGCGCTAGCTGTCGTCTTCGCGCTGAAAAAGTTTCGCGTATACCTTTTATCACTCGAGAAATTTGTCTTGATAACTGATCACCAGGCACTTAAAACAGCATTCCAAAAGAAGGATGTACATCACCGCTTGGCCCGATGGCTCGACATTTTCGCAGAATATCGGTTTGAAATTGTGTATAGACCCGGACGCAATAATCAGCCTGCCGATTACCTATCCCGCTTGAGGGACGCACTGATTCCAAATGAAAAAGCTTCGGAGGACATCGTCGGAGTCGCCGAGTTGCAGTTGCCGAACGATAACGAGTACGAAGCTAATATTCACGGACTGATCAAATTCCTCGATGGACTAGAAATGAGAAAGGTTGATCTTGAACACCGAAATTGGGTACGCAGGAATCAAAAGGCTTTTACATTGTGGAATGGGAAACTTTCCGGCACACTAAAGCCGGTCCCCGACTAGTGGCCCCTTTGAAAGAAAGAATGAAGATCTTGAGGACTTTCCATGATGAGCTAGGGCATTGGGATCTCGAAACAACCAAAAAATTCGTAACTGAGAGATTCTGGTGGCCCGGTATCCATAAGGACGTCTATAACTTCGTGAAAAGCTGCGACAACTGCCAAAAATTCACTCCAATACGGAAGTATAAGACAACTCTAAGTTTTCCAGTTTCCGGTCTCTTTGAAACCTTCTCAATTGACTTCGCGGGCCCGTTCAAGGAAACTTCTTCCGGAAACAAATATCTCCTTATAGGGGTGGAACATCTTACTGGATGGCCAATAGCAGTTGCAGTCGAGGAGGCAAATGCTGAGGTGGTACTGAGATTCATCGAAAAAGAAATAATTGAACCGTTTGGTCTTCCAAAAAGGATCATCTCGGATAACGCCCTTTGTTTTACTGCAACTTCACTGCTTCGTTTTTTGGAAGAGAAAGGGATTCAGCTGAAGACCGTTCTCGCATACGCTCCTATGTCCAACGGGAAAGCGGAGAGGATGGTTGGAACCATCAAACGAGCAATATCGAAAACTATGTTGGAGAATGAAATCCAGTGGGAAGATGCCTTACCAAAAGTGTTATACGGCTACCGTCGAAGAAGAGGAAGAAATGGACGCTCACCATTCGAGCTAATGTACGGAAGGGCTCCTAGAATGTTACAGAGAGACATGGAAACAAATATTATCGATGAAGAGAGTAGGGAAGTTGAACTACTGGCCACCGAAGGCTGGAGATCACACCGCGCGCTAACACAGACAAGAAATAAGGATGCAGAACCTGCAGTCAGAACCTTTTCAGTTGGCTCTAAAGTACTTGTAGTACATGGAAAAGCAATGCAGCAGGCTGTGAAGTGGCCGGCCTTCCAAACCAAGTACTCGAACCCTTGCATCGTCACGGAGGAAAGACACCCGCACTATCAGCTCTGTTCAAGCTCAGGGAAGAGATCAAGGAGGGCCATCCATGCACGTCGTCTGGTCCCTTACCATCAGAGGCCTGAAGAATTCCTTCTCACACAGGACTATGCGCAACCACGGGGCATACTCATCTTTAACTATAGAATGATTCCTATGGGAGGAAAAAGGGCCTGGGAATGGATCATCTCGGTTACGCGGGACTACTACGAACTCCACGTAATCATCCATTTCTACATTAATATATGCCTATGTTTTCGTACGTTGAACGGACCATTGCTACCTGAAGAAGATTTCCGACTATTAATAAGAGTTCTATTTTCATTCCAAAACGGAAGGTTCACGGAAGCAGGTCCAGAGTTTGTGGAGGTAATATATCATTACTCTATAGGAAGATATGGAATGGTAGCTGCTGGAGACTTGTCGCAAACGTATCTGAATATTATCCGTCCAATTTACGTATTTCTCAAGAACAACCAAGACGTGCGACTGAGAGGTTACGCCTTACCCCGGATATGGAATACAGGCTGGTCCCGTATCCTCTATGGGAACCTTACGTTTCTCCGCCACAAATTGGGAACGTTGGAGGCGGCGAGGATCCTCCTGAAGCAGTGATGATGACCAGAGGAGGACCTTCAGGAGACAACAACCCGCCCAGAAGAGGTTCCGGTCGTCCCCCGAGAGGACCTCGTGCAGGTCCCAGTACGTCAGGAGCTGGTCGCGGCCATTCATCGGGACCGTCCACCACAACTTCATCTCTAGCTCTCCTTCACAACCATGCACAGCATACAGTCGGAAGAAGAAGATTATCTTTTTGGCTGCGCAATATCTCCGAGGATGCGAACGATGCGCAGGTCATTTCTTATTTCATGATAAGCATCTGTTTTGTTTTAGGGCGCTACATGGACCGCACTTATCTTACGAAGATTCGTTCTTGATGATGCGCGTCTTCTTTTCTTATCGACATCCATTCCTCCGGCATCTTCCAGAAGAGTTTGCATATCACATATATTTTTTCACTCTTGGAAGATTCGGAAGAGTCACGGAAGAAGAATGTATTCAACCCCACCTCGATGTGATCAAACCAATATATGAGGCTATGCTACAAAGTGAGGTACCAGTAATGCGAACCTACTTTTTAGAGCATCATATTGGTAATCAGTTGCATCCGTACCCGTTTGAGAGACCATACATTTTATCAATAAGACAGCGAACACTAACGGAAGCAGAAGAAGAGCAGTGACGAGTCGGGACGTTCGTCTTGAGCGAGAGGGCGTGATGTGCGCAAATTCGCGCACGAAAAAATCTAGATGAGGACCATGATTGTATACAGTATCGGAATTGGGAAGATATTTTTACAGTTTTTGAATTTGCAAGATATTTTTAATTTGGGTGAGTGTGGCAAATTCGTCGGCTGATTTTTTCATTTTAGGACACGCTGTCATAGTAGATGTCAGTACAGTTCCAGGTTGTGGGTGATACGACAAGTAGCTCTGAAAGGTCTATATAATGGCCACATCAATTCCCACCCTGGCCGATGGATGGCTGGCATGGGTATGGCACCTAGATATTTACCTTGAGGAAATATCTTCTAATAGTCTCTCTGGTTCACACGATTACCGTGAATACATTTTATGGTTATTAGTATGTTTGTTGAGACTTTTGGGTAGCCAAAAGTCTATATAAGCCGAGTAAACTGCTTCCTTTAGTGGAGGTGAAGCAAGTTGGCAGACAACTTCAAGCCAAGTCCCGAGTAGTAGGAAGTTGAGAGTCAACTTCAGACCCAAGAAACTTTTTCTTACGCTAGTCGCAGAGCGTCGGTGGTAGACCCTGCCCCTTTTATACTTGCTTGTAGCTTTCTCAACTCTCTTCTATATACACTCCCTTTTGTTCGTTCAACAATACCACGGTAGCACTTTTGTCGCTCGCAACACCTCCTTCTCAGGGTAATTGGTTCTGAGGATCTCTTCCCCCGCCGATTTACCCCTATCACAGAGCACAGGACTCGAGCCCTTCTGGAACTTCTTGCCATCCCGAAGTTGGTTTTCCGACACAACCGCCCCCGCGCTCTTGGCCGCCGCCGTAGGGAAAATTGCTCCAGCCTTTTTGACCGCATCCGCATGGCCTCTAGCCGCCTCTATGATGACCTCTTCGATGAGGCCTCCTCGTTGTTCATCTCCGCCACCCCCTCTCCGATTCCATCCCCTCCCACCCTCGCCCGCCCTGACACGGCCCTTCGCAGATGCCGTCGCTTCCTCTCCGGGGTAGCCCTTCCCGGGCCACAGCAGCCCTTCTCCAAGTCGATCCCCCACTCTCCCCAGCGAAGCTACCTTTCAATCCTTGGCTTCACTTCATCCCCCGCCCCCCATCCCAATCACTCCCATGCCCCTCACGGTTTGCCTCCGGCGCTAAAGTTCTCGGTCTCGGATGTCCGCCGTGCCATTCACAGCCTGGATCCTTCAACCGCTCCTGGGGCCGATGGTCTATCCCCAGTGTTCCTGCGAATGCTGCTTCGCCCGGCAGGTGGGGTCACGCCCGCGAGGGATTGCCTACATGCCCTGACAAAGTTCCTCAACCTCTGTTTGAACAGCGATCTGCCGGCCGCGTGCCGCCCGTATTTCTGCGGAGGCCGTCTTACTGCGCTGCCGAAGCCAAACGGGGGAATCCGTCCGATTGCGGTTGGGCTTCTCTACCGGCGCCTAATTTCTAGGCTCGCGGCACACAAAGCGCCCCCGCCATCCGCTCTTACCTTCTGCCCCATCAGGTCGGGGTAGGCGTCAAGAACGGCATCGATGCAATAATTCATTCTGTGCGTCGTCTTTCCCAGAGACCCGAGTTCCACGATCACGTCTTGGTCCAGATAGATGCTCGCAACGCTTTCAATTGCATCTCCCGCCAGCGCATTCTGGAAGCCGTACAGACACATGCCCCAGGCCTCGCACGGTGGGTACACTCTTGTTACGATGCTCCTACAGAGCTTGCTTTCGGACCCTACTATGTCCGTAGTTCAGAGGGCACTCAGCAAGGTGATCCCCTCGGTCCCTTGCTCTTTGCCCTGGCTCTCCATCCGCTCTTGCTATCGTTACAGGAGAAGTTCTCACCTGCCCTGAACGCTTGGTACGCAGATGACGGTAACATTGTTCTTCCTCGATCCCAAGCCGCTGCTGCCATCCGTTTCATCCAGCTTGAAGGAGGTCCACTAGGGTTCCAGCTCAACCTTGCCAAGACCCAAGTTTACGGCTTCTCCCCTTCCCACTCCCCTTTGGCACTTCCTTGCCCCTTTCAACCCCCCCTGGTTTTATCGTGCTGGGATCCCCGATTGGCTCGGACGCTTTTGTTTCCCAATTTTTCGCAGGCCGCCAAAACGAAGTTGACCGCATCTTCCAATCCCTTCGAGACTTGGATGATGCTCAATTGGCTTTCCACTTACACCGCTTCTGCGCGAACGCCTCCAAGGTCATGCACTTGCTGCGTACGCTTCCCTCCACTCAATCTGCGGTTCTCGCCGCTAGCTTCGATCAGAAGCAGAGGGAAGCGTTCCACCAATTGCAGCTGCCCTGTCCAGAGCGAGCCTGGCTCCAAGCCTCTCTCCCCTTCTCAATGGGCGGTCTAGGTCTCCTGCAAACTTCAGACATTACCGAGGCTGCATACGCAGCATCTGTAATTGATTCTTTTCGACTTATCTCCGACCTGCTTACCCTTTCCCAGGACCGCCACTTGGAAGAGATCCCTCGGTCTGCCATCTCGCTCTTATCCTCCCGCCACCCGCAGCTGTCTTCGTCGCTTACAGCTACGGCTCTTTTCGAGCGTTGTTCATCGCCGGTCCCCGGCGAAAGGCTCCAGTCTGCGATCACAACTGAACTCATGCTATCGAAGTCCGATAGCTTGTTCTCGTCGCGGCAGCCCACGACCGAGCACGGCTCCTCTCCGTGCGCACATCCTCCACATCGACTGTTTTCTCTTCGCTTCCTCACCCCACCGCGGTACGTACATGTCCTCTTCCGCCTGGAAAGTCGCTCTGGCTCTACGTCTCGGCATCGCCAGCAACTGGTGACGCATTCCCCGACTTTTTCATGTGCGTTCACAGCACCTTGTGCACTGGGGATTGTGCAAACAAGGGACTGTGGGCCTCATACGAAAATGGGGAATGGCTGGACTGGCTCAGTGCTAGTGGGCGCAAGCGACTGATTCCTGAGCGATGAAACGGTTTGGGGGTAAATGGTGTTGGTTTAGTGCGAGGGAAAAGGTGGAACTGTAACGGGTTTGTTTAGAGGGGGAAGGGGTGTTTGTTTAAAGTATTAAAGGGGGAAGGGTTGTTTGTTTAATGTATTAAAAACTACATAGAACTGCGAGCGGGGTGCCTGATGCGATGGTTGGCTGATCGGATTAATCCACAACAGTGGTTCGCAACGGCCATGCGATCATCCTGACCGAAAGCGCAGCACGACATGGAGGGGAAGAGGTTGGAGTGAATACCTCTTGTACTGGACCAATCATTGAAACATTGAAAACAGGGAGAGGGCGCCGTGGTCTGAGACTGCAGAGAATGGACAGGAAAGACGGTGGGAACAAATCGCGGCATTTGTCCGGGAATCAGCTTATGACGAGGAGGGAGCAAAGTAATTGAAAACGGGCGTACAAGACCGAGATTCCAGGGTTGGGGTCGGTGCGCTCAACCAATGCGGCCTGGTAGATGGCTTGCCTGAAGGTAGCATTTCAGGGAGCGTAGCTCCTTCCTCATTATTGTGTCGGTATACCCTTTTTGAGTCGATTGTGGTTGTCTGGAAAACCATGGGATAGATCGGATATATCTTTCAAGAGAAAACACCCAAACGTTCCCCACAAGGAACGGCAGGTCCTGTAACGTCAGTCACTTGCCGCGACAAGGTATCATTGGGGGGAGTTTTCAAACGGCAGGATACACGTGGTGCGAATGCCGACAGTGTGAATGGCGGCGGTGGCATGGCCGACAGTGGGAATTTGGAGGCATACTGCAGCCATGTGGTTCCGTTGCACTGAACATTGACGAGTGACATGGGGCAGCCCCCAGAGTACATTTCTGTTGATTATTTGGAGCCGATGCCATTGGAATTTAGTGGAAAGGTTAGAATCTGTCTGCTGAGTGCATTTTGTTGTTCGAATTGCAGTTTACAGGAGCGTACTGGAGCAGTACTTAATGCGGGGTGTGTGGTGGTATGAGAACAATCCAGCAAGACACGAACCACCACAAAGCCACATGTACAGCGAGGCGACCGAGCCCGATCTACCGCGGAGACTATCCCGACCTGTACAGCGCGCAAGCGCACAGGAACAAAGGGAGGGTGAGAGGGACAGTGGTAGTGGGAGAACGAGTTGGAGTGGGTATGGGTGCCGGAATGTGGGAGGGAGTAGGAGTGGGAAGAGTGGAGAGGGGGAATATGGGGTGGTTTAATATTTGAAAGCTATGGCGGTTGTGGGGCGGAATATCGTAGAGGGTGGCCAGCAGTACCTCTTAACCTCCCTGAAACGCCGGCTCGAGGCCAGTGGGGAGGTTGCTTGAATATAGGATGGATTGGGGGTGGGAAGATGGATGGTGGTAGGGATAAATCAGCAGGGGAAGAGAGCCCCAAAATAAATTGCTCCAAGAAAGAGGTGTTGCAATTGACAAAATTGCTACCGTGGTATAGTTGAACGAACAAAAAGGAGTGGATAGGGAAGTCAGTTGAATGGGCTACGAGCATTATGGGAGGGGCAGGGTGTACCAGCCATGCTTAGTGACTAGCGTAAAATAAATTCTTCTTGGGTCTGAAGTTGACTCTCAACTTCCTAGCTATTTGGGACTGGGCTTGAAGTTGTCTGCCAACTTTCTTGACCTCTCCATGAGGAAGCAGTTTACTCAGCTTATATAGACTTTTGGCTACCCCTAAAGTCCGAACAAAACTACAGAAGGTACCAGGAAATGCATAGAAACAATTTGTGTGGATGATATACTCTAAACAAAAGATACTTAAGAAACTAACAATCAATGAGGTCCTCTTATTCCCCATTCTCTAAATCAGATCCAAAAAACTCCTCTAAAATATCCATACTGTCCAAGCAGTCCCCACAAATATCTGCGAACGGCTCATAGCTCTCTATTCCCTCCTGGGAGATATCTAAACTACTAAACATATCTCCATCCGGTTCCAGCGTCGGCACCACTTGTTCCATACTCTCCAGTCCAGGCCCACCAGTCCAACACTTTCCATGCCCCCTGTTCCCTCATCCAACTCGCCCTCGTCCTCATCATCGTCCTCATCGTCCTCCTCTTCCTTCCCTTCCTCCTCTTCCTCCTCTTCCTCCTCTTCCTCCTCTTCCTCCACCTCATCCTCCTCATCCGTCTCATCCTCCTCATCCGTCTCATCCTACCCGTCCTCCTCTTTATGAACCTCGTAGACCAACTCAGGAGCCACCCACTCCTCGAAGGTCTCCTCAGCTCCCTCCTCGATGTCCCACTCCCGCCCCTTACCTACCTCCTCCGCCTCATCCTCAATAAAGAGGCGATGCACGAATTCGATGACCTTTTTCTTGGTTTGCCGGCGCAGGTAGTCCTCGAGGTCAGTAGGTCCGAAAGGGAGTAGGGAGTAGAGTTTATGGGGCGGGGATGGCGAATTTTGGAAATGACTTTCGAGGGACGTAGATTGGTCATTTTGGTAGGGTTTGGGGAATGGGAGGTAGTGGAGGGTGTTTTGGGTGTGTGGGGGGAGAGGGATGATGAGCAAAATGATCGGGGACGTTTAAACCTTGGAATAAAGGGGTTTAAATAGGCTCTCGGGGCAGGTTCTATAGATTAGAAATAGGTAAAATAATCTGTAAGGGATTTTGTAGTAGTGCATTTGCGCCTTTTTTCTCAAAAAAAACAAATTTTGAGGAGGAGGTAAGCAAAGAGGGAAAAAGAACTTGACTCGGGATCGATTCAGAGGGGTAGATACAGTATAAAAATATCTAGATAAAATGGAAGTAAATTTGGAGAGGACCGCGGTAATGATAAGCGAGGCTCAGGGAGGACAAGAAAGACCGGAACAATAAGCAAATTTGGACAAGGAGATTTATTAGAGTAAACTAAAGGTCTGTAGATGACAGCGACAAAAAAAACGTTCCTTTCAGCACGCCCCTAACCCCCCCCGCACTTAGGTCGAACGTCCCGTCTCGTCCTCAATGCTCTTTTTGTTCTTGTGGGAGTTCTATCCATTCATCAGGGAGAGTATAGGTTCAATGTAAGGACATGGTAGTACCTCATCTCCTGGGTCAAGATTTTCATAGATTCGGCGTATGGTTTCATAGTGTTCTGTAATGAGCTCCTCCCGTTTCACTTCTCCAAACCTTCCAAATGTGAGGTAGTAAACGTAGTATGCAAACTTTTCTGGCAACGGGTCCAGAAACGGGTATCTGAAGGAGAAAAAAACTCGCAACATAAGGACTGAGTTCTCACGAGTAAGGTGCGCCCCGTGAATGGTCTGGAAGCACATGCAAATACTATTGGCAAAAAAGGAAATTACTTCTGCTTCTCGAGGTCCTCTGTCATTTTGCGAAGCCAACGTCTAATTGGTAGCCGTCCAATAATTAATGATGCATAGTTTCCCCCTGGGAGACTAGGTGATGTTTGAGGCGATCTTCTTGGCGATCTTCCTCGCTGCTCCCGACGCCTTGCCCTCTTCGATGATCCGCCCCGGTCACTTGATGGTCCTGCTCGTATCATCATCACGGTCTCGGGAGGATCTTGGTCTTCAGCTGACGTTGTGTTTCTGAGCGGAGAAACGTAAGGTTCCCATATAGGATACGGACCATTCGATATTCCATATCAGGGGGCAAGCTGTAGCCTCTCATTCGCACATCTTGGTTGTTCTTGAGAAATACGAAAACCGGACGGATACTGTTCAGATATGTTTACGACAAGTCTCCGATAGCTACCATTCCATACCTTCCTATGGAGTAATGATATATGACCTCCACAAACTCTGGACCTGCTTCCGTGAACCTTCCGTTTTGGAATGAGAATAGAACTCTTATTAATAGTCGGAAATCTTCTTGAGGTAGCAATGGTCCGTTCAACGTACGAAAACATAGCATATATTAATGTAGAAATGGATGATTACGTGGAGTTCGTAGTAGTCACGCGTAATAGAGATGATCCATTCCCAGGCCCTTTTTTCTCTAATAGGAATCATTCTATAGTTAAAGATGAGTATGCCCCGTGGTTGCGCATAGTACTGTGTGAGAAGGAATTCTTCAGGCCTCTGATGGTAAGGGACCAGACGACGTGCATGGATGGCCCTCCTTGATCCCTTCCCTGAGCTTGAACAGAGCTCATAATACGGGTGTCTTCTTTCGTGACGATGCAAGGGTTCGAGTACTTTGTTTGGAAGGCCGGCCACTTCACAACCTGTTGCATTGCTTTTCCGTGTGCTACAAGTACTTTAGAGCCGACTGAAAAAGTTTGGACTGGAGGCTCTGCATCGCTTTTTCTTGTCTTTGTTAGCGCGCGGTGTGATCTCCAGCCTTCGGTGGCCAGTAGTTCAACTTCCCTACTCTCTTCATCGATAATATTTGTTTCCATGTCTCTCTGTAACATTCTAGGAGCCCTCCCGCACATTAGCTCGAATGGTGAGCGTCCATTTCTTCCTCTTCTTCGACGATAGCCGTATAATACTTTTGGTAAGGCATCTTCCCACTGGATTTCATTCTCCGACATAGTTTTCGATATTGCTCGTTTGATGGTTCCCACCATCCTCTCCGCTTTTCGTTTGACAAAGGAGCGTATGCGAGAACTTCCTTCAGCTGAATCCTTTTCTCTTTCAAGAAACGAAGCAGTGAAGTTGCAGTAAAACAAAGGGCGTTATCCGAGATGATCCTTTTTGGAAGTCCAAACGGTTCAATTATTTCTTTTTCGATGAATCTCTGGACCACTTCACCATTGGCCTCTTCAACTGCAACTGCTATTGGCCATCCAGTAAGATGTTCCACCCCTATAAGGAGATATTTGTTTCCGGAAGAGGTTTCCTTGAATGTGCCGGCAAGGTCAATTGAGAATGTTTCAAAAAGATCGGAAACTAGAAAGCTTAGAGTTGTCTTATACTTTCGTATCGGAGTGAATTTTTGACAGTTGTCGCAGCTTTTCACGAAATTATAGACGTCCTTATAGATACTGGGCCACCAGAATCTCTCCGTAATGACCTTTTTGGTTGTTTCGAGATCCCAATGCCCTAAATCATCATGGAAGTCCTCAAGATCTTCATTCTTTCTTTCAAAGGGCCACTAGTCGGGACCGGCTTTTATGTGTCGGAAGAGTTTCCCATTTCACAATGTAAAATCATTTTGATTCCTGCGTACCCAATTTCTGTGTTCAAGATCAACCTTTCTCATTTCTAGTCCATCTAGGAATTTAATCAGTCCGTGAATATTAGCTTCGTACTCTTTATCGTTCGGCAACTGCACCTCGGCGACTCCGACGATGTACTCGGAAGCTTTTTCATTTGGAATCAGTGCTTCCCCCAAGCGGGATAGGTAATCGGCAGGCTGATTATTGCGTCCGGGTCTATACACAATTTCAAACCGATATTCTGCGAAAATGTCGAGCCATCGGCCCAAACGGTGATGTACATCTTTCTTTTGGAATGCTGTCTTAAGTGCCTGGTGATCCGTTATCAAGACAAATTTCTCGAGTGATAAAAGGTATACGCGAAAAATTTTCAGCGCGAAGACGACAGCTAGCGCTTCTTTCTCGCAGACTGAGTATCTCTTTTCCGCATCATTCAGAGTTCTACTTGCGAATTGAACCGGGTGTAGTCTTCCGTTTTCATCTTTTTGGGACAAAACGGCACCCAAAGACCGTTCTGAGGCATCTGTCTCCACAACAAATGGTCTCTTGAAATCTGGATACATGAGCACTGGGGGGACACAAAGCTTATCTTTAAGCTCCTCAAATGCAGTTTACATTTCCTTGTCCCAGTAAAATTTTCCGTTCTTCGTAGTGCTGGCATGTAACGGTGCTGCAGTCTTGGCGAAACCTTTGATAAATCTTCTGTAATATGAGCTCAATCCTAAGAAGCTTCTAACCTCCGTCTTTGAAGCGGGCCTTGGTCCCAACTTTATTTTTTTCGTTTTCTCTGGATCCACTCTAATTTCCTCTTGATCGACGATATGGCCGAGTAATTGGATAGAAGTTTTCGCGAAAAAGCATTTGCTCAACGTAATTTTCAGGCTTTATGCAGATATCCTCTCCACTACTGTCTTGATATGCGATATGTGCAGATCTAGGGGTTTTGAGAATATTACGACATCATCGATATAAACTCTTGCAAATGGAAGTCCTTTCAAAACTTCGTTCCTCATCCTTTGGAATGTAGCTGGGGCGTTCATGAGACCAAAAGGCACCACTTTGAACCTGAATGTACCGGCTTTGCTGGTAAAAGTTGTTTTTCCTTACATTTTCATCCAATGGAATCTGCCAATAACCAGTATAAAGATCAATTGAGGTGAAGTATCTCACGTCCTTCAAGTCCTCGAGGATTTCCTCCATATTTGGAATCGGAAATCGATCGGGTATCATTCTCTGGTTTAGTTGTCGGTAATCGACGCAAAAGCGAAGGTTTACATCCTTCTTTGGTGCTATCACAACCGGAAATGACCCTGGGGATGAAACTGGCAGAGCAATATCATTTTCTAGCATACTTGTAACATTCTTTGAGATAAATTGGTCATATTTCGGCGGTTGACGTCTAGGCCTGTGGTAAATTGGTTTACTATCGGTAAGTTCAAATGAGTGAGTGACCGGTACACTTACTTGTCTTAGATCGGAAACGCGCCATGCAATTACTTCGGAAGATGCGAACTTGTCGGATATTTTCATTGAGGCGGGGGCTGGAAGGTGCTGTACTTTTTCTTGAATTTCTCCAATTTGGTGCTGATCCCTTTCTTGATTCTCACCCTCCAAATTCTGATGGACTTCTTCCGGCGTGCTCACATCTTTAGATATGGAATTTGACATATTCTTGTTTTCTTTGGAAAGTAATCTTCTTTCATGCTCTGAATTCCGTCCTTTGATTCGATATTATCGCAAAAAGAAACACATTCAGGTCTCAAACCTACCCTAGAATTCCAGTCTTCATCTGTTTCAAACCCAGAATCATAATCGTCCCATGCCATGTTCATTATCCCCGAGCGTACCCTTTTCCACTTCCGAAAGTGTTAATTGGTTCCGAATCTTCGCTGTCATAGCTAGAAGTGAAATCTTCACTGTCCGTTTCTTTTAAATCTTCAGGATGCGTGCTTTTGTCGAAATCCAGGGGCATCTTCACGGTTCTGCCGTCAATATTAACTGAAACGATTTGGTTGCCCAAGTCAATGCATGTCCCTAGTCTTTCCATGGTAGGGCAGCCAATGATTGCATCGAAAGGGAGATCAGGCATGACAAGAAAATCTACATCAACTTTGGAGTCCCCAAAGAACACGGAAACCTTGTCAACAGTGCCCATGCATTTTGAGACGGTTCCATCCGCCACAGTTATTCTTCGAGTAGTTGGGATAAATTCAACACCATATCTGTCACCAAAGTTTCTGAAATGAGGTTTGGAACAGCGCCCGAATCGAAAAGAGCTTGGGTTTTCATTCCCAATACTTTGACTGGTACCAGCTTAAGACGTCTTGGAGCTGTCGAGGCCGATTGAAGAAACAGTTTCTTACCCTTATCGGACTTATTAGACCTGATAATTTTTTTGAGTTCTTTTCTCGCATCCTCTGCGTCGCCCCTCAAAAGTTGCCCAAACGTTATTCCAGTTGGGGCCGATGCAAGCTCAGCTCCCAGATTGTACCTCTTCACATATTCTAGTACGTCCTTCGAAATACTCTTAAATTTCTTACTCTTTTTCGTCTTCTTGGCCGAAGTGTTTCCCACTCCTGGAACACCTTGATCAGACCTCTTGGTTCGAGGAGGTATAGGTGCTAGGATATGCTCCAGCATTCCATAATCTAGCCTAGGTTTCTTCGAGAAAATTTTCCCTTCTCTATCCCTTTTTGTCACATTGACTTGACTGATTTCTTCAGCTATGAATACATTACCGGCATCCGTCAACCTTTGATCCTTACTTTTTTGTAAGATTTTCATCTCTGGTCCTGACTCGCTCCTCGCGTCCGATAGATTTGCTCTTCTGTTATCTCTGCGGGAGGTTGTGAAAGGGACGGGAGGCGTGGGAAGAAGCGACGGAAGCTAGGCGGCGGAGTAGCCGGGAGCCTTCGGAGGAGGATAGGTCGACGGAAGAGAGAAGTTTGGCGCGAAGCGCCTTTGTGATCTCAACAGTAGCGGTTGTCTGGAAGTCAGACAGGCCGGGGGAAGAAGAGACGCGGAGGTCAGCAAGGACGGCAGGGGGAGAAACTGTCGGGGAGGCTGTATTTGGCCCTGATAGAGGCGAGAGGCGTTGAGATCAAGGGCGAGACGTCGAAGCAATCACCGAGGGGGAGGCGAAGAAGTGGGTAGGAGGAGAGAACAGAGCCCGCGGAACATGCCTCTGCAATGGTTTCGGTTAGGGGCAGTCCGAGCCCTCCCATACGGAGTGGAAGCTGGGCAGTGAGCCAGGCACTGCCTGGGAGACGACGGTGCATGACTTCGAACACCCTTCGCATTCCAGAGTCAAAGGTTTGAGCTCCGGAAAGAGTGATATGCGATGGGATAGGGAAATAGATAAACTTATTTTTCGATGATTCACAATAAATAAGAATCACGGCCCTCTTGTTAAATATTGATCCACAAATTTTCATCACTGTACTCGATATGTAAAAATTAAATAGTTTTTCAATACATGTAAAAATATATTCTCAGTTTTCACCATGAAAACTCGAAATGACAGATGAGTAAAACTTATTTTAGTATATGCAAACTCAAGATAAGAGCTGAGTAAAGACGTGGCCGTTCGAGCGATGGAGACCTATGGGGTGGTTAGAGCAGTGCTTACCCAAAGGCAAGCTGCTGTGGCCGTCATAAACAACGCGGCATGCCTGCTCGCCGGCATTGAGCCGGCCCTGTAAGCAAGGTCATTTACTGTAGTGTTACCCATAAGCAAAGACTTATCCCGGATAACATATTAACCTCGTGGATATAACCGACCACATCTTCCATGCATTAAAATAATCCAAAAATTCCCCCCTGAGTAAAGATCCTTCGTTCTCTCTCATTATTAAAACCCGACCTTCTGTAAGATTCCCATTGTGAGCAGTTAGCCCGAGATCCATCTATGCGATTTTCTGTTACCCCAGGTGTTTCCCAAATCCTGAACACGTGTAATATCGAAAAAATATCTCAGATAACAGACCAAGCCCTGTTACTTCGAAAAATAATCCAATTGCATTCACTAAAAAAGATCAATTGGCACTTTCTGTGCTCAGATGGAGACTAAGTCGGACCAGGAGATGGCAATGGACCCCTACAAAAAGCACTCAGCTTCTTGGATGGCAATGTCCATGAGTGGTGAATGTTCCACTCCAAAACAGAAGAATGGAAAGGAATAAATTCCTGGCAGAACCTCAAGGGTGCTTTGATCCAGCGTTTTGAAAAAAATTAAAAAAGTCGCTCGAAAAAAGCTCACCATTTGGAAACAAGTGGAAGATACTCCTAACTTCAACGGAGACTTCGACAAAATCATAATGGACATCACCGATATAGGAACTAAAGAACAGATAGGTCCTTACTCTCACGGTCTAAAGCTTTACTTCTGAAGGCGTTGTGCACCAAAGAATACGTCCGCCTCTCCCACTTCATGAGAGATGCCGAGCAAGTGTAATAGGCCTATCAGTGTTGTCGATCCTGTAACCTTTCAAAGTCTTCTCCAGGAAAGAATTGAAATGGAAGCTCTTTTTGTGGAAATGGATGTCCAGTAACCATAGAAATCGTGAATATATAAGTAATATAGAGGTTAAAATTTAATACTCCCAATTTAGAGAACCTTTAAAAGGCAGCACGTCAAAGATCTATGCGCGAAGGTATTTGTGTACGGTGCAGACAGAAAAATGCCACATTGCCAAGAACTAACCAAAAACCGGGAGAAACTTATTGAAGTTCCCTATTATGTTCAACCTATTAATAAAAAAACTTAAAATCGTGCAAATAAACCTGATATTTATCATTAATGCAAACTAAAGGATCTATCATGTCCACCATCAGACCAAATTCAAAATTCATTGAAACATTCTCCCCTGTATTTGAAATAAAATCACAAGGGCCTTCTCATTCTCAAAGTTATTGTTGTTAGAGGGCCAGTAAAGATCCTTATACACCCTGGTGGTGAGATCAACTTTCTGAGTGAATCATTTTGGAAGTATCATCAAATAAGGACCAGAAATTCCAAAAAGTTTGTTGAAATGGCCGATGGCGAGGACTAGATACTTCAAGATTTGATTAATGCTTTCAGTGTATAGAGTAAGGATTAGAATGAACCGTTGAGCTTTTCTGGAAGCTCATCGAAGCATTATGATGCAATTTTTGGAACATTATTGTGCGCCTCGCATGAAACAAAAATCAAATGCCTTAATAACGAGGTAAAATTCGATCATAAGGGACACTTCATTCTTATTTATTGCCAATAATTCCGTAATGAGTCTATTCGTATTTTTGTACTACTTTTAAGGCACTTCGATGGGAAATGAGTTATTTGCAGTTTTATTTATAACTTTACCTTTTACTGATCCAAGAACACTAGCTTATCCACAAGATGCATAGAAGATGTTGAAAAATGTGTTGTTGCATTTTCACAGAAACTCCCAAGAGGTTTGAAAACGAGAAGGAAGCAGGACTTTGAAACAACATTACAAGATGGAGCTATAACACAGAAGCAAGGCCTCTATAGACTTTCTGACAAAGAGATGTCAGGACTCCGAAAACAGTTGGACGACCTGCTGACATCTGAGTTAATAAGACCGAATAAGAGCTCCAGGGGAAGACCTGATTCCATTCGTGAGCAAGAATGATACTTGTCTATGGGTGTACATATGTAGATCACAGGGACTTAAATCGACTTACTCTGAAAATTAGTTATCTCTTACCACGAAATGACGACATTTTCGATCAGCTTAAAGGGGCAAAGTACTTCAGCAAAATTGATCTTAGATATGGTTATCACTAGATTAGACTACACAAAGGCTCGATTCCATTTACCCTCTTCCAGACGCATTACAGATACTTTAAATTTCTTGCTCTGTCGATTGGATTCACCAATGCAGGAGCAACTTTCATGAACCAAATATGAAAGCTCAATAGCTGGAAAATTTGCGATCGTTTATCTGGATGGAATTATCATCCACAGTAAGATATGGAAAGATCACATGAATCGTATCCGGGCTATACTCGAAATCCTCAGAAGAGAAAATTTGTTTGGAAAAGTATCTAAATGTGTTTCTGGAGTCATAGATGTGGATTAACTACCACGCATCATTTCCCGAAGTGGTATATCTGCTGTTCCAAATAAGATAAGAACAGTCATGGAATGGTAAATACAAAAAATAAGCCACAATCACAGACTTTTCTTGGTTTTGTGAATTATTTCCGGAAATTCATAAAAAGCTGGTCAATTCTTTCTAAACATTTTACAAAATTGACGAAAGGTGTCGATTTCCGACGGAATCACGCCCAAGAATATGTCTTCAAAGCACTTAAGGAAACTTTTTGTAGTGCACCGGTTCTCGGAAGTTTCGATGACAAATTGCCTATCTACGTAACCACAGATTCATCGCGGTATTTAATTGGCGCTGTGTTGGAAAAGAAAGAATACATTTCTGAAATATCGTTAGCTTTTGCGTCCAGGACTCTTAATGATGCCCAATAAAACTATGCAGCCCATAAAAGGGAAGTTTTGACCATTGTAAATTCCCTCAAGTGGTGGAGATCCTACCTTTTACGGTAATTCACTCACTTTTCACTCGAAAAAATATCCTCAAAGATACCTAGACACCCAGGAGAATTAGTTGCTGGGACAAGTGAGATGGCTGGACAATTTAGTTAATTTCTACTTCAAGAGAATCCTCGTCTTAGTAAAATCAGATATATTGGCGGACGCATCATTGAAGCAACCACAAGATGTGCCGTAACCTGATCACCGGAACAATTCGTTACTTCAAGTATTTATTACCAAGATAATCCTCTGAGTCCAATAAAATTTTGACCGTATCATTCATGAACACTGAATTAGTAGGGTTGGCAGAAGAATATGGCAGGAATGAGAACCTCAAAACTCATTATAAAGATCCGAAAGCTCCCTTTGAGCGTCGAGGGGTGTCTCTACTTGAAAACAAGAAGATATGTGCATTAGAAGTAAATTTTAGAGTCAAACTACTGCATGACTATCATTGCAGGCCTAACATGGGACAATTACGAATAAGCAAGACTATCAAGAGAGTATCACCAAAGTTTGATTGGAAAATTTTAAAATCGTAATAATCCCGTACGTTCATTTCTGTCAATTCAAGCCGAGGCAACCACACAGAAGCCCACAGTTCTTTTACAACCACTAGAACCAACGAAAACCAAATGGACCCACATAACCATAGATTTCATCACAACTCTCCCAAAGTCGAAAATGGAAACAACGGCGTGTTGACAGTGGTAGACAGACTTTCTAGGAGGATCAAAATAATAACCACGAAACCAATTACAGATGATCCTGAAACGACTCTACTGTTCAAGAATCATGCATACAGACATGATAGATTACCGGAGAATGACATATGTGAACGAGATCCCATACTCATTAGCAAGTCTTGGACAAACCGTTTTGCTCTATTAGGAAAAATATATCCCTCTCTTTTGTATAACACCCACAAACTAATTTACAGTCGAAGATAATGAACAAGAAAATATAGGAAATGATCTGTGATTTCTTTGGCATCGACAAATCACATTTAGATGATTTCCTGGTAAACTTTGAAGTTTTTTTACTATTCCTTTGTGAATATAAACACAAATTTCTGACCATTTTCCTCATTTATGGCCTTCAACCAATAACAGCACTGTTGGATGTTTTAGCTTCAGATAATTCAGCGGCAGTAGGTTTCCAAAAAGATATAAAAGAAGCGTTAAGGAAATCTCAGAATGAAATCCGAAAAGACAATGAAATCACAGCAGAATATGTAAGCAAGAAAATAATTCGGTCTACTCTCAAGGTTGGTGACAAGATTTGGCTATCAACGAAGAACTTATCACTCAAAGATACGGCTGGATCACGCAAACTTAACCCTAAATACTATGTTCCCTTTGAAACTCCAAAAAGTCGTTAACGTTGTGACGTATTGCCTGCAGCTATCTCAACTGATGATTGACAGAGGAATAAAAAATGCGTACCACGCTAGTCTCTTGAAACTGTTTTTTGAAGATGGACTCAATCCAAAAATTCCACCTCCGCCTCCTCTCTAATTTGAAGATGTAAATAAGTAATACGAAATTGAATTTCTACTTTCTCAGTAGAAACAACTTGGAAAAATAAATTCCTTGCCGAATAGAAGGGTTATGGAGGTCATGAGAGCTCGTGCTTTCCTGAATCATATCTTAAGAAATCACAAGAAATTTTGAAAAGTTACGAGCAGAACCTCAAGAATCGGAGCGATTCATCTCTATACTAGAGGGGGCGATTCTTTATTCCACAGGTTCACCTTCCTTTGTGACTTGGTATTTCATAGGCCATGCAGCTATACACAAATTTACTGGATCTATGGTACTGTAGATTCAACCCACCGGTAATATTACAACCAGAGCTACTATGCACTTTGTTGTCACTATACTTTTCTTTGCAGTTGTTAACACAACGTTTTATCCTATTGGTGCACTTGGAATAGTTACGAGGAAGTAGCCCACTAGGGTCTTCCATCGCTGATTTACCAATCAGAAATTGTCTTGCTATCCCATGCCACCTGGACAAATATACGTCTTACATCTTGCTAGAGTATGTCCCTAGTTCCGACAGCAATTCCAAAAGCTCTACTTCCGATACCTTCAGGGCTGATTTACGGGCAAACTTTGCATTCGCTACTGTCAGATCACATTTCCTTTAGTATGGAGCTATCTCTATTTCTGCATAAACGATGGTTTGGAGCGGTCTGCCCAACCGTGCCAGACTCAACTAAAGTCTCAACCGCAGATCTACCTAGATCTGCTCATATGCGCTTAAAACTCCACCACAGGTATGTAAGAACTATTGCAGTCTTTGAATGAGTAGTCTAAAATCGCTGATTAAACAACCAGTTGGAAGTTGTATGAGTTTCTTTGTGCATTCCTCTTGATGCAGCTTGATTCCGTCCTAACTTGTCTCCGCCTGCACGCAAGCGAATTTGAATGAACAAATTTTCCTTTTTCTAGAGTTTCATTTTTGGAGGAAATGGGGGGTTAATTTACTGTGAAAGATATGTGGGTGTGTACGCAGTAAATTTATACCGGGGCGTGGATACCGTGTAATGTCCAAGCCAATTTTGAAGCCGTACAATGTGTCGAAAACTGTAGATGGAACTCCATTCTACCAGAAGGTGGAAGGGAGGTCAGCCAGCAAACAAGCAGCATTGGAGGTTACTGTCAATTCCGAGTGCAGCTGTAAAAGGAATGCCTCTAACCTTCGAAAACCGTTCCATTGTGCAAGTGGAAACAGTTCTCGCGAGTTCCTTGACGACGGAGAATGCCACCGGATGCTATCCTCCAAGCATTGAGATGGGAACAGGAACCAGCCTGTTTCTCCCAGGTAGCTCAGCAAGGAACCCTTGGTATTTACGCTGCTTCTTTTGATGTCAAAATCCTTTATAAAGTCGACCTTCCCAGCATTTAGACGTTCATCTATTTTCGCTCCATTGATGTCAACTAAACGCGCACAAATGCGTTTGAAGAAAAACTTATGTCCATAGCTATGTGCTTCATATGCATGTAGTCCCACAAATGAATGCTCATGGTTACGTCCCAGTTGTCTCCTGATCCTGAATCCGGCAAATAATACAGCGGTTTTCTGACCTTCAAAAGCTGATCAACCTAAAGATGAAATTTCTTAGTGGGTCTGATATAAAAATCATTCATTAGTTTATCCATAAACTATATGTACTTCTGGGAAAGCTCCTGTGACCGTATTCGAAAACCAGAAATGGTAGAAATAGCAGTAATTACACGCGTAGAACTCTGCCGAAGTTTCATGCTTTGACACAGCAGAAAAATCTTCTCCCTATCCAGAGAAATATCTTTATTGAGCACAATTTCAAACGTAACTTTCTCAATAAGCCCGGCAATCCCTTTCTCGATAGCGCAAGAGCTTCTGGACTACGAAAGTGCGAATCACATCGGGCCAGTAGTTCAGTAAGGAATACGAGAGCTGGTTGATGAGATGTTTCGGAGCAGATAGCATGAAACACATGCCCTGGTAGGCCAGTGCTGTCAGCTTCATGCTCGGGTAGAATGTGATCTATTCTGTATTGTGCTTCCTTACCAAACAAAAAGACGTAAGATTCTTTGTTTAACACCTTATACACCTTGTACGTGCCCTCTCAATGGCTTTTTCCTTTCCCACAACCATACGATTCCTCCCATACGTACAGTTGATCCCCGGGAAAGACGCCATAAATCGATGCTGGCATGTATTTGGATATGAGGGCGCCTTAAATGCGCATCTACGCATATAAATTAGTTATTTTGATCATACTGATGTTCACTTCTACCATGCGGTCGATATTAGCAGATACTGAGGCCGGAGCTGGGGGAAAGCATGGTTAATTGCCAAAAGAAGTAGGAATGACAACAGACCTTCCGATCCCCTTTTATCCTTCATTTTTTTGACCTTCAGCTTCAGATAGATGTCAAGGTCAAGATTTAGGGCATCCTCCCAAATCTTCAGAAAATATGGCGCACAGGTGCTCGGTACAGCTCTTCAACACTGATGGCGATGTGCGACTCGACCCGTGAAAATTTAAGCGCGATGCCTGCTTTATCAGACAGTTGGGGCTATTCCCGGCATTAAAAAACTCTATCCTGACCAATCTTAAACTTTTCAGGGTGACCGCAGCACATAGATCCCCAACATACGACAACCGCGTTCCAAACATCACTCATTGATTTTCCGCGAACAAAGATGGCTGAGGAGAAGTGCGTGTCAATGCCAACAAGTTATAGGGTAGGGAATTCATCCAGCCAGACAAGATCTAGTGCAAAAGAGCGGTTACAATAAAAATTACCCGAAGGTAAGGTCACACGAAAATGGTACAGATCTGTGGAGAGTTTAGCATAGGTATGATATGACTTAGAGATCTCCTTGAGAATAGACAGTGTTTCAAGAGCAGTTTAGCGACGGAGCAACACGCTTCAGCAATTTGTAAAGCTTACGGGCAGACAGGTGGAATAAATGGTAGTGTGGCTTCCGCAGTTCTGCCGGGGTAAGCAACAACAAAGTAGTGTCCCCTCCAACGAACATGTGACGATCGCTTTGAATTATGGTTAAACGCCATCCAAAACGGCGACTGTAGAGTAAATTCCGGAAATTGTCTGCAAAAAGCTTATCACAGTCGATTTTATCAATGCCGAGCAAGAGTAGGTCATCTGCGTTGACTATATCAGCAGAAATAGCTAGAAACGAGCCGTTCGTTGTGTTCATCCAAATCTCAATTATTCCAAGAAAGCAGTGACCGCGCCATCTTCAAAGCGAAAAGCGAAGTCATATCGTCAAATTCTGTAAGGTACACTGGCCTCTTGACAAAATTCACGCGCTTGGCGATGCCCTATGATAGTACTCTGTGTCCCTATATCGCAGTAATTACCGAGAAATCGTCGCTTTGATGGGGTGCTGGTATTGCCAAAAGATTGAAGCCGGATTTACTATTGGATGTTTGTGTAAATCTGATCTAAAAGCCATGGGATACATTTAAGACGGCGATGACATCAGTTTAAAATACAGAGAGCAGGTAGTAAAAGGGATGATGACGTGGGGAGGGCTTCACTTTTCCTCGTGAACGAGTTCTGGCGGCAACTTAGATCTCTAATAAAACAAATTCCTCAGTGAACTGTAGAGTACCCCTTCCGTTGTTCAACTTTACTGTTCAGAAAGAAACATAAATTGCTTCCCGCATTCATCAACTTCGTTTCGCATATCCCTCCAATTGAGTAGACCTGTAGCGAGCCGGATGAGGTCGTAGGGGCTGGTTCCATTGGGTTGCAATCTCAAGACTCGGCAATAGCATCCTGAGAACGCCGTGCACGCTTTGTTAACCATCTTCATCCTTGCTTTGACAGATTCTTTTGAGCGCCGCTCGCAAATAGTTGGCTAGAAAGTGTCATTGTACGACTCCTTGAGGTAGGAGAAGAAACTTTCACTCTTCCGCTCCGCACCTTTGATAGAGATTTCAGAGGAACAAATGAATGCCTTCGCGATAGCTTCGTCTTCAGACGGCACGAATTTAGACCCACGAACTTTTTGTTTCTTGTAAGCTTTCACGGTCAACTGGTTTGTCGGAGACTGTTTTGGATCCCCTAGCTCCGACATTTTTCGCTTTGGAGCACGAATATGCGGTGATAATGGGTAAAGTACGGCGTATATAGCTCCTCTAGGCTGGTTACCGTAGAGAGAAAGGGATGCTGGCAGGGTTTACAGTCGAGTTTGGCGCGAAATCGCGCCGAGGATTGTGTGCCAAGTAGTTGCCCAATTGATCTCCAAAGGCATATTTCTGACGCATCTCGGTCTGTTTTACACCCTACATTTGCCCCAGTGTAAAATTTTGCTTGAGAATTCCAACCAGTGCGAGCGTGCACGGATAAAAAATAGCAAAAATATGCAAATTTGTTGATTTGCTCAAACCGGTGGAGATGTCCTTAGGGGATCATTACAATGGGTTATCGGAAGAAATGTTACAAAAACATCTAACATTATTCATAAGAATGAAAATCGTATCTAGTTTATCAACCGAAAATTAATCGATTCCATTACATTGATAGGTCTTGGTCACCATTTTATGTTCCTGGGAACAGTTTTATAAAATGTTCCGATGGATTTGGAAATTCATTCGTATCTTCAATTTGTTGCAACAATATCAATACACGGAAAAATAATTCTTGGGCTGAGAAAAAGAAGATACTTAATAGGGTCCCCAAACATGTATGTGGTCACTCAAATTACGATATCGTAAAACGTTTTTACGGAAAAATTCTATATGGGACTATGAATGCAAAAAATGTTTATCAGGCATTATTGATTCATAATATTTTTGTGATTCATCAGGAAACTACCTTATCCTCTACCACAATTTATAAGTTAAATATATCTGGTTTTAATGAATTAGTTTGTGTAGTTCATTTTTATAGAGAACTTAAGTTTTTTCATATTATGAACTCAATTATCAGGTTTTCTGTTGGGACGGTAGTGCTCTTCTTAAAAATATAATATTACATTAATTCCTTTGCAACTTTATGGATAACTCCAGTTTTGCCACTTGAAATATTACAGGAGACCAGGCATTTGATAATGGTATTTTCAAATTTCATCTTAAAATAAAAGGGATTTACTTTCGTCCTATTGGCTCCACAGACAAAAAATATTCAATTGAGTTGATACAAAAATAATTTGCAACATTACATTCGTTTGAAATTCTATGAAGCTTCTACAAGTGAATCTGTGCGTATTGCTCAAATATTTCATAAATCAAATGATTCATATTGTAATGATGCTATTTATTCTTACAAACTTACTACAGGCCACACTAGACCTATCGATAGTTCCGATCCCGAGCTCTACCAAATGATTTAAGTGATAGGCATAATGAACTCAATGCTAAATGGAAATTAAATCTTATCCTCATACCGAAGTCAGTGAAAAATGTACCTATCAATATTGGTGATATTTTGGTATTATTTATACATATGGTCATATCCTAAACCAGTACTAAAATCCGATAAAAATATAATCGTTATATTCCCTAGTTCAAATGGAATGTTTACTAGTGAAGCTATAGAATAGGTCCGCCATTCTGTGTCACAAAATTAACTTGCATACGAAATAATAAAACGGATGATTTAATGGACCAAGCTATTGATAATTTTGTGGATGAAATTTCCGGTGACATTAAAGAAAGTGATATTAACGAGATGGAAATTTTAAATGAAGAAAACTGTGATGATGAAGGTATTAGTCAGGATATATACCTGAAATCCATGAATTTATATGTTGCTCAAAAGGATGAGATTGGATATGAGAATAATGAAAACACGTCAGATTTTGAGGAATAGTTATCTCCCGAACATTATAGATTCCGAAAATAACTCTTTTAATCCTGAACATTTAGTACACATTCCGATGGAAGAAAATGATGTAATTGATGCTCATGAAATTTAATTTCTATCTAGAACGGAATTGAAGTCGTGGAAATAAAAAGATTTAGAGTTTTATCATAAAAGATTTGGATTCAAGGAATTTCTACTCCATCAAGCATCTGTAATTCCATCTCATATTATTTCTAATACATACAGCACTGGAAAAATATTTTTCTCAGTGCTTGCTCCAAAATGCACACCTTCAAAATTCCTCCCGATGCAAATGTCATATCATGCTATGTATTATACGATATTAAAATTTTTGATGATGCAAAATATTATTGCAAAGCGCAGATAGCACCACACAAAACGCAGACAGGGAGAAGAACAATTTAAGAACTGTTTCTGAATCTTGTTCTCGAATGGGAAATAGAACTCTTATATCAATCACAACAATTTTAAATGCAATTTAACAAAAGTTTATGTCAAGTCGGCATTTTTGCAATCAAGATCAGTACTACGGATCTTTTTGTGAGACCTCCTCGAAAATACACGGAAAATCCTTTTACTGGTTATTATTGGCTGCTTCACATAGTCCAGTCAGTGGGAATGCTAAATGGCAGTTAATGCAGGAATATGATTGCGACCAAAAATTTTTCCAACGTCTGCATTGATTGGAATTACAGCATGAATATTAATCTGAGCTTTGTGGCGATTGAACAATTGAATAGGTTGTGCACTTTTATTCGCTAGGCAGTACTTTAGGTAAACATGATTTAGCTTTGATTTCCATCTCATCTCCCGGTACGCGTACTAAACGCTGCCACAGAAATAGTATAAAACATAGCGCTTGTTCAACATAGAGACTGAAAAGTAAAGAAATAAGCTTATAAACGGCAATTGCAGTGCCATCCGGATAATATATGTTTTAACTTGGCTTAAAACAGGTTGTTTTTATTCTTCAATTATTTTTTATGTCTTACGAAGGGTCACCTTCACTGCTCATAGTGAAGCTGGTTGATGATATACTTATTACTGGACTGGATAAAAGTAAGGCGACATTCATTCAAGCACTGGGGAAATTTCACGAGCTTGGTACAATCGTATATACTCTCGAATCTTTTAATTTCAATGGATTGAAAACTACTCAGTTTGATTACTACAAAAATAATGTATCAGCAGACCAAAAACAAAATGGGCTCGAACCTCACATAATATTGAAAAAAATGTATTTAAAAGCGGATAAAAAAATGAATTCTTTCAAGAAATCCTCCTTTAATCCATTGAATGGTTCAATTGTCTATTTTGGTATTGTTGCCTCTCCAATATATGCTTTCAGAGAAAATTATTTAAAACAAAAATATCCAATCCCTTGGTTCATGATTTATGTATTCAATCTTTTATGTTTCGAAATTTGAAGTTATCTGGTTTTAAAAGTATATGTATTTGCCCTGAAAAATATGGAAATTTTGAATCATAAATTGTTATTTTTCTGATATCGGAAGCAGCAAGTTCTACAAACACGCAGCTTGATTGTCTTGCTGGAGTCATTACTGGTTCTCTAAACGTTAATTAAATATTCTATACAATTTATTCGCATTCCCACTTATTTCGGCGTACGGTTAAATATATTCGATTTGGTAAAATTTTGGCTGCTAGTGAAGCTACTGAAGAAGGAAAACATATTATAGCAGAATACAGTATGAAAATCGATATTAATATTCCCTGCATGAATCAAAGGATTTATTCGGGTCTATTTCCACATTTTGTGTACCTGAAAACAAGTCCATAAGAGCAGATTTTCAATTAGTAAGGTATATTTTTTAAACAAACAAATTATGAAAATGATCTGGATATCTGGCTCTATTAATCCTTCAGGCCCGTTGAAAAAACAGAATAGTCCTGATTGCGATATCCTAAAATTAGTTTTATTTGATGGATCTAAACCCATGGATTTGAGCAAAAGTTTATCCCATGATTCATTTCAGTCAACGGGACAATAATATATACCATTCATATTTTTCAAAGCGGAAGTGGTGTGAAAATTGAAAAACTATTTGTGCAATTATTAGGAAACTATTTAATTTGTTTTGTATATCGAATAAAGTAATGAAAAAGTGTGGAAGAATATTTTATCATAGGCGCAAAAGTTTTATTTATTGTGATTCATCAAAAAAATACTTTTATCTATTTTCACTAGCCTATGTTTTATACTGTACTTCATGTGAAGCAATTATTATGTCTTTCATACGGTTTAAAATTCTATAGTTATAATTACTAGAAGCATATTGCCAGTAATTATTGTTTTGATTAATGCTCACCTGGAAAATTATTCTATAATTATTACTGAGCGTGAATTTGGACTACAAAAACTATTTAACTACTGGATTCATCATTGTAGAGAAATTTTATGGTATCAGTAAAATTTTCTATTCTGATCTACATTTTAAATAGTCTAAAGCTGTTAGAAAATTTTAGAAAGCCTCCCGTCATCGATCTATTCTCGTCGTTCAGCTATCAATAAATATTGGTTTTCTTTTTTTATTATTTTCAGTCTTATTCAGGTCATTTTATTAATCCTATAACTGGAATTATCTGTTTTGGATCTACGCGTTTCATTTAATTTTTTCGAGGTGCATTGCGTGGTCTCCTAGCCTGTCCATGGGTCTTTTGCGATGCTCCCGGTTTGGAGGGAGCTAGTCACTGTAAATAGAGAGCCCCAGGTGGCGACATACCATGGTCTTCCAATGCACTGCCGACCCTTTTGTGTCGGTGCTGGGATGCGAGAGGAAGAATATATAGTAGCACCAATACATAAATGTAATATAGCACAATTGTGAAAAATGGGGTTCCGAACATGGCGTGTGATGCTCGCGCTGTACTTTTTCTCTACCCTTGATGCGAAATTATCACAAGCAACAAGTATGGAAATATGATACTCTCTTCATGCGGAGCTTTACATTCTTTCTGGTAACGTAGACGTCAAAACCTCCATGCATTAGCCTGACATTGACCTTTTGCAGGTTTTTTTCAGCAGCAAGCGACTCGATTAAGATTTACATGAAGTTATCTCTGCAAATCTTAGCTTTTTCTAACTCAGAACGAAATGGTGGCTTTTATTTTGATTTTTACAGGGCCTGCTAAACAGACTCAACCCAGCACCGGCTAAACCGATGCCAACGCCGACAGAAGGGAAGAAAGAAATTTTCCACTACCGACAAACCTGCGGGCCAAGGCGGTGTTGGCTTCAAAAGCTCCCTGTGTAAGCGCGGTGCCTACAGAGAGCGGCGACCACGTCGACATGTGCTCCCGGTTTGCGGCCTCGGACACAACCAGTAGAATCATGGGACCCAGGACCTCTCGCTTGCTGTCCAAAGGGACAGCCGGATTAAGTGCGGCAGGGTATGCTGAGCGTTGCAGAACTTGATTCAGGTAGAGAGCTCTCCTTACACGCCATTCCTATTTCGAGGACCCCCGTGCGCTGGGGGCGCGGGAAGACAATCCACTTGAAAAGGACATGGCCAACGGCATTGCGGCGGAAGGCCAGTAAACGAAGAGCCGTCTGTAAGATGCAAGAAGGAAGGGCGGCCGGCATGCGCCCATAACAGTGCGGGCGCGGAGAGTGGCGGGATAAAGGTTGGAGAAAGGCAAGTGAAGCGGAGAGAAAGCAAAGAACAAAAGTTATGTTGAGATTCAGTCACCTCTACGGTACTCAGAACCTTTTTCCCTTCTAGTGCATTGAATCCAGAATGACGTGTGATGTACTAAGACTGATCAGTCCAGGGCGACCTTTGGTGCTCACTCTATGTAAGAATGTCTCTGTTACACCACTGCGTAATAAAGACTCGTTCGCTGCCGCTATTCCAATTCTCTATTGCATAGTGGTGTAACAGGGAAACTGTATCGTCTTGAATGATATTAGAAATTTGATTTTCCTCCAATGTTTTTATTTGACGTGGAGCACTACGTCATCGTTTTTATTTACGTAGTTATATTTTAAACAGTACAATTCTATAGTTTCACCTCTACTTTCTAGTAAGTTCTGCTGAGCTAACAAAGTATAGAACTTCTATATTACAGCTACTGTACTGTCTATAAAAGAGGGGGCTCATCTGGATTCTTGTGGGAATCCAGGTACACTCCGCACACCCTTTGCCCCTATCTTTCTGAAACCCATTAACACCGCCTCTACTGTTCCTTTAGCAGCGCCCCGACTGCCTCCCTCTCTGTTTCACTGGTTACATCGCTTCCGCCGGTTCCGCTGCATTTTCGCTTTCGTCTTGCTCTAGTTGGAGGGTTTTTTACACGTGTATTTTTTCTTGTGTTGTTGAATTTTGGAAAACGTTTGCTAACACGTGCTACTCTAAGCAATATCATATACTGTACTTGTGGGCTGGAGTGCTAAGCACAGGAGAGTACCTGTGGCCCGGAGTTCCAGGTACTCGAAACCCCATTGTTCTACGCAGGTCGCGGTTACTACTTGTAGAACTAGGTAACCAGGAACTTGGGGGTGCAGCATAGTCTGCGTTCTCCAGGTTATTCTGTTCAGGTAGCGTTTAGGCCTCACGAAGCTGCGTGATCCTGTCCAGAATACTTAGACTGGACAGTTAGGCTTAACTGAGTTGCCTTAGTAAAGCCGTACTTCTGACCAAGTCCCCATTTGAGAGTCCCCTCACAGTATTCCTATACAATCCTATTGCACTCCTTGGCTGTTAGCTAGGTGCACCGACTGGGTCACGGGTTCAAGTAACGCTTCATAGGGTTGACTTGGACTGGACTTGGACTAAGGTGGCGTGCTCAGAACGGGTATTCTTTGGTTATTCGCTAGCTTAAAGTCCGCTTGAGAGGCTTTCCTATAGGGTAAGGACACCGATCACGGTCTACATAGTGGACTGGTGGGGATATCCCGAACTGATTGCTGAGTCATACCGGAGTGTGGGTGTGACCAAAGCTGCTGATGAGTCACTCTCTCGGCGGGTAGGGAGCCAACTCGTCGTCCATGGATGAATTCCTTGCAGATTTCTACTTCAAGTGCTTGTATTCAAGTTTAGGTGCTGTTGTAAGGCTTTAATTAAGAGTTTTTTTGAACATGTCTATCTTCAAACCAAATAAGCCTGTGTTTTTCGATGGCACTCGAGATACGTTAACGGTTCGGTCTTGGTTGCATTCAGTCGAAAAGTACCTGAGACTAATTCAGGTGGGCCATGAAGAATTCATCACTGCCCAGAACGCTATCGACTTTGCTTAAACATTCATGACCGGAACTGCCGCAAACTGGTGGTATACAGTTGTGTCCGAGAATGATGTCCCGCCTACATAGAAAGCTTTCAAACTCCTTTTTGAGGCAGATTTTGTCCCCTAGGACAGTATCACTCGAGCTCGCGACAAGCTTACCAAGATCCGCCAGAAAACGAGTGTGGTAGCGTACCTCTCGTAGTGCAGGAATTTGGTTATCAATATTCCCGGTATCAGTGAGTCGAAAAATTGGTGCGGTTCTGTGAAGGTCTCAAACCCCACATTCTGTTGGAGATTCGTCAAGAAAACCTATCCAAGTTTGAATCTGCGAGTAACATTGCTCTTAACGTTGATGGAGCATTTTACGGTGGAGATTTCTTCATTGGCAGAGGTTCATTTCACACCAATCGAAATGCCTCAGGTCCTATGCTGATGGAGATCGGAAACCTGGAACGTAAAAACGATGGGCAGCGTCAGAAAGACTTGATGGAGAACCGATGCTTTACGTGCCACAAGATGGCATGTAGGCCATGGAAACACAGAAAAGGAAACGGGAATAAAGGTAACAGGGGTATTTCTCTCATAGTGGCGAACAATACAAAGGCAGGACACAGTAATTATTTGAATGGCTTTGACTCGGGAAACTAGTTGGTCCACCAGACTTGGTGAACACTCAGGTGAGGCCACTAGGGAGTGCGAGCAGATGTCCCAATGAGCAGAGTGAAACTGTTGTGGACATCACCGGAGCTAAATTCTCAGAGTACAGGAAATCGTCGAGAATCTCTGAAGCCAAGTCTAATGGAATCACGTCTAGTCATGGTGACAGCATCCTCACTGATAGACCTATACCATTGGGGCCTTTTTTAGTACTTGAAGGTAGACTGAATGGAATAGCAGTCAAAGTACTAAAGGACGATGGATGCAATACAAACGTGGTTTCAGAAGAGTTCCTCAAGTGAAATAGGAACTTTTTTGAGATTCGGCGTGAACGAGTCATTGTTTGCCATTCACAGAAGGGAGTTACTGAGGAAGTATCTGAGATTATTTCCAACAGAACTACTAAGTTAGGCGAGCATACGTATACTTCTAGTTGGCCTTTGTCCCAAACCAGGTATGATGTTCTGTTGGGAATGCCGTGGTTTGTTGCCCGCAATCCACTTGTAGACTATCGGAAACGGATTTTGATGGTGAAAGATGCTTCCAATCCAGTGATTGATCCAGATGACGAAAACCCTGTTGATGTGTCCAACTTGGGAGTGAAGAAATATAGACGTATTCTGAGGCATAGGGGTGACTTCGAAGTACTTCAGTTACTTGAAGTTCACAGTATAAGAGGAGTGAAAGATTCAAATTTCGATGGAAGACTGAGCAGATTACTGGATAATTTTAAAGAGTTCTTTCAAGTTGAATTGCCGAGAGGGCTTCCTCCGATTCGATCAGTTGATCATGAGATCAAAGTGGAAGAAGGAGCAAAGGCACGTCATCTTCCTTTATTGTAGTTGTATTCATCCGAACTTAGGGCAGCAAAAGAGTACGTCGAGTCTTTCTTTAGGAAAGGGAAGATCCCGTCCAGTAAATCGCCATATGGAACACCACTTTTCTTTGTGAAAGGAAAGGATGGAAAACTTAGAGGTGTTGTCAATTATCGCGCTTTGAATCTCATCACTAATAAGAATATTGCTCCACTCCTTCGTTCTGATGAAATGTTAGATTGACTTTGAGATGCGAGATTTTTCTCCAAGCTTGATCTGAAAACGGGATTCCATCAGATAAGGGTGAAACCGAAGGACATCGAAATGACTGCGTTCAATACAAAGTATGGCAATTTGACTATCTTTTTATGCCAATCGGACTTTGCAACGCTCCTGCTACGTTCCAAACTTTGATGAACCAGATTTTCTATGCTTGCATCGATGTCTTCTTGGTTGTCTATATGAATGATCTTCTTATATTCAGTAAGAATGAGGAAGAAAATTACGAACATCTGGAAATCGTATTAAAGAGAGTTAAGGATCACAAGCTGTGTATCTCTCCGAAGAAATGCGCTTTCTTTCAGACTGAGCTGGATTTTTTGGGTTTAATAGTCGGGAAGGACGGCATTCTTGTCAATCCTGAGAAGGTAGAAGTCCTACAAACTTGGCCGAAACCTTAATCTCTAACGGAGTTGAGAACTTTCTTAGGTCTAATACAGTTTTTCCGTAGGTTCATTCCGAAGTTCTTTGCAATTGCTGTACCTCTCACGGATCTGACAAAGAAAGGTCGAGGTATAGGTAAATGAGATCAACAGTTTGATAAAGCTTTCCAAAAGCTAAAGAAAGCAATGGCATTGGCTCCAATCTTAGTCGCTCCTAACTGGAAAAGCCATTTCGTGGTCATGTAGATGCTTCACAGCTTGCTGTCGGTGTAACTCTAACACAGTTGGATGAGAATGGAAGGGATCGTATAATTTCTTTCTATTCAAAGAAATTTTCACCAACTGAGTCGGACTACACTGCAAATGACAGAGAGCTTCTGGCTTGGATTAATTTTCTGGGAAGTTTTAGGTGCTATCTTGAAGGTTCTGAATTTGAGATTTTCACAGACAACCAGGTGCTTAAGAGCTTCTTCACAAAACCAAAACTGAGTCGGAAAGAAGCAAGTTGGTTGGAAACTCTCGGTAACTTCGGAATATTTCCCATCACACTGACGCCTGGAAGAATTCACGTCTTGGGAGACGCATTATCTAGAGCTCCATAAGTGACGAGAGGAGACCGTGACGTCTCAGTGAATGACTTTGAAGTTCCCTACCTTGATGTTGATCAGATCATTCCTCGGTATGGTGAAGACCAGTTCTTTGGTGCAGTGGTAAAAGCCATGGAAGGAGAGTGGCCAGGGGATATGGTTCAGAAGTAGAAACTTGAAAGAATTCTGCCGATGTTCCGAAAAGATGGTTCGAGGCTTTTTTACAATGGAAAGTTGTGCATAAAAGGAAGGTCAGTTTCGGATATTTTGCAAATCGCTCACGACTCGAAAGTTGGTGGATATTTTAAATTTGCGAAGACGCTGTCCAGATTAGATAACTTCCATTGGAAACATAGGAGCCGGGATGTTCGAAAGTTTTGTGAAGGATGCCTCACGTGCCAGTAGTATAAGTACTTTAATAAAAAAAGTTGACTGATCCAATGTCATAATAAAAAAAGTTGACTGGTCCAATGTCACTGGAATTGCCTGACCGCAGATGGGGATCATTAGCTACAGATTTCATTGTGAGGCTTCCCCTGACGAGGAGCGGTCATGATGCGATCACGACTTGGGTTGATCGACTTACTCGTCGAGTACATTTTCTGAAATCTAAAACATCAGATACTGCTGAGGACACGGCTCGAGACTTATTCGCGAACATCTTCAAGAACCACGGTTTGCCTGATGATGTGACCTTAGATAGGGACAGCAAGTTCAATTCAAAGTTTTGGAAGACACTGATGAATCTTTGTGGGGTGAAATTAAGAATGTCTACAGGTAGACAACCACAAACAGATGGCGCTTCCGATACTATGAATAGGATGATCGAGAACTATCTCCGTTGCTATTGCTCGTATCATCAGGATAACTGTGATAAACTGCTTCCTTCTGCATAATTTGCATACAACTCGGCTGTGAGCGATGATCTGGGTATGTTATAGTGCAATAGGGACGACGGGGGTGTTCTAGAAGCGCACCACGGAGAGTGATCCGTATGGATCGTTGGACAGGTGACTATTAAAGTCAAAAGAGGTTCTCTCAATGGTAAAAGGGGAACGTCGCGCACGCGCGCAAAGTAAAACGCAACCAAAAGGGGCGAAGGTAAAAAGTAACGAGCCAAAGGGGAAGGAAACGCGCACCACTCGTGAAGGGAAAGAAGCAACCAGGCGAAAGTCAAAAAGGGTTGTGGGATACTCGCCCTCCCACAAGGGAACCAAGGGCAACAAGCGAGAAATGGGGCACAAGCCTAAGAACAATAAGGCTGACAGGCCAAGCTGGCGGACCGGGGGCTGAAGGGGTTAGTAGCTACTATAGCTGCATTCGCGGCGCCTCGTAAAGGGAAGGGAAAAGCGGATTGCAGGAGAAAACTACTAGAGCTGGAACCAGACTTCGGTGAAGAAGACGGTACCTCCGGTAACTTTAGTGTAGTTGGTGGCAACCCAACTGTAGAATAAATACTAAGTCAGAAAGTTAGCTACTTAGCTAAATTACAATAGGACACTTGTCGCTTAGTTAGCTAGTTAGCCAAAAATAAATATCAGGTCTAAGTAGCGGACCGGCACCATCCCGATAGGGGTTACTACTTGTCACTGTAAAGTGCTAGCTTACATTAGACTTGGCATGTGCCAACTATCTAGTTATCGTAGTCGATAGTAAAAGTAGCTGTTAGAGCTAGTACTCAGACATAGTGCTATTGCTCTACATATGGCACCATTTGAGCTGGACTTGGGATGGACACCTAAATCGCCATTGGCCTTATTGGCTAGCAGCAGCATACCTCTTCAGAGTTTGGACGACTTTCGTGCCAAGTTCAATGTTTCTCTTGAGGATGCTAAATTTGCCAGCAAAATGGCGAAATCTCGGCAAACTGCATATGCTTCAAGGCGATACAAGGTTCCAAAGTCGATTCAAAGCTACGGATCAATCGTTCGTCGTTTACAGATGTTTATTCTAGGTCCCAGGATTCGAAAAAGCTTTTTGTGCGCATAAATGGTTTATTTGAGGTTAAGGAGCTAATCGGTAAGAATGCTGTTCGACTGGATCTCCCTGCTCATTTTAAAATCCATCCAGTCATTTATATCATTCACACCACACTACATTTGGAGCAGCCCGATGACATTGCTTTACCCATTCCTCCCGCACCTGCACCACTTGAACTGCCTGATGAACCAGAACAGGAAGATGAGAATATCTTGGATCACTTAAAGATTGGACGCAATTTCAAGTTCCTGGTTTTGATGCGTGGTGTACCCCGTCATGAGGCGGAGTGGCAACCAAAAAAGGACTTTGTTGATCTTACGGAAGATAGATCTTCTGTAGTAACGGAAGCGTTCCAAGAGTATATTCGGAAACATAATATACTCCCGCAGTATCATTGACGAGGACGTCAATAGTCCGGGAGAGGGAATACAGTAGTGTAACAATGTCTCTGTTACACCACTGTGTAGTAGAGACTTGTTCGCTGCCGCTATTTCAATTCTCTATCACACAGTGGTGTAACAGAGGAATTGTATCGTTTTGAATGATTTTAGAAATTTGATTTTACTTCAATGTTTTTATTTGACGTGGGGTCCCACTTCATCTTTTTATTTATGTAGTTATATTTTAAACAGTACAATTCTATAGTTTCACCTAAACTTTCTAGTAAGTTCTGCTGAGCTAACAACGTATAGAACTTCTATAGTACAGCTACTGTACTGTCTATAAAAGAGGGGGCTCATCTGGATTCTTGTGGGAATCCAGGTACACTCCACACACCCTTTGCCACCATCTTTCTGGAACCCACTACCATCGTCTCTACTGTTCCTTTAGCAGCGCCCCGGCTGCCTCCCTCTCTGATTCACTTGGGTGCAAAGAACTGTGCTGTATTGTACCCAAAAGGACTTTGGATTCTACCTCATTTTCACTGAGCCTGGAGCGTCCTCTAGCTCTGCAATAGGACTGGGACCTTAGGAATGAGGCCGATGTGTGATCCTTTCTCGCAGCTATGAGCTTGGACACACAGACCATGGCCGATGTTGTCAATTGGCGCAGTGATTGCAGTTCGGGCTTTCCTTGTAGCGAACCCTCAATCTGTAGAAATCGTGTTTGGCTCTAAACAAATTCAATTTAGAAGCCGCATTACAGTGGACCATTCCTTTAAAAATGCATTACACACACAAACTGGACATATTGTACAGTAAAGAAAATAACAAAATAAATACAGTGCAGTACAGAACCACACCAGCACAGGTACTGTACTGTACTGTACGGTAGTGACACGAGCGAAGCGCCCACGGTAAACCGACAGGAGTGTACAGTACTGTACGAACCACTAGCTCAATCCCCATGACATGAGACTACCGCTACCTCAAAAAAGTATTCAACTCCAAAGCAATGGTCTTCTTCTCAACGGCACCGGCACCAGCACCAGCACCAGCCCTACGACTCACAATGCGTCATGATATCGCAGCATTCATCCAAACGCCACTCCACCATCACCACCCGTTGAGACCCTCCTCCATCACCCCTCTCCATCCGTCTCACCAATACACTCACCATGTCCTGCACCGCCGCATAGCCACGATGCAAGCGCGTGAGCCCTCCGTCAATGCACCTACCATACCGCTCGCCCCAGAGGTATGCGACATATGGGAACTGGACTTTTATTCGCGGCCTGTGGTAGGGGTCGATGGTAAAAAGCTGTGGGAGTTGATTCTCACGGATGCGGAAGGTGCGTTTCAACATGTAGAAGCGATTCCCAATGCAATGGTGAATTCTCGCGAGTTGAGGAAGCGAGTGCAGAGTGTGATTGATGAGAGTGTGGTCAAGCCGCGGGTGATTCGGTTCTTTCGGGTGCAGATGTTTAATATGATTCAGATTGCGTTGTCGGAGATTGATGTGCAGGTGTCGCCGTCTCGACGGACGTATTCGTTGTATCAGGTGATTAAGGAGCGGGAGGAGAGGGTGTACCGGAATATGCCGGGGTTTCAAGAGTCGTTGAGTCGGCAGGCGGGGAATTTTCAGGGCATTGATTTGGTAGTGCCACAGCGATTGCCGGATGCGTTGCGTTGTGAGAGTTTTGCGTTTGGGACGTTCCCGTTGGGGCAACTGGAGGAGTTTTTTGAGAGCGCCGACCCAAGGGAATACTTTGGAAGTCGATGTCCGGTGCAGGGTGACGTTGCAAAGGACAGTATGGTGCCAGGGTTGATTATATTTTCAAAGAGAGCATATCCGTTGGCGGCGTGGATGGACGGCATTGAGGTTGCTTTCATCAAGGCGTTGCTGGAAAAGCAGGAAGTTTTGTTGGAGTGTGGATTGAATACCAGTTATAGATTTGTGCAGATAATGAATGACTTGAAGGACGATGCGAGGTCATTTGAAACAAGAAAGGCAGATGCAAACGGCCTCCACTTTCTCGCCGTCCAATCTTCCACAGACGCCGATGAAGTGGATGGCATGTGGCTGCTGTGCGAGTCGTAGATAAACTATTACACGTGTCATACCTGCTTATTTGTGCATTCTGTAATTCAACTGTAATTCATTCCTAGTGCTTGCCCACGTTCCAACAATAGGGCAATGTAACTGAATAGAGTAGATCCGCATTCTCCACTCAAAAAGTTTCCTCGACATCGGTCCACTGCCAACCTCAACGCACTTCGTCTCCGCCGTCCTCAAACATCCTCCGCATCATGTTCCGCAATCAGTACGACACAGATATCACCACCTACAGCCCGCAAGGCCGTTTGCATCAAGTCGAGTATGCAATGGAGGCCGTTAAGCAAGGATCGGCCGTGGTTGGCCTGCGCTCCAACACCCACGTCGTCATCGCCACCTTGAAACGATCCACGTCGGAACTCGCCTCGCATCAGAAGAAGCTCTCCGTCATTGACAACCACGTCGGTGTCGCGATCGCAGGCCTCACCGCAGATGCAAGGGTGCTGTCCCGCTTCATGCGGACCGAGTGTCTCAACCACCAGTACGTCTACGAGGAACCTTTGGCTCTGTCCAGGTTGGCGTTGAGTGTCGCTGATAAGTGCCAGATCTCTACTCAGAGGGCAAGTAAGAGGCCATTTGGCGTCGGCTTGCTCATCGCGGGCTACGATAACACCGGGCCGCATTTGTTTCAGACTTGTCCCAGTGGCAATTATTATGAGTATCTTGCCATGGCCATTGGATCGCGCAGTCAAGGTGCAAAGACGTATTTGGAAAGGACCTATGAAACTTACAAGGACCTCTCCCTGGATGACTTGACAAAGCACGCCGTTTTGGCATTGAGAGAAACTGTATCGTCCTCAAAGGACACGGAGCTCACTTCTGACAATACTGCAGTCGCCATTGTCGGCAAAGGCATTGATTTCACCATTTACGAGGACGATCAGGTCAAGCCGTATCTTGCAATGATCGACGCCGACGAGGCCCCAGCCGACGAAACCACTACTGAGAACGCCGCAATGACCGACGCATAGACCTACTCTGATGTGTCCCAACTAATCGACCTGTAAAGAATCCTGGCAGACGTCCTCTTCTCTTGCTCGTGATCCCGTGTCGCCTTGACGTCACGTCCATCGAGCATTTGTTTTCGTTGTATCATCTCAGGCGATTCGCTCGGCAACTTTCCAAGGCGTTTAATCATTCCAACTATCATCTCACTTAAAATGCCTCAAAACGTGGTCCTATGTACAAATCCCCTGCTTGGCCCCCAGTCATTAGTTTGCCCGACATATTCGCGCAAAAGTCATCTGCCGGTGCCCTTTACCAAATCCTCAATTTACCCAGTATAGTTAGCCATCGGGTCCTCTGCCATCTGCTTTCTAATGCGGTAAGCCTCAAGCGCAGTTTCAGACATTTTTCCGCCGTCACCCGCTTTCCACGAATTGTACCCGCGCTCCCCGTCCGCAGCAATCATCCGCCGTTCTTCCTGCTCTTGTCTCCGGATCTCCTTTTCAATTTCCTTGACCTTTTTTTTCTCAATCTCTGCAGCCTTTTCTGGAGGCGGTGCATTTTCTACCCTCTCCCTCTCCGCTTGCTCCCATTGTTCCATGAGCGACTTTTGATCACGTTTTGCCTCGGCCGCTTCAATTCTTTGCTTCATTTCCCTCTCGGTATCTATCGCCGCCTGCTTTCCCTTTTCTCCGGTGCACACGCAATTTCTCACAGTCTGGTGGCAGCAAGCGTAGCCCCATTCGCCATCCTTGAAATAACTTCCCCAGATCGCAGTGTGGCCCTTATCATACACATCTCTGGATATTTGCTTACCGGTACTGCTTCCTTTGTCCTCCTTATTGCCCGTCCGTCCCTGCTGTACTCTACAAACGTCTCCGATTGCTTCACCCCGTAAATTGCAGCTGGGCGCGCAGAATGTTCTTGACCGCCGTACTTTTTCACAATGTCAGCGCGTCGTTGCTCTTCGACTTGCTTCTTCTTCGATTCGAATTCCTTGAACAGTGCTTCAGCACGCGAGGGCTCGGCCTGAAGGTGTGGAAGATTACGGCCTAGCTCAGTTGCAGCCATTGAGTGCAACTCCATTTGGGCCAACTGTCGCACATCTCCCGTATACCGAACGAAATTGTCACCAGCATAGTCCTTATCCTCCGGTTTGACATCAGGATTTGGATCTGAGCGCATTGCCCTCGACTTGGGGTCATAGTATGCAGAGTCGAGGTCGAGATTGTGCAGGTACTTTGCCGTGTCCTCACGAATACGGAGATTCCTCGCCGACATTTTGGAGCCGTGGTCCGTTTGCTGCACAACAGTCCCATCCGCAGCACCATTTTGTGAATCATCGTCGTCAGAGTCATCTGAATCCGAACCAGGCCGCGCGCTCTACGCTTTCCGCTTCGTAGTTCCGAATCCAGGCGCTCCGCCTTGAGTCTTTTCCGCTCGGCCTCTAGTTTGGAGTAATGGTGATGGACTTTTCCGTACTCGGCAAGCTCGTCGTAGCCATTCCATCTGTCCCTCTTTCCTTGAAAATCCAAGTTGACAGTGCCAACGAGCTCATCTGGTCTTATATTTCTGCCTGTTAACTTTGCACCGCGTCTTCTAGGGCGTTCTAAACAGTTTTTCACGGTATGTGTCATGGCGCCACAATTTCACATGCTCCCTTTCGAAATTTGGTTGCGGCAGGTCCCGTAGTCTGACCTCGAGGAAGCCATTTGCCGAGACTGTCAAACTTGCGCTTCTGTTCGTTTTGGTTCTTTTGGTGCTTGAGAGATGGACGGTCTTGACTAAGGTACCAAGGTGCGCGGGAAATGTACTCGGGAATATGGGGATTGATGATTTTCCCATCATCGTCCACGGCGGGGGGGGCTGTTCCTGCCTTTCGGGCCTCCTCCAGTTCCTTTGCAGCTTTCCATGCTTCGCGCGACTTGTACGCGCCAGATGAAGAGGCCATGGTGACGTTAAGTTGCGGGCATGGAACGCGGTTCTGCAACCGGTCGTCCAAAATGGGGGTTGCGGCCTTGTACACAGACAAGTCGGCTGAAGACAGTCGCTAAAGTACGGACTTGGCTAAGGTTGTGACCCGACGTGAAATGTTGCGTTTGATAAACATGGTAAAGTGCTTAATTACGGTATAGAGCAGCCAAAAATGTAAGGTCACTGTACTGGACTTTTCACTCTACGGTACAGCACAGTACAGTACAGTACAGTCCACATACGGTACAGCAATGCAAAAGTTACAGTACTGTACGAGTACAGTAATGTTACTGCCTTTCTTCGAGATCAACCCACTTGTCTCTCCGCTTCAACTTTAATCCCAATGTCGTCCCCCGCCCCTCCCCCCTTCCGCGCCCACATCACGCCAGCCCCCGGTGCCACTCCCCTCCCCTCGACAGGACGCGCCGTGATTCCCCGCGTCCAACTCCCGCAATTCGGCTATTGGGTGTGCGTTTTCATCCGGACATCGGGCATTCCCAACTCGTGTCGTATTCGCATCCTCTATCCCGGCTTCCACGTATCCTCCTGCGCGCCGGCCGATGCGTCGACCGATATTTCCATCGATGCAGCGAGGGTCGTGCCATGCTTTGCATGCCCACCTCCGCACCCCCCGCTCGGCCCACGCCCCCGCTACGCTGCTGTGCCCCTTTGACACTCCGCACTCCATACCGCCACGCCAACATCCTCCAAGACATCCCTGCCACCAGCCTCAAACCGTTCCTCCTCCCCTTCATCAAGCTAGTCAATGCCGCTGCAAACGCGCCCACCGCACACGCTACCCCCGCCTCGCCACACCTCCACATGCTCCCTACCGCCGTTCTCCGTGGCACACGTTCTCAGTGCGTCACCCTCTGGGCCGAATCCCTCTCCGCAAGCAGCCGCCTCTATTCCCAACGCAACTGGACTTTCCCGCCGCGCAGAAGCAATCTGCGCCGAACGCACCCGACGGTAAAGCCATGCCGTCCCTCCGCAACGCTCCGCTCGCTGACATCAACGACACGTAGACAATCCCGCCCTGCCCACCGCCTTTGATAGAACGGTGGCCTTGACTTTGGATTGCTCTGAGACGAGTAGTGAGGATTTCCAGTGTACTGTACAGTACTGTACATATCTGTACGTACCCCGCAGACAGTTCCAACTAAAGATACAGTACCACAAGATTCATAGTAGCGCTTCGGCAGCTTAATGCTGTACTCAGCCTGACACTGTAATGCACACCGTACACGTGTGGGGATGGTGGTAAATCTTTATGGGTTCCATGGTGCGACAGTGTGCCGTGAGTGTACGGAGATCAACTACGCAGGCAGGCAGCGAGTGGCAACCTGTCGCGCCTGCATCACTTGAAGGCTAAACGCATGTGTGAGTCGGCAGCAGGCGCTGAGAACGGCGAAATGTTGATGATGCCTCGCAGTGGTTGGGTTGAGTTCGGAGTGGAGTGGTGCGAGTAATACGAAAAGGATCAACACGGGGGGTCCATTTACTGTATCAGATAAGCTGGCTGATACCCAGTCAACTTGAAAGGCACACCGTGGGCCAGGAAAGACAAGTCTCCTGGGCCGATTGCCGTAGGCGAGACGCTCCGGAGACAGCAGCCAGTCATTGACTGGCCGCTACCTCATGACACGAGAGTCCCAGAAGGCAACGAGATACTTCCTACCGCTACAGGTAGGCATCGCTATTAGATATGGGACTGAAGTAGTCGGGCGTAGTATCCACCGAGCGGTCCAACAGTGTGGAAGTAATCCAAAGTATGGTCTGCTGTCCGTGGATTTGATGAATCCCTCTAATCTTTGAAGTCGTCCTGCCCTTTTAAAAGCTGTCAAGGAATTGCTTCCAGCGCTGTTTCCACGGGTCTCGTACAGCTACGAGAATGAACCTGCCTTTCTATGGATTGTTCTCTGTACCAATAGAAGCGATTCCAGCACACAGCAGGGGACGATCTTGGGGGTGTTCCTCTAGATCTAGTGTTGCACCCTCTCACTAGTGTTGCACCCTCTCATCCTGAAAATGGAGTGGCTGCTTGGTGGGTAGGGATTTCGACTTTTGAGCATGCAGATCTGATAGTTTGAATTCTATTTCATCGACTTGAACAAATACTCATGTGCCTTCGTTTATCATCCGAAACGGAGGGCTATTCGGGGCTCTTTCGTGATTATATATGGAGGACGGCAATTTTCCGAGACGGGGGTGGCAGTTCTGTCTATTGGAGGGTCTGGAAAGGAGGAAGAATTAGGCGGGACGATCTCACACGGGTGGTGTAAGGTCAGCCGTAAGGAATGCTGCGTCGGACAAAACCGTCGCCGCAGCATGTCTTTGAATAACGACAGATCCCACCAGCCCGAAGGTCTCCATGGCTGGCACTGCGACGTGCCTAGCCATTTCTGTCAGCGCTGCGACTGCGTCCAGGCACCTCCCGCCAAGAGTGGATATCGGCACTGGGATCGACGGGCATCTGGCAGGCGTGGGGATAAAGTCTTGATACCTCCTGCACTTTCCGCTTTCGCGGCATTCAAAGATGTCTTGAGACGTTATCTGAAAAAGCCTGCACTGACTCATTCTGTTCAAAACTCCTAATTGTGTAATCATATCACAGCTGTATACATATATAATCATCTTTACTTCATGTATCATAAGAGGCGTACAATCCTAGTACAGTATGTTTCCTTTTGAACATCAAGTGTACCTATGTTGATTACAGACTTTCCTGCTTATTCATATCGCGCGCGCCACTGCACGTGACCGATTTGGTCCACCCAGTTACTTCTTAACTGAATAGTCGGCCAGTCGGTGCACATACCAGATAAGTAATGAGTAAAGATCCTTCATTCCAGCATCAAAAGTCTGTGCAAGTATTGCAAAATTGAGACTGACCTCGAAGGGAGCATTAAGGTAAGTCTCAGTTTTACAGTAGGTAAGAGACAGGACCACAAGCAGAACCACATTCTTTTTGAGACGTCCAAATCTTTCAATCTCCCTACCTGATCTCAGTTAATCGCAGCGCTGTGTTACGCTAGGATGGAGCAGAGAGTGAAGCAGCCGTGACGCTGCCAAAGGGATAGTAGAGACGATGGCAGTAGGTTTCAGAAAACTGGGGGCAAAGGGTCAATGGAGTGTAGCTAGATTCTCCCAAGTACATAGAAGACCCGCGCCTTTTATAGCTAGAACTGTAGTTCCGGCGAGGTGCATGTAGATTCTAGCATACTCACAAAAACTATAGTAGTAACTATAGAATAGGCACCGATAAAGTTTAACTACTAAAAACTACCATAAAACCCGGTAGCATGTCGCTACGTCAAAGAAATTGGTTACGCATAAAAATGATTATGTGTAAAACCCCGTATAATTAACACCAATTCATAGAAATAGGTTCATACCCAAGTTCTCGGTTACATCACTGTGTGATAGAGAACTGGAATAACGACAGCGAACAAGTATCTATTACGCAATGATGTAATAGAGACATTGTTACATATTGGTAGCATCGCAAATAGCCTTCAGCACGGGTTCATTAAAGAAGAAAATACCCCTACGTTAATGATAGACTTGAGGAGAGCTTCACCGTCTTGCTTCAACGAATGAAGACAATTTAAGGAAGACGTGATTGTATAGGTACTACCGATTGTACGATGTACGAAAGTTGTGTAAAAAGATAGTAATGCTGCATTGTTAAAGTACTATAAGGAAATGAAAAGAGCAGTAGCTCCTATCAAACACTGAATTCGGTTGCGTATTGAGCCCGATACCATTCTTGTTGTTTTTTCGATGCTGGTTCGAGCATCCCTTTCATTCCGAGTCAAACCCAGCTATTTATATAAAGATCCTAAGAGACATATGATACACCGGCACATTCGCGCCTTCCCAAAACACATACGGACAGTCTCTGACTTTAAAGTTCCCCTAATTGCAAACCCCAATCTTCAAAAGTAAATAAAAGCTCTCAAATATCACCGGAGCTATTGAATATAAAGATATATTTCAGCTACACTTCAAATCTCGTCTCAGGCATGGAAATGACGGTATATTTTATCAGATGAAATTGATAGCGAATTTTTAATACTTAACAGCTCTGATGTTACTGGTACTGGGTGATAGGAACATCAAATGAGTACAGTACTCGAAGAGTTCAGCAGAAATGAGATAGAAATTTTAAATTCACGGCGCTCATAAACCAAGCAACAACAAACTAATTTTTGAATGAATTTTCTCTAAAGATTTAGAGACATGTTTAGCCATCTTTGACTGCATTGAGAACTTACATCATGTATTTTAAAAAGTTAGAAAATGCTGGACCGAGGCTAAATTAGCTGATTCAGGTATCATTTCCATAGGCATCAATAAAGAGCTACGAGTTGTATTAAGCCACTTTTCCGCAATAATGACAATGAAAGAATTAAAATAAATTTATTTATCACAAACAGATTGATCGATAAATATGGGAGTAAACGGCCAGTAGAGAGAGAAACCGATCCCATGCCTCGTGTAGCTATATTGCAGTCTTTAGCTGACTTGTCTTTGCTTGTATTTCTTCGATTAAGCTCCCTCTTCCCCCTACGCCACGCCCTCCCTCCATCGACGTACGCGCTCGCTCCCGCGGTCCTGCTGCGGTTGCGCTCTGTCGCGCAACGACGGTGCTTTCACCCTTATCTTCCCTCTTCACCGGTTTTTTACCTTTCTTCTTCTTTGTTTCTCCCGATCTTCGCCAGATTCTTTTTCCGCAGCGCTATCTTATTGGCTACTTGATTTTTGGTCTATCGTGATCTTTTTATTGGCTATTCCCTTTCCCCGTGATCTCCTCATTCCGCAGTTTCTGCCACCATGCCTTTCGACCTGCTTCTGGACATTCCGACACCGTTGTTTCCCTAACCCATGCGTCGATGGATTACCTGGTCAAATGCGTTTCCATCTTTGATGGAGTCGTCGACCTCTCCGACCCTGCAGTCACAGCTGCATTCTGTTCTGCTGTTCAGAACTCTCCTGTAGCGACCGTCCTGGCCCCTTCTTTGCAAAAAAACCCTCAGTTTTGTTCCGTTCTGCAGATCTTGACCTCTCTTGCGACCCCTTCCCCGCCAACTTCACCTGCGACTGAATCGGACCAATCTCCCAATCCGGCTCCTCTGCCTCCCGCCCAATCCTACCTACGCGCGGCGACCATGCCCCCAACGGCCTCGAAACCGCTCCGCCGTCTCCCTTTCCTGGGTCGCCAAGGCCTCACCCAACATGGTGACCTTTCAGCTGTTCGGATCCCCACCATGTTTGCGGGCCGCGTCCGCCATGATACTCGCGGGCTTTTTGGCGGCAACACCAAGCGAGTTGTTGTCGTTACGTCTCCTCCGGACTTTCCTGTACACGATCCGTCCGCTCTCCTCAGAGCCACCACACAAGGTGGTTTTCCCGGCTCCTGTTCCGTTATTCGCTCCTGTTCCCCTCATGTCTTCATGGTGTGCGCTGCCGAGCGGGATTTGGCGTCTTTTCCTCCCGCCTATACCGCCTTCCGAAACTTGGCGAAGACCTCGGACAACTACTACCCTCCCGAACTCGTGTTTTCCGAAATCATGGATATCTCTTCAGACCTGTCTCCTGCCCAACTCCGCGGCGTCCTTCCTGGCCTTCGACAGGAAATCGAACGCCTTGAATCTCCGTTCTGCCAGTGTTATCCGGCCCCTGCTTTTGCCCAATCCCTCCGCGAAATGGAATCCGCAGCTTACCAGACTCTTTCTTCCGATCCCACCTTTGCCCGGGTCATGCCTCCTCTCGCACCCCTTCGTTCTCGCTGTCCACTCTAAGCGCCGTCGCGCCCGTCCAGAAGTGACCGGTACGGACGGTTTCACCCTGGTTGCACGCTGTGCACCTCTTCTGCTCCTGGCTCCCCTGTTCTCCCGCAGGCTGACGCTCGGTTCTCTGTCCTTGAATACGTCCCAGTTCCGGAATCGATGACCGACAATGACCAGTAGGATTGCTTCTGTCCCTCCTACTGCCCTTACTTTCCCTGCTCTTTTCAGGGCTTCGATTCCCGTTCTTCCGTATACCCCCGCCCAGTTCAAGCAGCGGCCTACGATCTCTATTTTGCCTCCCTGAGCCGTATCATCGCTGCTCCGTCTGATGCACATCGTCATCGTGCCCTTCTCCAACTTGTCGCCCTCCCCAAACTCGTATTTCGACGCAATCATCCTCGCCTACATCGCTCGAGCCGCTCTGACAACTGCTCCAATCTTGCTGACCGCATTCGTATCGCATCTTCCGGTCTCTTCGATGACCTCTTCATTGAAGCCCTCTCCCTCTTCGGGCCTCCCACTCCCTTGCTACTCATGCCGACGCCTCTCCTTCCCATCTACGCTCCAGCGCAGCCGCCGCTTATTGCACCTGGGCAGTCCTTCCCGCGCCACAGCAGCCTTACTGCACGATACCCCACCTGTTGTGCCCTCGGAAGACAATCTCCGCAGACTCAAATCCCTTCACCCCACGCCCGCGTCCCCCGTTCAGCCCCTTCCTAACTCTCGTCTTCCCCCTTCCGTCAAGTTTTCCGTTTCGGATGTTCGTAGAGCCATTCATAGCCTCGATCCGTCCACCGCCCCTGGATCTGATGGCCTTTCCCCGGTCTTTCTCCGTATGTTGCTTCGACCAGCGGGGGAGTGCATCCCGCCCGTGACTGTCTTTATGTGCTGACCAAGTTTGTGAACATGTGTTCCAACGGCGAACTACCGGACTCGTGCCGGGCCTACTTCTGCGGGGGCCGGCTCACAGCCCTCCACAAGCCCAACGGTGGACTTCGCCCTATAGCTGTTGGTCTCCTCCTCCGTCGCCTTATTGCCCGCCTCCTCGCTCACAAGGCTTCTGTAATACAAAAAAATGGTCCTCCCTTCACGTTATACAGGAAATGGTCCTCCCCTCGTGTAATCCAGCAACCTACAACGATCCTGCCCCTAACTTCTCCAACCGTCATTTCCAAATTTACTTCCATTTTATCTAGATATTTTTATACTGTATTTAGCCCTCTGAATCGACCCCGAATCAAGTCCCTTTTCCCTTTTAGCTTACCTCCTCCTCCAAATTCGCCTTTTTTGAGAAGAAGGGCGCAAATGCACTATTGCAAAATCCCTTGCAGATTTATTTTACCTATTCCTAATCTATAGAACCTGCCCCGGGAGCCTATTTAAACCCCTTTATTCTAAGTTCCAAATGCCCGCGATCATTTTACTCATCACCCCTCTCCCCCCACACACCCAAAACACCCTACATTGCCTCCTGTTCCCCAACGTCTATCACAATGAGCAACCTTCGCCCCTCTGTCCCTATTTCCAAAAACCGCCCTTCCCGTTCCATCAATGGCCTTCGTCTCGCCGCCTACGGGCCAACCGATGCCGACGACTACATCCGGCGGCAAACAAAGAAGCAAATCATCGAGTTCGTGCGCCGCCTCTTCGTAGAAGAAGAAGCGAGGGAGGTAAGTCCGGGAGAGGCTGAGAAGGTCGAGGAGGAGAGCGGGGAGTCCTTCGAGGAATGGTTAGCCCCTGAGCTAGTGTACGAGGCTCAGGAAGATGGGAGGAGGAGGATGAGAAGGATGAGGGGAGGAAGAAGAGGATGAGGAAGATGGGAGGAGGAGGATGAGAAGGAGGGGGAGGAAGAAGAGGATGAGGAGGATGAGGAGGATGAGGAGGAGGAAGAAGAGGATGAGGAGGAAGAGATGAGGAGGAGGAGGATGAGGGAACAGGGGGCATGGAAAGTGTTGGACTGGTGGGGCCTGGAATAGAGAGTATGGATCAAGTTGTGCCCACGATGGAACCGGATGGAGATATCTTTAGTAGTCTAGATATCTCCCAGGGGGAAATAGAGAGTTGTGAGCCATTCGCAGATATTTGTGGGGACTGCTTGGACAGCATGGATATTTTAGAGGAGTTGTTTGGATCTGATTTAGAGAATGGGGAAATAAGAGGACCAAATTAATTGTTAGTTTCTTAAGTATCTTTTGCTTAGAGTATATTGTCCACACAAAGTATTTTTATGCATTTCTTGGTATCTTCTGTAGTTTTGTTCGGACTTTAGGGGTAGCCAAAAGTCTATATAAGCTGAGTAAACTGCTTCCTCATGGAGAGGTCAAGCAAGTTGGCAGACAACTTCAAGCCAAGTCCCGAGTAGTAGGAAGTTGAGAGTCAACTTCAGACCCAAGAAAACTTTTTCTTACGCTAGTCGCAGAGCGTCGGTGGTAGACCCTGCCCCTTTTATACTTGCTTGTAGCTTCCTCAACTCTTTCTATATACACTCCCTTTTGTTCGTTCAACAATACCACGGCAGCACTTTTGTCGCTCGCAACACCTCCTTCTCAGGGTAATTGGTTCTGAGGATCTCCTCCCCTGCCGATTTACCCCTATCATTTGGTACTCTTGTGGAGGGGGTTGCACCCGAGGTATTCGAGTTGAGCAGTAGTAAGGAACACTTCGGGGGATTTCTTTTCGGTAATCATGGATCTCAACGCTGCTCGTATAACGTTCACAGGGGCAAGACTGAAGACGTTGAGGAGTTTCTTTACACATATGTCAACGTTGTGATGCGAGAGAAGGGCGATGAAGAGAAGGCCGCAAGTATCTTCGCCTATCTTCATGGTGACGCAAAGCACAAATATAAGTCCAAGTTTATCGACGGGTGGTCTCTTAACGGGAATGGGCGTAACTTCGGTGAGGTATGTGAGTGGCTTGTGAAAGAGTATGCTAAGGAGGTAGAACCAGATGAGATGATTCGTACCGCCATAGAGGCCCGGCTGAACTTCGACGATTTGTTAAGCTCATTGGTGTACTTGTGTGATCTTTATGAAAAGTCTGGGTTCAACGCCCAAGCCAAGTACGGAATGCTGCGTAAGGCGGCTATGGGGATAAGCGGCTCTCCGATTTCCTCCTCATCAAGGGCCCTCACACTTTTGATGAACTGAAGGGTACCATAGTAGAATTTGTCAAAAATTCGGAGACGTTTCAGTCACTGAGTGAGGTACCGAGGGAAACCCGCACATCGATGTCTATCGTACATCCTGAAAAGAATTATCAAAGGCCGGCTACTAGTGCAGCGGCATTAGAATCTGTCAGGAACGATGTCAAAAACTTGGAAGAAAGGTTGGAAACCCGATTCGATAATCGACTTGACATGATAACCTCGCAGTTGGAAAGCCTTACTCTTACCATTAAGAAGAACCAGTCTGGGGCCCCTAAGCCGCAGAAGTCTGTTCTTACTGTCACAAGCCTGGACACTTTGCAAACAGGTGTCCTGATAATCCACATAGAAACACTCATTGTGGAAAGTGCGGTCGATATGGGCATCATGAAAGTAACTGCTGGTCTAAAGACAACAGAAGAGCAAATTTATCGGAAGCAAGGAGTGAGTCAGGACCAGAGGTGAAAATCTTACAAAATAGAAGGGATCAAAGGTTGACGGATGCCGGTAACGTATCCATCGCTGAAGAGATTAGTCAAGTCAATGTGACAAAAAGGGATGGGGAAGGGAACATTTTATCGAAGAAACCTAGGCTAGAGTATGGAATGCTGGAGCATATCCAGCACCTGTACCTCCTCGAACCAAGAGGTCTGATCAAGTTGTTCCAGGAGTGGGAGTCACTCCGGCCAAGAAGACGAAAAAGAGTAAGAAAGTTAAGAGTATCTCTAAGGACGTACTAGAGTATGTGAAGAGGTACAATTTGGTGGCTGAGCTTGCATCGGCCCCAACTGGGATAACGTTTGGTCAACTTTTGAGGGGCGACGCAGAGGATGCGAGAAAAGAACTCAAAAAATTATCAGGTCTAATAAGTCCGCTAAGGGTAAGAAACTGTTTCTTCAATCGGCCTCGACAGCACCAAGACGTCTTAAGCTGGTACCAGTCAAAGTATTGGGTATGAAAACCCAAGCTCTCTTCGATTCGGGTGCTGTTCCAAACCTCATTTCAGAAACTTTGGTGACAGATCTAGGTCTCGAAATTACTCCAACGACTCGAAAAATAACTGTAGCGGATGGAACCGTCTCAAAATGCATGGGCACTGTTGACAAGGTTTCCGTGTTCTTTGGGGACTCTAAAGTTGATGTAGACTTTCTTGTCATGCCGGATCTCCCTTTCGATGCAATCATTGGCTGCCCACCATGGAAAGACTAGGGACATGCATTGACTTGGGCAACCAAATGGTTTCAGTTAATATTGACGGCAGAACCGTGAAGATGCCCCTGGATTTCGACAAAAGCACGCATCCTGAAGATTTAAAAGAAACGGACAGTGAAGATTTCACTTCTAGCTATGACAGCGAAGATTCGGAACCAACTAACACTTTCGGAAGTGGAAAAGGGTACCCTCGGGGTTAATGAACATGGCATGGGACGATTATGATTCCGGGTTTGAAACAGATGACGACTGGGATTCTAGGATAAGTTTGAAACCCGAATGTGTTTCTTTTTGCGATGATATCGAATCAAAGGACAGAATTCGGAGCATGAAAGAAGATTACCTTTGCAAAGAAAATAAGAATACGTCGAATTCCATATATGAAGATGTGAGCACGACGGAAGAGGTCCTTCAAAATATTGAGGTTGAGGATCAAGAAGAAAAAGGGCGCCAAATGGCAGAAATCCAAGGAAAAGTGCAGCACCTTCCCGCCCCCGCCTCACTGAAAATATCCGACATGTTAACATCTTCCGAAGTAATTGCATGGAGCGTTTCAGATTTAAGACAAGCAAGTGTACCGGTTACTCACTCGTTCGAACTTACCGACACTCAACCGATTTACCACAAGCCTAGACGTCAACCGCCAAAATATGACCAATTTATCTCAGAAAATGTTACAAGTATGCTGAAAAATGATATTATTCGACCAGTTTCATCCCCATGGTCGTTTCCAGTTGTGGTCGCACCAAAGAAGGATGGAAAGCTGCGTTTTTGCGTCGATTACCGACAACTGAACCAGAGAATGATACCCGATCGATTTCCGATTCCGAACATGGAGGAGATCCTCGAGGACCTGAAGGACGGGAGATATTTCACCTCAATTGACCTTTACACTGGCTATTGGCAGATTCCATTGGATGAAAAATGTAAGGAAAAAACAACCTTTACCAGCAAAGCCGGTACGTTCAGGTTCGAAGTGATGCCTTTTGGTCTCATGAATGCACCAGCTACATTCCAAAGAATGATGAACGAGGTTTTGAAAGGACTTCCATTCGCAAGAGTCTATATCGATGATGTCGTCATATTCTCAGAAACATTGGATCAGCACATCTCGCACGTCAAGACAGTTGTGGAGAGGATATCGGAGTATAGCTTGAAAATTAAGTTGAGCAAATGCTTCTTTGCGAAAACTTCTATCCAATTACTCGGTCATATCGTCGACCAAGAGGGAATTAGAGTGGATCCAGAGAAAACGAAAAAAATAAGTTGGCACCAAGGCCCGCTTCAAAGACGGAGGTCCGAAGCTTCTTAGGACTGGCCTCATATTACAGAAGATTTATCAAAGATTTCGCCAAGACTGCAGCACCGTTACATGCCAGCACTACGAAGAACGGAAAATTTTACTGGAACAAGGAAATGGAAACTGCATTTCAGGAGCTTAAAGATAAGCTATGTGTCCCCCAGTTCTCATGTACCCAGATTTCAAGAGACCATTCGTTGTGGAGACAGATGCCTCAGAACGGTCTTTGGGTGCCGTTTTGTCCCAAAAAGATGAAAACGGAAGACTACACCCTGTTCAATTCGCAAGCCGAACTCTGAATGATGCGGAAAGAGATACTCAGTCTGCGAGAAAGAAGCGCTAGCTGTCGTCTTCGCGCTGAAAAAGTTTCGCGTATACCTTTTATCACTCGAGAAATTTGTCTTGATAACTGATCACCAGGCACTTAAAACAGCATTCCAAAAGAAGGATGTACATCACCGCTTGGCCCGATGGCTCGACATTTTCGCAGAATATCGGTTTGAAATTGTGTATAGACCCGGACGCAATAATCAGCCTGCCGATTACCTATCCCGCTTGAGGGACGCACTGATTCCAAATGAAAAAGCTTCGGAGGACATCGTCGGAGTCGCCGAGTTGCAGTTGCCGAACGATAACGAGTACGAAGCTAATATTCACGGACTGATCAAATTCCTCGATGGACTAGAAATGAGAAAGGTTGATCTTGAACACCGAAATTGGGTACGCAGGAATCAAAAGGCTTTTACATTGTGGAATGGGAAACTTTCCGGCACACTAAAGCCGGTCCCCGACTAGTGGCCCCTTTGAAAGAAAGAATGAAGATCTTGAGGACTTTCCATGATGAGCTAGGGCATTGGGATCTCGAAACAACCAAAAAATTCGTAACTGAGAGATTCTGGTGGCCCGGTATCCATAAGGACGTCTATAATTCGTGAAAAGCTGCGACAACTGCCAAAAATTCACTCCAATACGGAAGTATAAGACAACTCTAAGTTTTCCAGTTTCCGGTCTCTTTGAAACCTTCTCAATTGACTTCGCGGCCCGTTCAAGGAAACTTCTTCCGGAAACAAATATCTCCTTATAGGGTGGAACATCTTACTGGATGGCCAATAGCAGTTGCAGTTGAGGAGGCAAATGCTGAGGTGGTACTGAGATTCATCGAAAAGAAATAATTGAACCGTTTGGTCTTCCAAAAAGGATCATCTCGGATAACGCCCTTTGTTTTACTGCAACTTCACTGCTTCGTTTTTTGGAAGAGAAAGGGATTCAGCTGAAGACCGTTCTCGCATACGCTCCTATGTCCAACGGGAAAGCGAGAGGATGGTTGAACCATCAAACGAGCAATATCGAAAACTATGTCGGAGAATGAAATAG